>OU015629.1:23600000-24200000 GCA_907165235.1 Zeuzera pyrina
TTGTGTAATATAATTCGTATAGTGGCGTTAAATCCACCGCGAAAAGTACATTTTACAGTCATGGCGCAATAGACACGCAATCGTCATACATAATACCAATCTTTTATTAGAATTATTCACCCGTCGCTCAGTGATTGTGTGGCTGTCGCTGTCTGCAAATTTTTAGGTAATAACCCCGCCGGTCAACTAATTTATACCGAATTTTCAGTGTTAAAACTAGCTGCGTAACGTTTTTCTTAAAAAAATACCACGACTTTACAATCGATTGTTTGAAATTACTTATGCAGGTATTGCACATACATTGTGCTAGGCGCGAGACTTGCGGAAGATAGCATGTATCAGGCGCCTGGCTTGCGGTGTATCGCTGGAGACTAGCCAATTCTGCGGCTAGCTACTGTGTGGGTGCCTGGGTTTTATTGTCTACGTGTCTCTTAAAAATTGGGATGCATTTAAAAACGCTTTAAAACTGGTAAAAATAACGATATGAATTATGCTTGTCTGTATAAAAATACAAGTTAATAAAGAAAATAATACAACGACAGTGTAAAATAAAATACCTAATTAAAGCCTACATAAAAAAAATAAACAGTATAAAACTCGGACCGAGTATCGCAATGGACGAAGCATTTTATCTAAGAGCGTGTCCTTAAATTGTCCCTTTTTGTTGACCAAGATTCTATTTACTAATGTGCGTGACTAGGGAAGTTCACAGAACAACGATACACAGCTGAACAAGACATACGGTATTTTTATTTTGGTGAATACTGGTAGCCAAAACATTTAAGATTTATGAGTATTTTGCAAATAATTATTTCATGACCGACGGGTACCCAGGTAATGAGTGAATGAGTGATATGATATACGAGGTTCTGTCGTCGTCTGCCCATGTATTTGTCTGTGGCTTATGAGATAGGCCTCACGTACCGAATAGACTAGGTGACCGCTCTTGAAAGTGGTATATTTTATACATTATATTTAAATAATTAAAATTTAAACACAATTGTGCTAAAAGTACCCAAAATTCATTGACAGAAATTGGGTTACTGGGTTTTAAACTTCAGTAGCAGAAACAGAGTGGGGATACGTTAGAGGGAGATAGTGTTACATAGCTGTGGCGTCATAAACTAGAAGTGCCATTGCCCAGCGTTAGAAGTGACAGAGACGGAACTTATCCTCATCCTGTTCCCATTATTTAAGTTTAAAAGTTAACAACTCTTACATTTTTCGTTGCATTTCGAATATTTTTTTAAAATTTGTTCATCATTACTATTCTCATCTTTCGATGAAGTTGTTTAGAAGTAATCATCTAACCTATTTTAAGGTCAGACAGCTATTTTAATTCTCT
Source organism: Zeuzera pyrina (assembly GCA_907165235.1). Classification (NCBI taxonomy): domain Eukaryota; kingdom Metazoa; phylum Arthropoda; class Insecta; order Lepidoptera; family Cossidae; genus Zeuzera; species Zeuzera pyrina. The sequence goes on from OU015629.1 coordinate 23,601,346, forward strand.
AGCTTAGATTATCTCTCTTATCGCACACTATCTAATATTCAATTGTATCAACTTGTGTGACCACAACTGAATTTAAATTTAAAGGCAATGGCAAAAAGGCAAAATTACGTATTTTGAAAATGGAATAGATTCAATTAACGAAACTGAACTATCTTTCGAAGTCAAAGTCAAATCAATTTATTCAAGTAAACTTAATTATAAGGTATTTTTGAACGTCAAATCTACTTTAATTCGGTTCAAATAAAAAACCTGGACACTGAGAAGAACCGACGAGAAACTCAGTCAGGTATCATTTTTTCAACTTCATTTTACAAAAAGTTTATTAAAATACAATATTTTCATTAAGCCAGTAAATGCATGTGCAGAGAAGATCATTTCCAGACTATTGTTTTGTCTCCAATGAAATCGTTAATTTTATAGGATGATTGTCTAATTAATGTACGTTTAATTATATTATAACCAATCTAAATTTATTCTCTGTTAATTGAGTAATTTCCTGAGGAACTATGTTATAAAAACGAATGCAGTTACCCAAAACTGAAACATTTGACTTATGTAATTAAAATTTTGGAATAACCAATTTATCGCGACCTCGGGTTTCCATACCATTAATATCGCTTTTCTTTTTAAACAATCTTGCTAGTTCTGTTACACATATAAAAACTGCGGATACCCTATCAGTCATACGACTATACGACTTGCCTTGTATAGTACTGTAACTGGCTGTACTGGCTGGCAAGGAGCCAATTGCACGAAGCATACATTATACAAATGACTAGAAGTCTTATTCAGAGCTGGGACGGTGTCGTCTATACATCGTTACTCACAAGGGAATATTTATTACAAGAGTATTTAAAATATATATTCAATGTATTTATAACTGTCGATGAAAAGAGGAGTATTAAAAAGGGGTTAAGGTCTCCACAGAGAGCTGAGAATCTGTGTGAAGATTTCTCCAGCATTATTTAAAAGAAAACAAAAATGTATTAAATCAAGCTACATTAGATCTCTTCTCTGAGATTTTTCTTAAAATTATCTCTCAGCGGTTCCGTGCATTTATAATTATTATATTCATACATACATACATACACACATATCTTCACGCCGTATTGTATTGTATTCATAATTATATTAATTTATGAGATCTACTTTATTTACATAAATCAGTACGTACACATATATATTATCTTAAATAATAGACTTATTTAACGATGTTGCTTATTTAAATATTATACAACTGGTTTTTATCCGCGGCTTCACTCACGTTAATGTTGATTTTGTCAACCAATTCTGGTTGTTGGTCGATACAGGTCGAGGTTCAATAGTTAAAAAAAGAAAAAAATTCACCACAGAGTTATAAGTTCTGCCTTGCCGCGAACTGAACAACTCCTCTTAAGAGTAGTTTGAAAAAAAACCAAATATAAAAACAAACAAACAAACAAACTCATTTCGCATTTTAATATTAAATATATATAATAAATTAGGATACCAGCGGACCCGACAGACGTCAAAAATTGTAGAACCCAACTACAGCGCCACCTATAGAGTCCAATTGTAAATCTAAACTATTTAAAGACCCACTCCAATACACACAAAAAATTTCATTAAAATCGGTCCAGCCGTTTAGGAGGAGTTCAGTTCGTTCAGAAGAATTATGTATAAAAATAATTACATTATGATTATCTTTCTTAATTCGTTCATGTGGTTTGCCTGTTTTGAAATTTGGCTCTTCGTAACTCATGTATTTTGCATTAACCACATTTTAAAATATTTACAGGAGAGTTTTAATTACTTAAGAAAATTTTACTCTTAATCAAACTTGATTTGAACATTCCCAACTTACCTTCGAAACCTTAAAATTTAAAAATTCATAAAGCTTAACCACTTTTTAAGTATATGTATAACAAAAGTCTAGGCTTACGCGGCTAAAGTCACGACCTTCCTTTTTGCTTCGCCATAATCGGATAAAAAGTAGTATAATATCCCACTCGGTTCAAAGTTTAAACTGTCTCTCAACGTTCCGCCTTTGTTCCGCAAAATGTAACCTACTTGTACCAGTATACCACCATATCATTTCATTAATCAAACACACGTTAAGTACATAATTATCATATTATCTTGATACCGTCAGATTGTCTGTCTCCCACAGTCAATGACGATTGTTTTTGCGTCTCGTTCGTGCCGCCATAAACGTGCGGTGGTATGAAAGAGATCGCGCCGTCGCTCGCCGCGTTGCGCGTGCGCTGCGAACCGTTAATCTTTGAATGCCACTGCAAGTTGGAAGAGAAAGTCACATTTGTGGATATTAATTTCAATATTTTCATATGTGGTGTTTAAAAGATGAAGGATTTAAGGTATTTAAGAGATTACAAAACATAACTTGCCATTGAAATAATATTCCTATGTATAATTCTTTATGGAAGGGTTCCGTAATCGGCTTGTAGAATATTAATTTAGACAGTACAGAGCGAAACGCTTCGTAAAATCGAAAAACTTGCCGGCATTATTGCTCGTTAAAAGTGCCATTTGGCTATGTTTTATACGACGGTTTCCACGCGACTTTACTTTTCGTTTGATTTAATAGAAAGTTAATAACCTTTGACAACAAATTAAAAATTCGTTACGCTAGATCACGTGGTATTTGTCATTCTATTCTACTAGCGTTTGCGACAATTGAGCCACTTGTCCAAGCCTCCAGTTGTTTCTTAATGACACTGTAAAAACAAAGTTATTTTTGTATTTGAGTTTTGATTGCTAATCAAAACTCAAGTACAAAAACTTTACTAATCAAAACTAAAGTGCACTTATGGTACTTTTAGGTGTTTTTTTTTTAAATCGGTTTAATTTTTTTTTTGGAAATCAATCCAGCTGTCTAATATGTGCAGCTTTTAATTTAATCGTAAAGGGATTTTAGACACTATTTCGGATAAATTTTTAGGTTATTATTTATTGTGTGACGATTTTTTACGTTTTCCGTCTGTTAGAACCGTTTATTCCATCCCCTTTACATGTACTGAGTTGAAACTTTGTAGAAAAGCTTTTCGTAACGTATCGGTAACTCAAAACCATAAGTGAGAAACAATTTAACTAGGATATGGATATTTTGGACTCATTTTCTATTATATACAAACCATAATCTTTTAGTATGCACTCTTACACACACTATACACACTCGCACACACAGACACATACACAAACACACTCAAACACCACCGCGCATCCACACACCACCACACACCTACATCCACACAGACGCACACAACCACACTCATTCGCATATACTCATAGTCACATACACAGTATACATTCTCTTACATTGTATGCTTCATAATACATGCTACATTCTTATTATTCGTTTGTAAAGTTCATACTTAATTATACTCTTTTCATTTTTAGTAATTCTATTAGAAGTTTAATCTCTGTAACTGAGAGTGGGCGTTGTCAACTGCGGCACAGTTTTTTTTAACTAATGCAGTTGTCATAGTTACATCTGATCTAGTTCCTGTAAAATTAAATAAATAAAAACAATAAATTAATTTTTTAATTACACTTCTAAGACTGTAAATTGCCAAGAAATCCAACATTATGCGAGTCCGACTCGCTTGCGGTCTGTTTTTGTTCTGACGCTGTCGCCTGTCCTTTGGGAGGCAGTCGTGGTCACCGTTACCATCACGTTTAGAGCACTGTCGACTTCGTTTCATTTTATTTGTCAGGTAAACAGGTCAAATTCTATGTACAAACGCTTTGTGGCCCACTAAATGTCGAAATTATCGTGATAATACAGTTACTATCTTTTTTTGCTATAAACGCTCTTTTGTTTTATTTTTAAAATTATATTTTGATCTCGTAAGCCATATTTGGCCAGCGCTACTCTACATTTTAGCAACGTTTGATAGATACGGATAACTTTTACGGATTTTTAGCTGTTTCGAGGTACATATTATATGTTGTTGGGACAGTTGTAATAATGTACTACTTGGAATCCTACACATTCTTGCATTTTCGGCTATCAAAAGTCTAGAACATACATCTCACGCTGTATCCCTGACGGTGTAGTCATAGAGAACAAAATAATAAGCATAGAGAGGACAAAGCAAAAAGCATTGCCTTTCTTATATTCTCACGCACTGGTCGAGGTATGTGAGTGGTTTTGATGATTCCGTCGGATAACAGTGACTAGTTGATTTTCATAATCTTTTTTGTCTTCTACTGCCCACTTCCGCGTTGTAGATTTTCTTCGCCACTCATTCTTCCTATGTACCCAAACATTTCTTTCTTCATACAACAACACTTTCATCCAACCCTTCCATAATGCCATTAACCTACGCATGTAAATGAATATGTTCGCTACACCTTAAGGATTTAAAAAAATGGCCTCCTATTATAAATGTCATTTTAAATAAATAAGGTTGTCTGTCTTAAATCGGATACTGGTTTTTAAAATTAATAATTGTTTGGTAGACTGACCAAAATGGATGTTCTTCGCTTTACGGTTATGCTGTAGGTCGATGACCTTTCCATAGAGTTAATATTTTTTTGGCTTACCTTACCTTGACTTACCTTAGTTAATATTACTTAACGAATTTGTTAATTACAAAGAACAGTTTTAAATATTTCAACATTTGAATTTTAGTGATGACCTCCGTGGCGCAACGGCTAAGCGCGTCGGAAAGTAAACGGGGGTTGCGGGTTCGATTCCTGCCCCGAGTCTGTATGTTTATGTATAATATGTATTTATTTACAAAAAAAAAGTATATAAGAAGTATATCAGTTGCTTACTTTGGGACTAGATGGCGTTGTGTGAAATGTCTCAGTACATTATTATTATTTTGTGAAATCAACTATTTCCGTGTGTTAGTCCGAAATCTACCCGCGAGTTTAGTAAAACGTTTGCGAAAGTGACTGAAGTAATTTTATAGTGTGATTACTGATTATACACGCGGTTAAAATAATAACCTTTTTCACGTCGCCGCAGTCGGTTCAAAAGTAATCTCGATGTTACCTTTACAACTTCCAAAGCAGATGTACCGATTACCCGGTCTAGATTACCTAGGGTTATACCATTCGTTACGTTCGTGGAGTTTATTCACCGTTAGCCTCAAAATCTAAGTGTCACGGAGATTTTAATGGTTGAATTATAACTGTTTTCAGTAATCAGTATTACAAAAGTTGTGATGTAGAGAAAGTCCAAGTTGAAATTGCGCGCTTCTCAATTGCATTTACGCATAGACGAGAACTTATACTTGACATTTTGGCGGGAACGTAAGAAGTGAGTTTGTCATTTTATTTAGATTTTCTATTTTTTATATTTTTGTTTGGCCGTTTTTTGTAATATTAATGTTAGTAATTTTATTTTATTTATCTATACTACTATATAAATCTCTTGCGTCTGTCTGTAATTTCAGATTTTTTGACAAATTTTGCGATAGATAGTCGTTTTATTACTTACTGATTTCGATTCTACCATTTTAAAAATTTTTGTCTGTCTGTCTGTCTGTCTGTCTGTCTGTCTGTATGTCCTTTTATAACTAAAGAACGGCTTGACTGATCTTAATGGTAATCAGTACGTCGTAAGAACACGTGATTGCGCTCATGTAGGCTACTTATTTTTTAGAAAATCAACCCCTAAAGGGGTGAAAAGGGGGATGAAACTTTGTATGGGAAATGGTAAACCCCTGAACCGATTATAATGAAATTTAGCACTGAGATAGTTTGACATCAGGAAACGGACATAGGCTACTTTTTTTTATCAAAAATTTACCCTTGAGGGGGTGAAAAGGGGGATGAAACTTTGTATGCGAAACGCCAAATCTTGGTAATGATAAAATTTGGTGAGGTGGTAATACATTTTTTATCAAAAATACATAGGCTACTTTTTTATCAAGAATCTGTGAAAAGGGGGACGGGAGGGAGGGGGACGAAACTTTGTACGGGAAATGCTAAACCGCTGAACTGACTATGATGTAGCATGGATATAGTTTTTTGACACCTGGGTCTGGGACATAGGCTACCTTTTTATCAAAAAACTACTCTTAAGGGGGTGAAAAGGGGGATGAAACTTTGTATGGGAAATGGTAAACCGTTGAACCTATTATGATGAAATTTGGCGGGGAGAAAGTTTAACATTACTGAACGGACATCGGCAATTTTTTTATCAAAAACGTATGCCGAAGATGGTGAAAACGGGGATGAAACTTTGTATGGGAAACGCTAAATCTTGATAGTGAGAGGTGCGGCGATTAGACTTCTTTTTATCAACAATACATAGGCTACTTTTTTTATCAAAAATATGTGAAAAGGAGAACGGGAGGGAGGGGGACGAAACTTTGTACGGGAAATGCTAAACCGCCGAACTGATTATGATGTAGCATGGATATAGGTATTGTTATTATTAGTTATGGTTATAGTTAATGTTATTGTAAAAACGAAGAAAGGAATGTTTGGATGGTTCGGGCATATAGAAAGAACGAGTGATGAAAGACTGCCGAAGAAAATTTACAGAGCAAAAGTGAGTGGTAAAAGAAGTCAATTAAGATCAATGCTGACTTATGAAGATCAAAGAGCCAGAGAGTTAGCCGACGGAAATGTAAAAAGCACTCACATATCTAGGCGAAAATGTGTGAGAACAATGATGAAATTTGAGGAAGCGAAAGACGTATGTAAGGACCATGACGCTTAGCGCTCCGTCCTCTATAATCTCCGTTAGGTATACAGCGTAAAGATGTATGTACGTATGTATGTATGTATGGATATAGTTTGACACCTGGGAACACATATAAGCTAAACTAGCCTTAAAGGGTTAAAGGAAAATGAAACTTTGTATGGGAAATGGTAAACCGCTGAACCGATTACGAACAAATTTAGCAGGAAGATAATTTGACATCAGAAAAAGGGACCTGAGCTAATGAGTAACAAGATAACTTTTTTTATCAAAAATTTATCGCTATGATGATGATGAAAATGGCGATGAAACTTTGTGTGGGAAACGCTAAATCTTGGTAATGATATAATTTTACTATGAAATTTTGTTATAAATACTCATTTTATGACATAATGACTTCGATTCCACCATTTTTAAAATTTTTGACTGTCCGTCTATCTGTATGTCCTTTTACGACTGAATAGTGACTTGACCGATCTTGATAAAAATCGGTGCGTAGTACGAAAATGTGAATGCGGTCATGATAGACTACTTATCTTTTTAGAAAATCTACCCCTAAAAGAGTGAAAAGGGGGATGAAACTTTGTATAAAAAATGGTAAACCGCTGAATCGATTACAATGAAATTTGGCAGGGATATAGTTTGACATCAGAAAACGGGCATGGGTTACTTTTTTTATCAAAAATGTACCCCGAAGAGGGTGAAAAGGGGGACAAAACTTTGTATGGGAAACACTAAATCTTGGTAATGATGAAATTTGATGCGGTAATAAGACTTTTTTTTATCAAAATTACATAAACTACTTTTTTTTTTTAAATCTGTGAAAAGGGGGACGGGAGGGTGGGAGATGAAACTATGTACGGGAAATGCTAAACCACTGAACTGATTGTGATGTAGCATGGATATAGTTTGACATATGGGAACGGACATAGGCTACTTTTTTATCAAAAAACTATCCCTAAGGGGGTGAAAAGGGGCATAAAACTTTGAATGGGAAATCCTGAACCGCCAAACCAATTAAACCAGAATCAAAACCAGTTTGGTACAGAGATAGTATGTGTCCGGAGACAGACGTAAGCTTAAACGTAGACTTTTTTTCAGAAGCGATGTTTAAACATACTATGCATATTTACATATAATTTAACCTAATCCGGAAAAGCCACGAAAAAATTTTCCGCGCAGACAAAGTCGCAGGTACAGCTAGTTTTATATGATTTCAGTTAAAATTTTTTTCGCCAGAACAATTAATTTATTAACAGTATAAATAGCAAATTTATAGTGCTAACTATTAATTTTAAGCACATTAAATTCTAATTTTGTTGCTCATTTATATACTTCGCTTTGTTTAATAACAAGTTTGATTTGTATATATCTTTATACGAGTATTATATAGTATAATATTTCAGTACATGTTGTGTTTGTCACTGAACTCTTAAACGGCAGGACCGATTTTGATGAATTTTTTTGTTTTGTTTGAAATTTTGAGTGGATTCCGAATGGTTTAGATTCATAATTAGACCTAGTAGATGGCGCTGGAATCGGATTTTTAGATTTTTTTTGTTATTCCAGCGTTCGGGCAGGACAACGTCTGTTGGGTCAGCTAGTTATATGTATATCTTCATTTTTATAAACCATAATATAAAATAAACTACAAACTACTGACTATGTCCTACGGCCTTCTGCTGTGGGGATCAGCGGCGCATATTAACTCCATTTTCATTTTACAAAAAAGAGCAATACGTGCCATCTACAGGATGAATGCACGAGAATCGCTTAAAGATCGTTTTAAAGACATTAATATCCTCACCTTGCCCTCCTTATACATCTTTGAAATTATTATGTATACGAGAAAAAATATAGATCTGTTTAAAAAGAATGGCGATATGAATGGTATGGAAACCCGAGGTCGTGATAAATTGGTTAATCCAAAATTTAAATTACATAAGTCAAATGTTTCATTTTTAGGTAACTGTATTCGTTTTTATAATAAAGTTCCTCAAAGAAATTACTCAATTAACAGAGAATAAATTTAGATTGGTTATAAAACGTACATTGACTAGACAATCATACTATAAAATAAACGATTTCATTGGAGATAAAACAATAGACTGGAAATGATGTTCTCTGCACATGCGTTTACTGGCTTAATAAAAATATTGTATTTTAATAAACATTTTGTAAAATGAAGTTGAAAAAATGATACCTGATTGAGTTTCTTGTCAGTTCTTCTCAGTGTCCTGTTTTCTATTTGAACCGAACTAAAGTAGATTTGACGTTCAAAAATACCTTGTAATTGGGTTTACTTGAATGAATTGATTTGACTTTGACTTTGACTATCCCGTTGGGGATACGGCGTGAAGATACGTATGTATGTATAATATATTATGTGTTGAATTTTTAAGATCTTTAGCTATTTTCCGCTTAACCTCCAAAAACCAACAATCGACACGTGTTTCGCCTCTCAACGAAGCATCCTCAGGATATACCATAGACCGGACTCAGTCAGCTAATCAGCACCGACTCAACAAATGAATCAGCTGCACGACTATTTAAACCAATTCAGATCCATACCCAACACCCAGGGGCAATTGATTTAAATAGTCGTGCAGCTGAGTCATTTGTTGATTCGGTGCTGGTTAGCTGACCGAGTCCGATCTCTGGTGTATCCTGAGGATGCTTCGTTTACAGGCGAAACACGTGTCGATTGGTGGTTTTTGGAGTTTGAGCGGAAAATAGTTAAAGATTTTAGGAATTCATCACATGAAATGGATTTCAACAAAATAACACCTGAGTCTATACAATATCATAATAGAATTATTTATCACCTTAGTATAAACAACGATCAGTTCTGATCCCATCGAATTGATTACTTTTAAACTAATTTTCAATTCAAACACTAGACTCGACTGTTTCGCTTAAACCCTGTAACTGACTGCACACGTGTTCCGGGCGAAATTAATTTACTTTTGACATTCCAATACGAGTTCATCGGATGGCAATTTGCAAGAATATAATTTGCATGGAGTGGAATTCTGTTGGTCGTGTTCATTTCATTGGTGATAATGATAAACTAGAAATATCTTACATACGTACATATCTTCACTCTGTATCCCTAACGGGACAGTAGAGGATGGAACACCCAAGCGTCGCGGTCCTTACATACTTCTTTCGCTTCCTCAAATCTCATCATTCTCCTCACACATTTTCGCCTAGGTATGCGAATGCTTTTCACATTTCCGTCGGCTACACTCTGGTTATTTAATCTTCATAAGTCAGCCTTGGTCTTCCTTGACTTATTTTACCACTCGCTTTTGCTCTATAGATTTTCTTCGTCAGTCTTTTATCGCTCCTTCTATGTGGCCGAATCATCTAAACATAGCTTTCTCCATTAGAAATATCTTACTATACTATCTAACTATAACAGGAAAAGGCTAGTTCTTGGTTTAGTCATTAAATACTGTATTAATCTATTTCAGCGATACCTAAAGTGGGTGCCGCGGAACCCAAGGGTTCCGTGTATACAATATTTATAAAACTGTAAATTCTGAACTTAAGGCGACGCATTGATAAACAATATTTGAATCCAAAGTAGACCTTCTGTTGTCTGCAAACGTGCGCGCGCTAGCTTACGAAAAATACGAAAAAACAGTTATTTTCGTTTATTTTAAAAACTATAATCAATTTTAAGAAATCCATCTGTCATTTTGAGAAATATATATAAAGTAAATTATACAGAAAATTTAGAAATATAAATTTACTCCGAAAAATGTAAATCTCTGTTTTAAAAGAGTTTTCTTGGATATTTTTTTGTGTTACAAAAGTTAACCAACCGTGTATCGCAACTGTCAAGATGAAGTCAATGAAATGAAAAATCAGGATACCAAATATCACTGTCATACGTTTTGTAGTCACTTAGAAAAATGGAGATCCCTGCCGTCAAAATTTCCAATGCGTCGCCTTAATTTTTGGAGATTTATGAGACTTAGACTTTCGTTATATATTTTTCATGTATAGGTAAAGCCATTAGGGTTCCGGAGTAATACAAGGAACTATTATAATTTCGCTAAGTTCGTCTGTTTGTCCGTCTGCGTATTAACTTAGAGACTGTTGGTACTAAAAACTGTAATTTCAAAGTCAAAGTCAAATCAATTTATTCAAGTAAACCCAATTATAAGGTATTTTTGAACGTCAAATCTACTTTAGTTCTTTAGTACTTTTAATAATTTAGTGTTTTAGTTTATTTGTGTGGAGTGTCGTTGGATAGGTCTTTCAAAAATATTGAGGGTATGTATCAAACACTGAAATTGCACAACGTTACAACGGCCTCAAATATTTGAGAGCGAAGAACATAAAAACAGAAGCTCTTTAACGGGAGCTTACAGCCGAAGTGACGGAGGTCCACAAATCATAATATATGTAGTACTTTGTCTCAATACACGAGACAGCCCGTGATAGAAGTGCGCTCCGCTAAATAACTGCGACGCCGCGAAAGGGCTATTATACTACACTTTTTTTAGGCATGGTGTACACATGAGGGATTGCTACTAACGTTTATTAATAAACTAAGAAGTCAAAAGAGGATATTGTACTTCCTGGAATGCAAATAACTTGGTATCCACCGATAAATTGAAACTAATAAATTTTCTCATAATAGATTTTCTCATGTTGTCGTACTATTAGTATTCTAAAGAGGTAGCAAAACAAATAAGAATAAAAGTAACAAATAAATACATTTTAATAAGAAAGACTGCAAAAAGTGAGGGTAGATGAAGCTATACAATATTATGAGGGATATAAGATGAACTCCAACTGCATGAGTTCCGGATATTTTTGCGATGTCCTTCGTAATACCTTTTTTAACTTTTTGCGTCTTTTTTTGAAAGGAGTTCTTAGCTAGCGTAATTTCGATATTGTATAACTTTATTCGTATTATGCAAGGACAGTTTATAGATTACATTGATGTAATTCCATCACGTGATTTTGTTACATAAAGCTAAAGAAAATGCAATATACATTTTTTGCTTAGGTAGGTACTCGTTATTGAGTACATTTTTTTTTTATTGTTTCGAAAGAAAATTTCTACTATACGTAACATCAAGTTACTGATTGAGTGATTTATAATTAGAAAAATTTTAGATAGCAATTTTTCACTGTCAGCAATTGATTTTTCACAAACTTGTTTTTTTCAAATTTTTACGATCGCGTATATTTTGTATGAAAAGAAAATGTTAATATCAGTAATTAGTACAATTATCATAAAATGTTATTTATGGTTCAATATGAGACGACGATGTACTTTTTCTAAAGTAGATTTGAAGTTCAAAAATACCTTGTAATTGTAAGCTTACTTGGATAAATGGATTCGACTTCGACTTTGACTTCTAAGGTGTTTTTTGAAGTGAAACTTCTTTATCGACGTATGAGAAAATTTTTATAGCAATTTAAAAAAAAATCGTCACGTTTTTCTGTTACGCGCCATCTTTCTTTCTAAGTCACATTTTTTTTTTATATGTGGCCAGTTTTGTTTTCTATTTTTATTCACTTTAAAGAAGTATAACTTCTTACGTGCGTACGTGAGTACACACATGCTTTTTTTGCTTAAGCTGTATCTAATTTAGATTTTTTAGCTTTATTTAACCAATTTCTGTAAAGTTGTAAATAGTGGATCATTTTTCGAAAAATGATGTCATAAAGAAGTTTCACTTCTTACGTGTGTACTCTAATAGACACAATTTAAATTTTTTCATACAAAAATTCTTATTCATCGCTGTTTCATTGTACATTTTGCGCTACGCTACGATATGACGAAAATATGACGCTCAAATTTCTATTATATCTGGACGGGATAAGCAGCGAACAAAAGTTCACACTACTAACAGGAATTTTTAATAAAATATTCCAAAGAGAATATTTAAGTCACGCTACGCCGTTTGCATTTGAAGTTTATTGCATAAATTGCTCTTCATATAACTTATTATGGAAGCAGTTTATTTGTATTTGCATTAATTTTTATAAATATTCTCGTTATTGTTTTAATTTTTTTTAAATGCAAAGTAACGGAGTAAGTACATATTGCATAAACTGTTAGTAAACTTTTACATTACAGCTGATTTGTTCAGTCATTTTTACGCTTACTGAATCGAAAAGCAAAGAGACGTAAAATAGTAATTCAAAATCTAAAATGAGAAAAAAAATGGATTTTGGAAGCATTTTTGGAACAAAGTTCCTTAACGCGGCTTGCGTTACATAAAGAAAAAGTGTTGACAACATTGTCACATAACGAAAAAGTGTAATGCCGTCTCCATTGACTCTCAGCGACTCTCACTCTCTCTCTCGGTGTCTTCCTAACACATGCTTATTAATTGAGCGACAATTAATGAGCAACAAGTCAATGCGCATCCGACGCGCTTGGTCGATTTCTTTGTTTTTTTTAACATCTAACATGACGTTTTTTGTCGGGAACTTAAAGACAAAATATGTTGACCAATGGAAACGCGATCTCTCAGATATATGTGCGGTGTCATCCTCACAGAAAAAATAAGCAAGGAAGAGATATGTAATATGATAACGTTGGATGACAGTGTTATTTTCGAAATGCAGAAAAGAATATTTAGATGTTTGAAAAATGAGTGACGAATAATTGACAAAGAAAATACACAGAGCGAAAGGGAGTGGTGGCAAAGGTCAAGGAAAACCTGACGGAAATGCCAAAAACACTTGCGCATCTCAGCGAAAGTGTATGAGGAGAATGAGATGCAAACGAAATAGGCCGCGATGCTTGGCACTCCATTTTCTATCTCATTAAGGATTCGGCGTAGAATATACAAACCTGTATAGAAGACAAACTCGCTAACTCTAGCACGAATAAGCCGCTTCAACGTGCGTATGAATCGATTTTTATCAGATTTATGCTTCTACTTTATCCTAGTAAAGTAAAAGATTTATTCGTCATTTCGAGCATACCCGCTCATATAAAGCGGCGGTACACTGTTCACAAATCAAATTTCCTCAGAAGGTTTAAGGCGTGAACACATGAGCGTTATTACACTAGAGAGAGTTACTGTGAGCCGCTAAGCTGGTTAGATAAAGTGTAGTGTAAGGCTAGGTGCACATCCATACTTCCATATTCCATCCATACATTCTTTAAATAGCATAAAACAGAGTCATAATCCGCGTTTGTCTGTGTATATTCGCTTACTTTCAAATGCGTTTTAATGCGGTTTTCACCGACATTTAGTACATTTAACAAGAAAGGATTATATGAAATACGTTCACATTTAGATATTTATATAAATATGTAGACTAAATGTGAATTTAAAATATTGACTTACAAACTGGTGTAGGTCGTCAACTTTATTATACGGTAGTGAGGTCTGGATATGCCCCAAATCCAGTTGAAAGTAAAATAAATGCAGTGGAAATGCGATGTCTCAGAAATATGTGCGGTGTCAACCTCGCGGACAAGTGATAAAGAGATGTGACAATATGACAAGGTTGGATAACAGTGTTATTGTAAAAAACAAAAAAGAAAGAAATGCTTGGACGCTTCGGGCACATGGAAAAAATAAGGGACGATCACTGGGCTTGTACTATATCTAGGGAGGAGGCTCTGTAATTGTCTCCCTCAGTAGAGCTTCAACACAGCGCGAGAGGGGCCTCGATGCGTTCCGTAGGAGATCTGGAGCTCCTCGACAACACGCCGAGGACGACTGTCGCAGAAGTCTAGGTGGGCGAAAGCCCCATATAACCCAGTCTCTCTCCTAGGGGGCTGGATATCTGTGTGCTGATTTCTCCTGTGTTACCAAAAAAAAAAGGCTAGTATTTTATCTATAATCTCTAAAACAGTCGCTATGTCTGTCTGTTTGTGCGTTTAGTTATCTTAAATTATGCGAAAGGTTTTAATTCGGTTTAAATCATCATTAACAGAATTTCATACGGAGGCTTTTTGTACAAGTACATTGTATAGATTCCACGTAACCGGAGCCGTCGCTGGTTTTATTATATATTACGAGTTTATCACGGATATTGGTTCCCATAGTATAAATCTGGTTTAATTTTCTGAATTGTTGTTGTGTTCTCGCAGTCTGCACTAACCCTAATACATTTGTATCGCAGATATGATACCTAATAGGTGATGTACCACTGAGCTATCCGTCATAAATGTGTCGACTCTATAAATCGCCGCAGCTGTATTGTATTCCAGCAATAAAACGGGATAAATACAAATCTTATATGAAATACAAAAAGATAGTTCACGTGAAATATTGTATTTTTGTTATTTATGCATTTAAAAGCATATATACAATTTTTTACAAAAAATGTTACCACAATATTATTGGAAATTCAGTAGGTAATTAAATAATAGTATGCATTATTAAAATACGATTCCGCATATAATTTGTTTCCCCGTACTTTCTGCTCACGTCTTACCAAAGACGCTCGTTTAAGAACTTGAATGTATAATTTTGAAGTTTAAAAATAATTAATGGTGAAAAATAGTTTTATTGGAACCTACTAATTTTAATTTGTATACATTTGAAAAATTTATACCAGAAATTATTAATTTTAATGTAATAATTATATAGATATATATATACTTCCGTTAATTAGAGCTCTCTTCTACCCAAAATTTAAACTCAATCGACACGTATTCCGCTTCTCACCGAAGTATCCTCGTAAAATTCCAGAGGTCAGAACAGACTTGAGAAGCGAAACAGAAATTGATCAAAACGTTTGATACTTCGAGTGAAAGATACCTAATAAATGTACCCACAAACTGAATATTGAGATGAATTTTTGCAATGTAATACTTGAGTCTTATAATTGAGTTGTAGTTTGTAAATTACTAATTCTGTTGTTTAATTACGTTTCTCTTTGTATATGCCATGAGTACATCTATTTTTAAATATTGTACACTATAACATCCTATATTATATTTTGAGCTTATTAGGCCTCTTTTCACGATAAGAGTTCTCTTCTTCCTCATAAGAAACAAATATTTTTCATGTTTCGTTCCAACACTTTAAATGGAACACTTAACAGACCATTTCGGTGACTATACATCACA
This sequence comes from Zeuzera pyrina, assembly GCA_907165235.1. Classification (NCBI taxonomy): domain Eukaryota; kingdom Metazoa; phylum Arthropoda; class Insecta; order Lepidoptera; family Cossidae; genus Zeuzera; species Zeuzera pyrina. The sequence goes on from OU015629.1 coordinate 23,617,074, forward strand.
GTCCCTTTCTTCAGAGGTTGGGTTACTGGGACTTTTATCCGCTAAAACTTTTGGCGTAGTTGTCTTCGTAAATATCGAAGGGCTCCGGGATCTACTGAATGGATCAAAATTAGCTTAGAGTGGTACCGAAGAAGGTTTAGGAGGAGGCATCCTAGCAGTATTGCGGTATCACGGACTTTACATGATATCGTTAGTATGAAATGAGACTAGAGCCTTAGTTCTAATTGGCGGCGATCCCGAAGCATATGCTACCTTATTACGTTCTCTTCGTGTATATCGAAGTTCCCCAGATCTATAGAACAGATCAAAATGAGCTTAGCGTTGTACTGAAGGAGCTTTAGGAAGAACAGTCAGAGATCAAGTTTCAAGCAATTTGCTGTCTCAAATACGATGGCGAGGTGGCGAACGAACCGACGTGACGGCCTCGCGTATGCGACATAGTGATGTAAACGCTACCTTTAATAGGTAATAGTAGCCAGTATGCGACAGCCGAATCTTACGAGATCTATCGCGATATATCGTTAAATCTCGAGCATAATATAGTGTCGCTAAACGCTACTGCTACCTCTGTTGAATAATCAGAGCGCTAAAACTACTACTAGCAACCCTACTTATGCTACAAAACATCATTTTACCGCATGACACCATAATTGCGCAAATAAGTGATAGTGATACCAATTTAAGGCAGCCATCGCGTGACTGTGGCGCGGCTATCGCCATCTGCAGTTCTTTACATGATAACCTAGCCGGTTTTAGCCGGCTCTGTTACAAGACGACAGGGGTGAATTGTGCGTATTCGCCGTTACAATGACTTTGTATTACAAATGACAGAATAACGTGCGCTATGTGCATGAACAATTTATGAATAAATAAAGGTATTTCTTATTCCTCGTATCCAAAAATCAGGTGAAGTACAACATTTTACAATAACAAAGTATGTTTAAAAACATTAGGTATGCATCTACGGAGTTTAAGTCTAATCTTTCAAAATATTATTGAACTGAACTAACGTTTTTTCGATTTAAAATTAACAGTACATGATCAGGTAACTCTAGGAAAAGAAATATAAATTGTGCACGCTACATTGAAGAACTTGGCTTCTGTACAACTATTTACTCTTTGCGCGAAAAGCCCTTTAACCACCTCTTCTTGTCCCGTTATTAATCCTTAAAATTAAAATACATGTAACAGAAAATGATTATCCATGAGGAAACAATTTCAAAACAAGAGTATTTTTTCTTATTTTTCAACGGGTATTTGTATTCGCTTTCGGTTTTCTGTGAAAGTAATATGCATTTTGCTTTTGAAAATTTGAATATTCAACACACAATGGATTATTTACATAATAACTGGATATCATTTCGTGATAAAATAAGTATATTAATTCAGTTGAGTATTGTCAAAGTATAGTATATAACTGCGGTTATAGTAGTTTTTAGTACTCTCTACCCAAAGTTACGTAACGTGAGTGAAATTCTTATGATTTTTAAGCTATCTTACGCTCAAAATCTCAAACTCGTTAATCAACACGTGTTTCGCCTCTGATCCTCGAGATATTCTAGAGATCAGATTTAGTCAGCTAACTACCAAATACGTCTAGGGGTAGAAAGAAATAGAATGTCTGTAGAGGAACCAAGACAAGATAATGCTCATAGCAACAGATCATTAACCTATTAAATTGTCATTTAGACTCAATTTACGAGGTCCACGCCACTTATAACCTACCTTCCTTTTATATTATGTACTTCAGTTGTAACTTTTCGAAAATTGATCTCTGCAATTAATTTATAATAATATTAGTTTTAGTTGCCTTCCATCTAAAGTTTCAAACATATTCGAGATGTTTTTCACTTCTCAACGACACATTTTTAGGGAGTTATAGAGCTCAGTACAACGACGCTGGTATCTGATTGATACCTTTCGAATTTCCTGAGAATGCTTCGTTGAGAGGCGAAACATTTCGATTGACATGACTTTGAAAATTTAAGCTGAAGTTAGCTAGAAAATCTTCTTTGTTTTTATCAATTCTGTTACGTTAGCAAGTTGAATTCATTCTAATCAATGCGAAGTCTGATTTATTTGGATACTGCGAGTGGATCTTTACTACACTTTACCGGTATTAGATATAATCACTTCTGAGTAATCGATACGTTCAATAATTATGGGTATTCGATAATACTGCTACGGTTGGACCTTATGCATAAGGAATTAGGCCAATTTTTGTGGAACTAAAAACGTAACTTTTAGTGCTTATATCTCGAGACCTAGGCTTTGCAGAAGTATGACCAAAAAATGTATTGCTAGGTTTAAGGTCTACTATCGAATGGTATAAGTCAAATTAAGAAAGAAGAACAAAGTTGCACCTCGAATATTCCCGGGCGATGACGTGTCATGTACCTATGACTCATGCAAACAGGCGGCGTCGAGAACAATGTCGAATTACTGTTAGCGAGCGTAATTAACTAGAAAGTTCCACCCTCGTTTTATCCGACTATAAATAGAGCTCCGTATCCGCCGCCGAGTCAGTGTTTCTCAACTATCGTTCGAAGCGACATATCGAGGCGACATCAAGGCGAATTACATAGACCACTACGACGACTACTCGACATTGGATAGAAGAACTCTACGATTCGGGAACGTTGTTATTAAGTGACACGCTTCACTTCGACCTTCAGTGACTACTACGCGAGTACCTACTTTGAGGGCGACTACGAAGATAAGGAACCGCCGTAATTAAGTTCGCGTGTTCTTGACATCTGCTTGTACGAAGGAAAATAAACTCTTTGCACCCTTAACCGGCATCTTAATACTCTCAGCTCGTAACAATACAATTGAAGCGGTTTTGACGCCCGCTGTACTGTTAATCGGATTTTGATCGATTTAACGCGTATTCGAGTAATATGTGGGAGTGTGGGTGATGTATTGACTATGCTTGTTATAATTTGCAAACTGCATCTAACTTACCAGATTGTTAAGCACTGTTACATTATTATTATTGTTAGTCACTTCATTTCCCATTCGAAAATATATTTGAAATAAAACTATGATTAATGAGGTTGTGTGTATGTATTGTTATTTGTATTATGTATGATACGTCTGTATATCTTCAGCTATTCGCTGGTTGCGTGACAGGATCAACTAACAGTAAAAACTAGGGAGGACATATGTATATGTTGCTAACATAACTAGAAGTAAAATTATAAATAAATTGATATTTCAGACCATTCTTTAAAATTATAATGAGATTTAAGAAAAATGCCCTGTTTTGATTCTGTGTTAAAAAAGAAAGTAAGGCTTTATAGGTTTGGTGTTATTTAGAGAAATCTTTAAAAAATAATATTAAAATAAACTCATACGTTTACGTGGTTATTAAACATGTCTTTTTTTCTATTTTAATGAAGAAATAGAAGAAATGAGCTTATCGGTTATTAAAACTATTTTCAAGCTATAACAGGCAATGTTGCCTTGTATCCATACTAATATTATAAAGGGGTGAACTTTGTTTGTATGTAATGCATAAATTCAAAAAGCATTCAACCGATTCAAACTACATTATCAGCGAGTAACATGGGATATATTTTATTTTCAAAAAAATTTCTACCCGTGCGAAGCCGGGGCTTGACGCTATTATATTACATAGACTCAAATGTTACTTTGCGGAAACACATCTAAAGTGATTATGTATGTTTTTCAGCTATCTTAATTTTATATTTCCATTTCGTATTGTAATAGGTGGGAAAAAGTGGTCGAAACTTGACGATTACTTTTTTAATTAATGTGCTACAGGTTTCGGGACTCATTTTTATTTTCTTTTCATAACGAAATCACAGATTTCGCTAATACTCCGTCAAAATTTAAAATTAATCAACACTTTTTACTTCTCAATGAAAATTCAAGATAGTTTAAGAATTCAACTGCCTCGCTCTGTAAAAATGAAAATGTTACTGATCGAGCTTAAACTTTTCTTGTGATGCTTCGTTGGGAGGCGAAATACGTATCGATAAATAGATAGTTTGAATTTTTCGAGAATACCAATAGAAACACATACATTTTTTTTTAATACTTCAGACAATTACACAGATTGTGTGACCCCAAACTAAGCAGTAAGCTTGTACTATTGGTACCCCACAACGAACTCTGGGAGAGTTCCCAGTAACACCCAGACTCCAAGCCAATTTAGAAAAGTTAGTTTCCTAAATTGACCTGACCGGGGATCGAACCCGGGACCCTAGATTAGAAAGTAGATGCTATGCCACTACGCCAATGGGCCAGTCAAATTATATTTATAGTTATTTCAAATAATATAGGAGATGATCTGCAAAACAGGGCTTGAGTCCCAGACATTAATACTTTTATTCAACTATTTCGAATTTAAATTTGATTTCGCCATATTTGAGCGCCTATTATAACTCATAATTCGTTTCAACTTTTTCTAACGGCGCTCAGTCATTTTCAAAATGGGTGCTCCATTTTGTTGGTGAAATAGTGGCTTTTAGTTGAGCCATCAAAGCGAGCTGTTGTTTTACGAACAGATGGCTATTGTAAAAGCACAATAAGTTTTTGAATATGTATGTACTTTTTATGTAACTTGTATTGTGTTCAGTAAGTATATTTCATTCACTTGTCAGTTAATTGTGTTTACTTTTTATGTAGAAAATTTATGCCAAGTTTTTTGTTACAAACCTTATGTATTAGCTGTTCAAGTTTTAGAATTATAAAAAAAATAATATCTTTATTTAAAATATTCATAAGAATATCATAAACTTTTGCAACAAGTATTAAACATTGATACTTTTAATGCTACATGTGTATTATGTTGCAAAAATATACCGTTCAAAAAACTTTAAAATATAGCCATATATTCATAGCAATTATCACAGGTATTTACTATCAGAAGATTATTAAAAAGAACGGGAATTGTATAAAAAATAATACGTTTATGTCAAAACATGAACCGATATTGTAAACAAAATTTTTATATTTTGTATTTTTGAACATAATAATTATTATTATTATCTGTTAAAAATTTAGTAAACAATAATTAAAGTTATATAATTAATTCATTATTTTTAATCATTAGTATCCAATTTTACTCGAGGAATTTTACAACAGGTTTCATAACTTCAAGTATTTTTGACATTTGTGCAACAATGACATTATTTCCGATCATTAGTATCAAATTTTACAACAAGTATCAATTTTATTACGATATTTTTACAACTGATATTATTATATGCAATCATTAGCATTCAATTATACAAATGACGTCATCATAACCTACACACATACATACATACACACACACGCACACACACACATACACACGTACATACATACACACATACATACATATCCTCACGCTGTAGCCCTAATGGGGTAGTCAGAGAGGACGGAGCGCCAAGCGTTACGGTTCTTACATACCTTTTTCTCTTCTTTGTCATCATAACAACTCGTAATCATTATTAATATCAATTTATGTACATTACACGAGTATTTACCATCAATATCATTAAATTTTAGAATCAATATACTTTTTCGATTTCGCAATTCAGTGGTTTTGTTATACGGATTCCTTTTCTTCAGCGACATATTTTTATTTGTGTTACCTAGGTGAGCGAGTCTTTGAACGAGAAACTAATTTGTAAGGCAGTAGATTTTTATTTTAACAAAGCATAGTTAATTGCTTCGGCAACGGGAGCGAAGCAATTTGTTAAATTATCAAATAGCTTTGTATGAAAAACCCGTAGAAAAGTTAACGTGACGGGAATAAATTGCGCTATACATGTACGTAGTACTTTATTGCTTATAAATTACTAACTGTTGCACTTGACTTCGTTCGCGTACTCTTTTATTTATCTACTAAATTAGATAACTCGGAAACCTTCGCGTTCGGAGAACAGTTCACCAAAGTTTCATCACAATCAAATAAATGGTTTAGAAACGCATAGAGGACAAACATACAAAAAAATCCATTTATATACCTGTATACATACATTGTATTTTACATTGAATATTGATTTATCTATTTATCTATACTAGAGGTCTCCGTGTGGTCGAAACATAAACTTATAATATAATAAACTCTTTGGCGACAATCTTTACTCTGTGCGACTGTTTGATCCAAGGAGGTTAAGTATCATATCACAAACTATTATTAACTTGAAATTGACAGTCTTTTTGATATTGGCAGAATGAACGTAAACAATGAGTGATTTACTTAATTTAATGTATTTCTAATGCATAGATATTACATAAAAATTCTACATTTCGCCCGCGACTTCGTTAAATTATAGTCTATGTGTTATTGTGATGTATAAGCTATATTACTTTAATGTTTCATCAAAATCCGTTCAGTAGGTTTTGCTTGAAAGAGTAACAAACATCCCAAAAAGTAACAACACTGGCCCGTTATTATTATTATTATTATACATCCATTCTCACAAACTTGCATTTATAATATTAGTAGGATAAGCTTTCTGCTATCCTTTTCCATATAAATTTTAAGTGTACCAAACGTCAATGCCTAAAAGCTATGGAACTTTGTCCCCGCCAGTTTTTCATGCTCAGTATTAATATTTATTTTATTGTATGGGTTAATAAGAGCACTTCGAAATAATATAGTAACAACAGCTAAATAGCTAGCGAATTTTAAGATATTATAGTAAAAATGAAATGCGATTACTAGAAAATAGCATGCACATGAGATATTTTCCAAAACGAATACAGAACTCAAGTTGAATACAGCCAAAAGTGATCATATTGTAGACAAACAAAGCACCCTGTAACAGCAGGAGTTGTTATTTACGTACAATCTAATGAAATCGTCAGAAAAACAAGTTGACACGTTCTCCCACAAGCAAGTACATATGTATGTAGATGAAGTATATGTAACTTCATAAAAAGCCTTTTGGATTTTTGTCAAAGCCAATGACGTTAAATGCGTCATAATTCACAGGTCAAACTCGGACAGCAGCGTCGTTTATTTGTTGTCTTTCTGTCAGACTCATTTACGAAAGAAGTAATTTCATTTTTAGAGATTTTCAGTAGTTTAGAAAATCTAGCGCTATTAAATTCTAGGATACAGTCATTTTTTATTATAAATCCGTATATAACGTGATATAAAGAACTAAAATGTTAATATTTACAGCCTTGTACAGCCATAATGCATGTCTAGTTACTAGAAATGTTTTTATTGCTTGCGCTGGCAATTTCAGAATTTTGGAAATTTTGGAAGGTACACAACCTTCCAGAAACATCTCTATCGATCAAAGACAATCTATCAGATAATGAATGTTCTTATAGATCGAATATTGAATAGCAATTTTCTAAAACTTTCTAGAATGTTCTATCGTGTACTAGAATATTTTATAATACCTCTGTAAGCCTAAAATAATATAAATTATTTATTAATATTTACTTTACAATTTAAAATGATTGTTTTTTTAACCCTCAGAAGCTAATTTTGAATTTTATTTTCTGAACTCAAACCTTACTATCCAAATTCAACCCTTAGGCTGTATGTGCCGAGGTTTCTTTGCATCGTTCTTACTAGCAAATATGTATAATGGCAATAATCCATGAATGTCAACGACACTAAATGTAAACAAAAACGAATGCCCTCTTATTCGCGTATTAATTACAAGTTACAATGAGAAAACAAAACCGAAACGGATAGTGAGAAACAAAAGCTACTAATACATAAAAAGGAATTTACGAAATACGGTATGGTCGACTGCATAATTTGCGAAATGTATGCACGATTAGATACCGTGCGCTAGGGTCTAAAAAAAAAAAAACGTTACACTGTGTGGCGCGGACTATCAAATGCATGTTCTCTAAATAATAAATTCCAAAATGCCAATGTGTGTCTTTTTAACTGACAGGCCGGTCGTAGGTTTACTAAACGTACTATAATATATATACCATTGTACTGTAATTCGGGTCTGCTTACTATATACAAGAATTATATTATATTATATTCAAGAAATATATAGTATGCAAAAATACTATATTTCAGTTGGATGGATCAATCTTTATATTACAATGACGAAACTTATTAGGAACAAATTCTGTTCGAACCGAACGCGCCTCTGTCTGGAAATGAGCTTTTGATCTACATAAATTTAAAAATTGTAGACGACGCTTTAATTGTAGACGAAAAATTGTTAAAAATGCATTAAGTGCAAAAAATATAGTTAATAAAAATATAGTTAAGTTAAAAAAACATATAATATATGTCACTTATTATTATAAGTGACATATACGAGTATTATATGTTTCTCTATTTTTTACTCCATCTATAAAATACTATATTTTTCTGAAGTGCTGTATATTTTTTATAGCTTATTCTGGAAAATACTATAATAACTCGAAAAAATGTTGGCAACCCTAGCTGGTTGACATTTGACGTCTAAGCTATATCACAGTATAAACATAACAGAAGGTTATCTTCATAGAAAGCTAGCGTATGCGGTTTGTATGTGTGCACGCTAATACGCACGCGCCGTGGCACGCACATAACGGCAATATTTTGGGTGAATACGGGCAACTATTCTAGCGCCAGTCGGGGTCGCACGCGACGCAAACATGCGACCGCTTCCGTTTGTCTTTAATTCGTTCTTCACATCGTCGTTAATACGAAAATGCCTAAATCGCATAAACGAATTCTAATGTCTTTAGATGCCTAAACAATTTTAGTCATTAGAATGCAAAGTTATCATTCTTCAACATAACTACAAGAAATTAAAGTCAACAAACACGAAACATTTATCCCTGTGCATTGTTTTTATTATTATGTGTTAATGACGACCTCCGGGGCGCAACGGCTACGCGCGTCGTAAAATAATCGGGGGTTGCGGGTTCGATTCCCGCCCCGAGTCTGGGTGTTTATGTATAATATGTATTTATTTACAAAAAAAAAGTATACAAGTAGTATATCAGTTGTCTAGTACACATAACACAAGTGCTGCGCTCCTTACTTTGGGACAAGATGGCGCTGTGTGAAATGACTGAGTAAAAAAAAACCAAAAAAAAAGTATACAAGTAGTATATCAGTTGTCTAGTACACATAACACAAGTGCTGTGCTGCTTACTTTGGGACAAGATGGCGCTGTGTGAAATGACTGAGTAAAAAAAAACCTATAACTAAACGAGACGTTCTCTGCATCTCACACCTAATGAAACAACCCTTCGTATCCGGCCGACAGTAGGCAATTCTGTTATGCAAACAGACTAAGGTTACGCATGAAGCGGAAGTCGACCTTCTTTCATACATATTCTTTGGCTATACGGAGTTTGAAGCTATATGGAGCCTCATGTTTTTTGTCTATGCAAGAGCTATTGGAGTCCCTACCTCGATAGGAGGCTCATAAAAAGTTCCGATAGCATGGGATAAGTTCACCAAAATCGCTCCCGTAGATAACGTGTAACGTAGACAAGTATAGGTATATGTTCATACTATCCATTGCATCTAGTGTATTTTGGTGATCACAGGCCAGCAATTAACATTGGCGCATATCCGTTCGGCCGATGCGGCTTCAAGCCTTTGATATTGTTGTTACGTAACACCGCAACCCAGAACCGATCAGAGATCAATTTGCAATCAAAACTAGTATCCATTAAAGCTCCTCATAGACGGAGCTATAATTTAATAAAATATAGCTGACAATATTATATGTTTTCCATAGAAATTGTTAAACGTCCATATACATTACGCTTAATATTATATTATATTTCCATTTAGTATTGACATTTTTGTAGTTGTACATTAAGAGGAATGAACGTACATAAAAAACAAAAAAAAACATATATACAGACGAAGATAGAATCTTCTCGTTTTTTGAAGTCGGTTAAAAGGAGAAGCACATAATGAACCGTGGGGCACCCAGTGACTTTTAGATCTGAAGACGGTTTAAAAATCTAATTATAAATAGGTGAAGATGAAACAGTTCAGTAGCTTTTTTCCTGTGTTGGTGAACCGATTTTCTTTCTTTTTTGTTAAATAGCTAATGCTGAGCTGTTGTCAATTTTGAAAATAGTTACATTAATACGTGAAGTATAAAATTTTCAAATTTTACAAAATAAATAAATAAAGTAGTTACATTAATACGTGAAGCGAAAACTTCGGATCCCTTTTTAAGAATATTCCGCGCACGAAGGAGTGTAAGATTTGGCATAATTTAACGTAAAATTCTGCCTATGTCAAAAACACTGTCATGATCATTACGAACTACTACGAGTTTTAACTCGTAATAGTTCGTGATGATCATGTATGTCTTATAGATGAGGGTACTCTGGTCATCTGTTTTTCTGCTGTCCGAAATTATGGTATTCTCTGTATGATATTCTCCCCCCTTCTGTCCGTCGTCCTATGAATAGTAAGTATGTTTTATCTTTGGTAAATACTCCGTTAGTTAAATTGCTGGATAAATTCTTACGTGATCATTTTATAAAGTTATAATGATTAGTTCCCCACCTTCATTAAGTGTTGTGCTCTGTTTATTTTCGTTTGACTGTTAAGAATAATCAAATCTATGTATATAATTGTGAATGTGTGTCATGTGTGACGTGTCCCTTTTTGTTTTAGGTACATTCATTTGTCTGAAAACAGCTAAATCAAAATTTTTTAGTTTTAATCGACTTCCACTAGTGTCTTTTGCAATACCATTGGCAGAATTAATATACTTGTCACATTGGAGACCATTATTTTAAAATTGAAATTGAAGTTGATCACATATGTAACCTCCATGGATCAAACAGTCGCACAGAGTAGAGATTGTCGCCAAAGAGTTTATGGCGACCTGTGGTAAACGTTCATATTTGTATATCATACTGTGACTGTATTGAGAGTTTCGCGACTGATAAACAAATATTAATTTAAAACTAACTACACCTAAAGGCAGTTAAATGAATTTGAAAAGTTGGATTTCTAGTTGGTAATTGAAGCCAAGAAGGTAGAGGCATGAACAATCGCGTCAACGGGTCATACAGTAAAACAGCATAATAATATCAGAAACCAACTTCAAATCTGAGTTCCTTGCACATTTGCGTGTAAATAATTATTTTATGGCTCGTGTTGTTTTCCAAATACCACGTTTATAATGTACACGATTATAAAACGTATATTAAAGGAGTTAAAGTGTAGTTTCCTAGTTACAGTTCCTTAATTCCTCTGTTAACGTTGAGTTTGTTATCAGAATGTAAACTGTGCTGTTCTCTTTAGAAGTCGAGTGCGAGAAAATTGTTTCTTATTCGATGCGATATATCTATACATATAAAACCAAAATACCACTCACTGACTTTCAATTTCAAAAACTGTTATAGCTAGGATTATGAAAGGTCTGATCCATAAAGTTAGTATATTACGCTAGTATTACATGTTTATGGTCTGATGACAGTTTGCGCAAAGTAGAAGCCCACTAAGAAAGGATTTTTAGAACTTATATAGGGAACGGAATACGGATTGAGTACAAATATTACATAGTAATTAGACACGTGTTTCACATTTTTGTAAAATTTGAATCGCGAATGAGGGGGTAGAACTTTATACACGGCTAAACTGAACAGATTTTGAAGAATGGAGATAGATTAAGCTCTGGGAAAAGGCATAGGCTACTTTTTTTAATGCCACGCGTGTGAAGTTGCGGGCCGTAATTAGTTATGTATGTACATATATGTTGTATATCGTTATACGATCGCAAAATTGGAAACCTCGTGTACCCGAGCATTTTGTGAAACGCCACCGTTTAACAAAATGGCCAATTAATACCTGTCATATCGTTCAACGCAAATCGTTTGACTATTCGTCCAGCTATAGTTAGGCACAACATTTCTGTAGATTTAAGTGTTAATAAATAAAAACTTGTAACATCTGCTAAATACTACACGCTGTACTCCTAACGGGGTAGTCAGAGAGGACGGTGCGCCAAGCGTCGCAGTCCTTACATACTTCTTTCGCTTTCTCAAATCTCATCATTCTCCTCTCCCATTCTCGTCTAGATATGCGAGTGCTTTTGACATTTGCGTCAGCTATTACTCTGGCTATTTGATCTTCATAAGTCAGTATTGATCTTCCTTGGCTTCTACTATCACTCACTTTCACTCTGTAGATTTTCTTCGTCAGTCTTTCATCACTCATTCTTTCTATGTGTCCGAACCATCTAAGCATTACTGTCTTCATTTTTACAATAACACTGTCGTGCAACCCTATCAGACTGCGTATCTCTTCATTACTTATTCTCTCCGCAAGAGTGACATCGCACAAATTTCTAAGATATCGCATTTCTATTACTTTTATCTTACTTGTGTTTCTGCTCATAGCTTCATTATAATTCATTTCTTGTCTAATTACATATTATCTACCATTTCTTTGGGACAATATTGAGTTTATTATGACCTCCCACGTACATAAACCAATCGAAGAGGGCGAGGACAGCGCCACCAGCGGTTTGAACTTTTTAAATAAGAATGAAGTATTCGTACATTGTGGTCTTTACTAAATGTTTCTATGTATGTTTATTCTTTATGCGTTCCTGTACCGATTGTGATGAAACTTTAGCAAGTTTTTCTGCGTATGCCCGCGAAAGTTTCTGAATTATTTAATTTAGTAAACAAAACACTACGCGAACGAAGTCGTGGGCAATAGCTAGTCTTTAGCCAGCTTTTAATACGATTTCTGTATTTCGTTCTTAATCCATACGATGGTTCACAGCTTGTGGATAATAGCAGATATAAATTACGTCAGTAATGTGTACGGTTCACGATCACATTTATACATATGTACACGTCTACACATGCAAATATATACAATCTAATGAAGTACATTATGCTTTCTTTGCAATCGTCATTGTAATAATTATTATTGCAGTACACGTATGCACGCGTTAACACGCAGATACATTCTGGTGAAGTACATTAAACTCTTTTTGATTTCGTCGTAGTAATAATATTTTTAACCGGTTTTTAATGTGATTTCTGTATTTCGTTGCTAGTTCCGAGTGAATTCCATACTGCCAACCTACTCCGACTAAAACGCACTCCAGTCGAGTCTTGTAAAGATATTTCATTTTAATTGCAGTGGCGGTAAAATCCCGTTTTCATAATTTTGTTGTTTGAGTTTTTTATGTCCGCGTCTGATGACGTTGTGATGAAGTGGCAGCCGTTTCAATTAAAAATTCAATGTTATGCATTTATGTTATGGTTTCCTATTAACCTGTAAAGGAAGAGAGAGGTGCTATAAGTTCGAGTCGTTGTCTGTTCGTGTCCTTGTTAGTATTTTTTTTGTTTGAAAGCTGTGGTTTTTGAGAAAGTTCATAATTATATATGGTGTAAATCAATAGAGCCATTCTCCAGATAAGCTTTGATTTTTATTTCTGAAGGGATCTTAGACAATATTACAGTAGTTAAATTTCATAAAACTACCTGCCTTTTTCGTGTTGAGGCTTTAGTGTTCCGTAAAAGGGCAAAAAAAGAAAACATTGTAATTTCGTTCTGACACCGCATATATTTCTAAGACATGCACTTTTTGATATGCAATATAGGATAATTTACGCGCTCAGCGACCGCAGAAATAACTTTGCGTTTCACAGTGTCATTAAAAAAAGCTATGAAAGACAATTTATTTGTATTGCCGATTAAATGCCAAATAATTGTATGTCGGACCCATTTTTTTATTTTAACTTTTACTTTTTTCAACATTGCCACTAAATTCTGTGAAGTTAATGTGTGTCAGACTTACAGGCGGATTTAAAGTGTATTAATTGATTGTATAAAATATACTAAAAGGAACAACCAAATATTAGTCGAATATAAGCAGAGCAGTGTAAAAGACCTGTTTTGGCAGAGTCATGTGGTTGCTGACCACAGAATTAATTCCATTCCGCTGTTCTTCGAGTACCTACTAACCTTGTTCGCCTCCTTTTGAGGCTTCGTAAGTTGTGTTGCAAGAAGTCCACAGAGCAGCTAATAGTTCCACAAGTAAACAGTACACAAACAATGCGTAGTGCTATAAGACATTTGGCTGTTTCTTAAATTACTTGCTAATACTAAACCTAAGACCTGTAAAAGCGTCTAGGAGATAACTCCCATACGCGGCACACAGTAGCCATACCTATTCTGTTTTAATCTTGTTAGAAAACTTAGTCATAATCTGATTGAAAGACGCTGGTTTATAGCTATGGTAGTATCCGATAGATGGTGCTGTGCTCATTAATCCGCTGCCGGTATACTATAATAAAATTGTATTTGTAAAAGAAAATTGAACTGACTTCAATATAAAAACATTGATAAGTACAAAATAATTATCTTTTACCTTTGATCACAAATAAAGAACTAGATTCACCATCTATAAAATTTAACAAATTATTGTCGGAATTGACGTATATATTTTTAATATCGTAAAGTATTATCGGCAATATTGTGTTAATCTAAAGTAGACCTTACTCGTCAAATCATAAGGTTATAAACGCCCGTAAATGATTCTTGCGTGACATTGAAACGAAGTTTGTTAAATAAAATATTTAAAATGCAATCTTACGTCTTGTGCATAAAGTATAATTCAAATAATCTATTTGCGTTGCTATTTATGTCATTTTGATTTGTTACGTGAACGTGACAAGGATAAGACATATATTGTCAGGCAATATTTAAAAATATGATTACGAATTTAATAAAAAAGAGCTATGTAACGTTATTACTATAATGAAATAATGAACACGTAAATAATATTATTTATTTATTAACCGAAAATAAAAACTCGCGTCCTGTTTTGCGTTCTGATGTGTCGTTTTTGCAATTTTTGAAGGAGCACTTTGACATGTTTGCTGTTAGCGTTTTCGAATACTATTAAAACAGAAGTGCACTCAAAAACTCATTTGAGTGCACATTTGGTTCGGACACTTTTGAAGCGTTGATTGTGTATCTAGTTTTTTATTTGGTATCGAAGTCCTTTACTAATCAAAATTCAAGCGCAAAAATAAGTTAAATGCGGTACAAATAACTAGACAGTTACTGAACTCTGTGCCATGTCTTACAAACTTTCAGTTGTTTATTAGTTATGCATCGAATTTAATAACTATTGAATATCATTGGTTCATTTTCATTAATAGGTAGTCGTCTCGTATTTGTAAAGTTATTTTTGGAAAGCATAATTATCTCGTACTTTTCAATAATTTTTTATTTTGATAGCGGTTTGATTTTTTTTTACAATTTATATATTTTTCTCATTTGTGTGTTCTTGCCTTAAATATAATATGTCTAGGGTAAGTCTACAACTACTTTCTATTTTTTAATTATTTATTTATTTTCCAATTCTTGAATAGAACATTAAAGGGATCATCAAAATATGTATATAACTTTTAAAGTTAACTGTTACCTTTGCTTAAGTAATACTCTGCCATCAGATCTGAACTAAATTTCTATGAGACAAATTTGATTATATACCTTTTGAAATACAAAAGAATCTTCAAAATTGGTGCACAAATAGCAGAAAAATCGATGACCATACCTAAAAGAAATTAGTTTTGAAATCGGTAGATAACCTATTTTGAAACACAAAACTGTACTCTGAAAATAAAGTTTCTGCACATACCTTTACTGGCTTTTTGAGTATTGTAATTTAGAACTGTAATTCAATATTATCAGTTCTTTTTAGTGCACATTTGTTCAGAATCGATAATAGATTTGACCATCAAAAACACTAGATTTTGATTTCGATTTTATTTTCTTCTTAGATCAACATGGAAGCCAGCCCAACGGCTATCATTTTTTCCTACTAAAATCGCTGAAGGTTTTGCAGCTCTCTCAAGCTTCAAAGTTAATTTACAATCGGACACAGTCCTGTTTAATTTCTCGACCGTTAACTTTACCGGTTAAGTTATCTCTTAACTTACCCTAACCAAGTTTTTGTCCGTCTTTTTGCCAAGTTAACAGAGTTAGTACTGACCGCGATCTTACTTATAGTTGTTAGTTGTTTGCAAATGTTTCTAAGACGGTATTAAAGACCATCGCACATGTTGTCTTTCCTCTGATAATGCGAGTCCAAAGACGTTTATTTCTGAACATCGAATTTCGGTTTGAATCGGAAAATGAAATAATATTTAGTGTCACGTAGATAAAATTCCTAGAACAGACACTTTATAGTATTGACATGTCTGTCTGTCTGTCCGTCTGTCTGTTCATACGTTACAATAAATTTTAAATTAAACACACAATAAATTTTTAAAATAACAAACGATAAATACTTATGTACCCATAACACTCGATGAACATCTACATTTTAATAAAAAGAAAATGCACAAGTGTAATTGAGTATTTATTGCTCTAGTCCCCACACTAGGATACCCTGTGTCGTAGAAGATACCCTGTGTCGTACAATCGACTTATTTCCACTTACTGAGCTGAAATTTGGGTATAAAGTCGTAAATTGTTTACCCAAACCCACAAATGAAAGACGAAAAATAAATAACTGACATTTTGCACTAGAGTTTATTTAAATTATCCTTTAATTCACTTTTAGTTAGCTCGAATTGCTACGAAAACCTATGTTCATGCAAAGACAGCACGATGTAGCCGCCAGTAGCAACGGCTAGAGTTAAACTTCCTCACTAATACGCAAGTCAAGTGTTTTAAAACCTTTAAAAATTAAAATTTTAAATTTTTGCTATTAAATGTTAAAAACTCATCGCGGTGGCTAAATACGATTCTTTTATTGTGAATCTAACCTTTTTAGGGTTTCGTGCTACAAAGAAAAACAGGAACTCTTGTAAGATCATTTCATTGTCCGTCTGTCTGTCAAGAAACCTTTTCTCAGGAATGTGTGGAGGTACCTAGTTGAAATCGATATCAAATAATTAAGTTTGCTATCCCTTGAAACTGTGAAAAAATAAAACTTCTATGTCAACGCAATCAAAAGATACGGCCCTTTATGCCGCATATTTTGACACTCGCGAGGGAATCAAAACCTGTAGGCACTTTCCGTTGACCTAGCGTCATGAAATTTGGCAATGTCTTATAGCACAAGTAAAGAGAAAAATCCGAAAACCGTGATCTTGTAGTTATTTATTTATTTTTTTATAAATGTCTGAGTGTATTATATTATATTATTATTATATTATTTACTATTACAACCTTACATTTGCAGTTGGTGAGTATAGAAGAACGTGTCTTTCAATTGCAAAGTTAAGTTTGTTTTTGAATTCAACTTATATTTTATCGGTAAATACACAATATGATACGGAACCCTCGGTGCGCGAGTACGACTCGCACTTGGCCGGTTTTATACCAATGATCAGACGAGTGCCCGATGGCTGAGAAATCAGCCAGGTTCGTAGCTTTATCTAAGTCGGGCGATCATGCCTACATGTTAAAATTTGATAAGTGGCCTGTCAGCACTCAGTAGATCGTGTCGTTGTTTCGACTTGTTGTAACTTGCTTCTAAAAGTGAAATGTGTTTTTGGCTACAATGTGTGTAGGTCTTTAACTGTAAACGAGTTCAAATAAAATATTGCCCGATGAGATTTATTTCATTTACTAGAAAGCCCTTTCAAATTTAACAATTAACAAAATGGCGTTCCCCTTTTAATGTTTTAGTAATAACTAGTTGTGTTCCGTGGTTTCACTTGCGTTAAATTTTTTATTTGTTTAGGATAAAAAGTAGCGTAGAGTACTTCCGAGAAGTCCTCTACCTGAAAATCTAGACGACATTGACGCATGTATGAATTCCACGCAGACGAAGTCGCTGGGAACAGATAGTCATTTTAATATATGTATACCGTAAGAGGCTTGATAAATCAATTCTTATCAATTCTACTTTACTTGTCCACGATTACAGGTTGTAGATAAAGATAGATATTAAATACAAAAAAAAAGACAGCCCTCTACAATCCGCTAAGAGCGTAGAGACAGGAAAATAGAAATAAAAATCATGCACAGTAGATAAAATAAAAATAAAGAACACGAAAACTCTCACAATAAAAGGATGTGTTATAGTTTATATCACACCATTTTACTAAAATAAAAAAAATAAGAAATTAATGACAGTAAACGATTACATGTCATTAACATACAAAATATAATATATTGTAATCTAAAACAAGCCTCGATACAGACGTCGCCGACAAGCTGCTATAGCTTGTACTGGTTTGTTCACGTGAAAAGGAGACTTAGATTATATTGGAAACTTTATGATGAATGTGAATATCTCGGGGTCCAAATCAAGAGGAAGACTGAATATGAAATGGATAAATGTGTTCAAAAGGGACCTCAATTTATGTCTGAAGATTATACGTTCAATAGAGCGAACTGGAAAGACAGAAATAGAAAGGCAGACTCTGCCGTTAAATGAGAAGAATGCTGGAGAGAGAAAGAGCACGAAACGGTCTGTATGAGTTGAATTTGCATTGTTTCTTTACAATCCAATTGGTGTTAATTCATCCAGCAAAACGCCGCGCGCTACTTTGTTCATCCTCAGTGATAGTATCAAATACTGAAGCACTACACTATAAGGTACACTAATCTGAGTAATACGTTGTAACTACCCCAATAGAAAACTACTTAAACTTTAACTACCGTAACATAGCAATTATCTAAGAAGTCCAAACTCTAGACCTCAAGTTAAGATTAAACCGCACTAAACGAGCGGCAGGTGTCAGTAACTCGTCCGCTAACTCCCACTGACCGGCTGACCCTAATGGGGCCAGGGCTGTAATAAGAGTTATTTGCAAGGGATATCACGAAGGCAGAATAAAACTGTGGCAATTAATTTAAATATTTTTAACTATGTAACAGCTAGAAGCGTGTAGGACACCCATTTACATATACTTCTGTAGCAATTGCGGACGAAATACATAATGTTAAATAAAAAAACAATAATAAAATTGGGCGTGGAATATCTATTTTTTTTTCGTTTTTTGGGTTAGATTATCAAATTTTAGCCCGGTAGGTGTAAAGATGACAGAATAAATCAGCTGTTACGGATAGAGAGATGGACAGATAGACATTACGACATAACGTTTTCGTCATTTTGACTATGGAACCGTGAAACCGGTTGGCGGATTTAATTATTAATATTTAACTTACTAATGTCGACGAACTAATCGAACTTCTTAAAATATCTAATGTCGACGAAACGTCAACGAATAGTCCATAAGTTAATATGTTGTCGTTAAAAGTAGTTGAATAATTACCTTTTCAACCATTCGACGATTTAAAATGAATGGTTGTGTTTTGTTAACGCTAAAGTCAAAGACCCATCTCTAATGAGCAAGGCCGGCCCCCCTTTTTAACCCCCTCTGGCACCATATCTGGTCGCCTCTACCGCAACGGTACGCGACTAACAAACTTTTCTAGTTTTTGGTCAGCTAACTGCTGAACAGTTCAGTTCAACAATGACAATTTAGTTTGTTTAGATCTTAGACTGTGAAATTAGTAATGGATATGTTGTAGTGCGGTTGTCAGTTTGGGCAGATCTTAATGTAGCGGGACGTTTGGCGAAACGCAATCGTTTCGTTAAAATACCCATTTCTTAACCGTCATATTATCATGACGTCGTCTAATTGTTAGCATTACAACAATTTTAATAATATCATTTAGGCATCTGTGACAATTTTTGTAACATATCATTGACAGCAGTGAGTATAACATAGTTGCGCACGAATTAATGAGGCTGTATTATGAGAGTCTGACTTTAATCTTTGCGAAGTAGTCCTCAAATAGCCACCAAGTGGTCGAGTGGAATTAGTATATGTTTAGTTGCAATCGCGAATAGTAATTTTTTATGTATGTAGTCAAAGTTAATAGTTTAACCAGTGATAAGTTTTGTGAATGCATTGTATGTGGTTTTATAATCTCGATATTTTAAGTTAAATGCTTCGACCATATCATGGTCTAACTGGGTACAGCACTTTATGATATCGATGCTCCTTACGTGTCCCTTTTTTCGATTTTGGAGTAACATATTCGTGTGTATTGGTTTCAAAGGGAAGATGTACAGACCATGTGGGAAATATGAGTAAGTGGACAATGTCTAGAACAAGTGAACGAAATTGTATATCTAAGGAGTGCGTTTTCGAGGTGTGGAATATGTGAGTTGGATGTGAAGAGAGGGGTAGCAGCTGGCAATAAAGTGAACGATACTCTGTCCGCATTATGAGGCAGTGTGAATATATCTTACTCAGCTAAAATGGCTATACATAATGCGGTGTTAGTTGCAACTTTATTGTACGGTAGTGAGGCGTGGATATGCCTGAAATCGAGTGAAAGTAAAATAAATGCAGTAGAAATGCAATCTCTTAGAAATATGTGCAGTGTCACCCTCGCGGACAAAATAAGCAATGAAGATATACGCAGTATGACAGGGTTGCACGACAGTGTTATTGTAAAAATAAAAAAAAGGAATGCTTAGATGGTTCGGGCACATAGAAGGAATGAGTGATGAAAGACTGAGTGAGAAAATCTATAGAGCGATAGCGAATGGTAAAAGAAGCCAAGGAAGACCAAGGCTGACTTATGAAGATCAAATAGCCAAAGAGTTATCTGACGGAAATGTCAAAAGCACTCGCAGACCTTGGCGAAAATGTGTGAGGAGAATGATGAGATTTGAGGAAGCGAACGAAGTATGTAAGGATCGCTACGGACTGTCCCGTTGGGGATACAGCGTGAAGATATGTATATCCCAATGTTTTAAATATTAAAACCTAAAACACTTCCAAAAATTTTGCAAGAAAAATTGCATAGGTGAAAGGATCATTAAAATCATTTAAATACTTTTAGACAAAATCGTATACATATGTTTCAGTCCAATTTGCCAAAACGTCATATTAAAAATTAATGAAATACACAAAAAATTTTTCGACATAATTTATTTCTAGATATTTATTGCAGTTATTTTAATTTTTTTTTTACATAAATATTGTCTCATCAATATTGTATTAAAAATTTCCTTAAGTATCATACATGTACATATATACATACGAAAAATAGAATCTCCCTTTTTGAAGTCTTTTTAAAAAGGAGTATGTGGATGGATATATGCGAATTTTTCAGCATTATGAATCCCTATCCCAACATCCCTAAACAATTTTGTCAAAGACGAATATTTTTAACTGCGGCGTCATTAAATTAAACCGCTTCATTGGAAGTTAAACGATTTTATATGACATTAATATCTCCAGCTGTATATTTGAGTTGGTTTCTATTTTTTGGACTAAATGTATTCCTGTGCGAATATTTTTAGGCCGAATAACTCTAAATCTATAATATACGAGGTCTGTTCAAAAGAAAAGGTGAATTTTGAATTTTCGCGGGCTGTGTACATTTGATTATCGAAATTTTTTTTTTGTTATGTTGGTACACATATGTTTATCATATGTTGGCATTATCAGCCAATTTGGATGAGTAGTTTGTTGTTGACAACTGAAAAGGTTAGTCACGTTTTTGTGTGTTTTTCGATTTTTTACTTTTGAAAAAAATGGATCAAAGAATATGTATTAAATTTTGCGTTAAAAATGGAATAAAGTGCTCCAAGGCACTTAAAATGTTGACTATGGCATTCGGCGAGTCCACTTTGTCTCAAAAAAGTATTTATAAGTGGTATAAGCGCTTTACAGAAGGCCGAGAAGATGTTGATGACGATGAGCGTCCTGGAGTTGAAACCACGTCGACAAGCGAAGGAAACATCGAAACAGTGAAGAAAATGGTTTTGAAAAATCGTCGAATCAATATTAGGGAAGTTGCAGAGAATGTTGGCATATCAATCGGCTCATGCCATGCAATTTTCTCGAATGTTTTGGGCATGAAACGTGTGGCAGCGAAATTTGTTCCGAAATTACTAAATTTTGAGCAAAAGCAACGTCGCATTAGTATCGCTCAGGAATTGTTGAATGACGTCAACGACGATCCAGATTTGCTCAAAAGGGTCATAACTGGTGACGAAACGTGGGTATATGGTTATGACGTCGAAACCAAGGCCCAATCATCCCAATGGAAGCGGCCAGAAGAGCCAAGACCGAAAAAAGCACGCCAAGTTCGATCAAATGTGAAGGTTTTGCTCACTGTTTTCTTCGATTACAATGGCGTGGTGCATCATGAGTTCTTGCCTACAGGTCGTACGGTTAATAAGGAATACTACAAGGAAGTTATGCAACGTTTGCGTGAATCAATACGGCTCAAACGATCGGAATTGTGGAAAAACAAATCATGGATTCTGCATCACGATAATGCACCAGCTCACACATCAATGCTTGTTCGTGATTTTTTGGCCAAAAACAACACCGTAATCATGCCTCAACCACCGTATTCACCAGATTTGGCTCCCTGCGACTTTTTCCTATTCCCAAAACTGAAGAGACCAATGAAAGGAAAGCGTTTTGCCACAATTGATGAGATAAAGTCAGAATCGAAGAACGAGTTGATGGCCATACCGAAGAGCGCATTTCAGAAGTGCTTCGCGGATCGGAAGAAGCGCTGGCATAAGTGCATTATATGTGAGGGGGATTACTTTGAAGGGGACAAAATGGATATTGATGAATAAATAAATACTTTTCAAAAAAATTCAAAATTCACCTTTTCTTTTGAACAGACAGTGTACATGTATAATTTATTTGTGGTAATGCCATGCTACATTGCAGCACAAATTGGGCCGGCTCGCCCGGTGAAATACCACCCCCTCATAGAATATCGTCGTGAAATAACAGCATCTATTGCTGTTGTATTTCGTTCGGTGAGTGAGAGTGCCAGTGGTGCATCTCCCCCTTCCCCCTCCTTTCCTTAAAGGTCGGCAACGCGCCCGTGATTGCCAGGATGTTGTGGGTGTCCATGGGCATCGGTGATCACTTTCCATCAGGTGAATCGGTTGTCCCCTCTTTTATAAGAATAAATGAAGGATATATAAACTTGACTTGAGAGACTCACTGACTCACTGACTGACTGATTAATCATGAAATCTCAATAACTACTGTAGCTTGGATCATTAAATTTGGTTCGATGACAGTTTAAGTAATGTAGGGGCCGGCTAAAAAAGGATTGTGAAAATTTACATTTTAAGAAGTAAAAGGGGGTTGAACTTTATATGTACTATTTTATTATTATATTAAATTACATATTACTATTATATCTTCACGCTGTATCCCCAACGGGGTAGTCTAGAGAGGACGGAGCGCCAAGCGTCGCGGTCCTTGCAAACTTCTTTCGCTTCCTCGCGTTTTCGCCTAGATATGGCAATGCTTTTGACATTTCCCTCATCTAACACTCTGGCTATTTGATCTTCATAAGTCAGCCTTAGTCTTCCTTGGCTTCTTTTACAACCAACTTTCGCTCTGTAGATTTTCTTCGTCAGTTTTTCATCACTCATTCTTTCCATGTACCCGAACCACCTAAGTGTTCCTTTCTTCATTTTACAATAACACTGTCGTGTAACCCTGTCATACTGCGTATCTCTTCATTGTTTATTTTGTCCGCAAGGGTGACACCGCACATATTTCTAAGAGATCGCATTTTTACTGCATTTATCTTACTTTCGCTCGATTTCGGGTATATCCAGGCCTCAATACAGTACAATAAAGTTGACACGCTTATATGTAATTTTATATTATAATAATAATAATAAAATAAAGTCACACATTTTCACACAGCGCCATCTAGTCCCAAAGTAAGCAGCACAGCGCTTGTGTTATGGGTACTAGACAACTGATATACTACTTATATACTTTTCTTTTGTAAATAAATACATATTATACATAAATACCCAGACTCGGGCGGGAATCGAACCCGCAACCCCCGTTTACTTTCCGACGCGTTAAGCTGTTGCGCCACGGAGGTGGTCAATCAATGGAGATGGTATATGTAAGTAGGCAAGTTTATTTGTAATTCTTATGCAGCTGTGAAATTAAGAATAGATATTGATTATTAAAATGATGCGACACGTATTTGTCATTTTTGTAAAAATCCACTCGCAAAATTGCCTAATATTTATTTGTTAGGTTTTCATGGCTAAGCCATTGGACCGATTTTGATGAAATTTAGCATAGAGCTCTAGATTAAGCCCATGGAAAGGACATAGGCTAATTTTTATTTATTTTATTGTACACTGGTACTCGCATTATGAAGCGTAATTGAGTAGTACAATAAAATATTCATTTGATAATATGCCTACTGAAAGTTTTTGCAGCAGTTGTTTAAAAAACTGTTGAGTTTCCTTTGTATATTACTTTTTAGAAACAAAATCAACTAACATTTTAATTTCCACACGGGCACAGATTAAAAATAAAAAGTCTTTCGTCCAGTTCTTTGTTGAACGGCAGTATGAAAAATGGAGTAAAAATTAGGCGTGGCCCCTCCAGGCGTTTTCCTTTGCTTATACAAGCGTAAGAAACTATGGAATTTTTATTCAATAGTTATTTCACAAAGACTTGACGTACATACTACATACTAGCCTTTGCTTATACCTTCGTCCACGTAAATGGGAATACATTTATCGATAACGACTACCACGGGATTTTTACGGCCAAAAATCTCACATAAAACATAATACAATCTCTACCCCGCGAGTACCTTTTACATATTTCTCCCGCATACATACAAAAAGTAGTTAGTAGGAAATTCAATGAATTATATGTATGTATTCATGAATTATAAATATACTAGACCTCGATGGTGCATTGGTTTAGGCATTGAGTACAAGCGCGGAAGGTTCCGAGTTCGATTCTCGGCGGGTCAATTTAGGAAACGAACATTTCTGTATTTTCTTGAGACGGGTGTACTGGTCGTCGTCTGGTTTTAACATAGGGAAATGCCCTAGTTTGAGAGCAGATGACCGGTGTGTATTGTCTGGCGTATTTATTATTATTTATTATAATTGTTATTATATTTCATCTCATTTTCAAATTTTAGTTCAATTTGGATTCGTTTTAAATCTTATTTTTCAAACTAAGATCAATTGCATAGTTTCAAAGTGATGTTCAAACAATGGAATTGACTTACAGACAAAAATTCTAAAAATATTGGAGTTTTTAATGCCGCGATAGAACTTTCAGTAAGCTGTAATGTAAAACACATTTTCGAATAAATGCAGTTCTTTACCATAAGATTATATTCAAACATTATGCTACATGTAAATAGAACGTACAATTCGTAGAGAAATCGTTAGTTAATCTCACTGCATTGCGAGTCTACTGTTTATTCGACGTAAACCCCTCGCCTGTCAGATTTACTCTGTATAGTCGTGAGTAGTCGGGAATTTTGGCCTAGTTTGCGCTGAACAGCGTTTATGTATGTATATTTAGGAATTTTCCAAAGAGATAGCTAAGGTAAAAACTGACTTCAAATGTTGTATCTCTAACGATGTGTTATTCTGTTTCTATTGCAGATAATACTTCGGAAATAAATGAATCAATGCCGTTAAGTAAACATTTTCTTCTCTGTAAAACTAACACTCACTTAGAAGACCGTAACTGCATACAATTTGAATGTACTTAGTTATAATATCGGTAAAATAACGAGTGTTAGTGAATAAAGCGGTGATTGTTTTCTGTCTCTTTAAATTACAAGTTACACCATCGTATAATTGGTATTAGCGTAGAATTGTAAAACTGATACATTACGGTAAAAATAACAAATAAAACCATTGGTAGCGAATTTATTAACCTAGAAAATTGGACACTTTTATTGACACTTTGTTGATGTCATTGACTATGCCTTTGGCTATCAGACAAGTGTATGAGATACTAGCGACCCGTCCCGGCTTCGCATGAGTAGAAATTTTTTGAACATAAAATACAGCCCATGTTACTTGCTGATAATGTAGTTATGTACCTTTCTATATGTAAAAGAATTTTTGAAATTAATTGAGTAGGTTTAATGTGTTAAATAAATCGTGTAAACTTCTAAGGATTGCGATTAACAGTACATGTAACGAATAAGATTCAAAACAACTGTTAATAATGTATTTTTCAGGCGTTGGCTATTGGCTAGAGACAGTGTCTCTTTTTTAACTCGTGTGCGTGGTTTGAGCTATGTCGGCATCTACCATCACTACAGATGTACATGTATAATTATGCTAAACACAGCGTTAGAAAAGCTTTGAATGTGTGTAAATCAAGCCATCCTTCGAATTTGTCTCTCGGGTGAGCGGTCATGTGATGCTTTCTTGTTGCGTTTTGATACAGATAAGGCGAGCGCGGAGCTTTCGGAAATATTATTTTAATTGTGATTTATTTATTTTTTTACTTTATTTAATTTGTAGATTGTCATGGTAGACAGTGTCTATTTGTCTCTAAGGAACCCATGCCACTGTATATCACATAGTTACTGAGAATATCGGCTGTGACAGACGGAAGCACGTGTAGTTGATTATGTCACCGTATGATTGTGAACACCGTTAGTTTAAAATCTATCTCGTGACATTGTTAACTGTTGTTTAATTGTGAACCATACCATACTGCTTACAATATAACGTATTAATTTTCTATAGTTTATAACCTATCCATGTCAAATTGTCAAATTGTGAACGAACCTGCACTTTCCGACAGAATTCGCAATCTGTCCAATTTTATCACCCGTAAAATTGTGAACTGTTCCTGATTGGTGGGCTTTGGGGCTAGCTCATTATAAGTTAGGTTACATTTGGGGACTAACAGTTATTTATCACTGAAACTTCACTTGTTAGGTTAATCGTAGGTTCAATTTTATTATTAAATGTAGCTATTTTCAATACGAAAACTATTAAAAACCATAAAAACAGCTGTTTATGTTCAAATGACAGACAAATAATGCGCCACGGGGCACATGACGTTCGACCAATCAGTGCGCAGGATGCGTTCCTTTGGATGTGGGTATGACGTCAGTTCACAATTTGACGGTTTGACATGGATAATAGTAAACTATCGAAAATTACTACGTTATATTGTAACCAGTGTGGTACAGTTCACAATTTATCGACAGTTACAATCTCGCGAGATAGATTATTAGACTAACCGCGTTCATAATCATACGGTGACAGTTATATAAGGACCGTTTTTTCTTTTACCCTAACCATATACATAGGCAGCTATTTTTCTTTACAGGTACTATGTTTCGTGTTGCTCGAATTGCAATCAGTTCGTTCGGTGAACTAGGAAGCATTAGTCTAGGCTTGAACTTACCATTTCAGCGTTCACTTTGTCCGTGTCCGTGTCCGAGGTGGAACAATTGAAATTAAAAAACTGGACAAGACTGTTTCGGACACGCATTAAATTAGGGATCCATTGCAATTTTAGACAAAAAAAATTATAAAATTGGGTAAAAAATGTATATTATTTTTTAATATTTATTTTTGGGTTCGGGATATGAATTTATTATGGTAACCATTCCGTACCATACCATACATACCATACATACCATACCATAGCATACCATACCATACCATGCGTTACCATAACTTACATACATCAGACAGATGACAGACAGACAGCCAAAAGTAACGAAATAGAATTTCGTAGTGAGTTCAACTATAGCTAAGAAATTTAGAGGTGACCCCATAAGTACAAAAAATAATTTCATCAAATGCGGTCGGCATTTAGGAGAAGAATTACGAATACACGAACACCGGAATTTTATATGTATATGTACATAATTTCATCAGGAAAAAAACAGGATATTACTAATTTTCCGTGAACAGAACCGCTTGTATCCGGTTGTGTCCAGATCGGGCCGGATTGATCTGTCGAAGTGATTAATAGGTAACAGCTTCATTATGTTGTCTTTTTGTTGGCGAACGGTTTAATTCGTTCGAATATTCTTTGACAGGTTTGCGACCATTAATCTTTTTTTAAATAATACCTAATGAATATACAAGTGTTTTTTGTGTGGTTTTCCCATGCTGTAATTTGATCTTCATAACGAATTTTTAGTTTCGTAGCAGATCAGTGAGTGCTACTTTTAAAGAATACAAAAACAAAATGTCCCTTCCTTAAAGATCTGTAAGAAATGTGGTAATAGAAACATTTTCAATTGAACACTACATAGATATTTCAATCTAATTAAAATGGCTTATTTATTACTCTGTACTCTACACTGTAATTAATGTACTTAACAAAAAAAACGGTCAAGAGTAAGTCGGACATGTGTAAACTTAAGGTTTCGTAACAATTTCAGGAAAATTAGAATTTACTTAAAATAAAAAAAAGATTGTCCAAAATACTCTTCGCTTAATTTTTTGTCTCTTATTTCTGATTATGTAACACCGATTTAGTGTTTCGTATTATGTCTCTGTGCCAAATGTCAGCTGAGTAGATGTGAAGGTGATGGAATAAATTAGAACTACATTATTTAAACTATACATAAATCTATATACAAATAGGCAAATCCAAAACAGTTCAGTACCTTTTTCTCCTCGGTGCTGGTTAGCTGACCGAGCCCGATCTCTGGTATATCCTGAGGATGCTTCGTTGAGAGGCGAAACACGTGTCGATTGGTGGTTTTTGGAGTTTGAGTGGAAAATAGCGAAAGATTTTAGGAACTCATCACATTGTAGGAATTCATTACCATTCTTTCCTGTTTGTCAACCGATTTTCCTTTTTTTCGTTTAGTAGCTATTGACGACCTTTAGTGTTATCAGTAAATGCTTTTTGGGAATAGTTACATTAATACCTGAAGGGTTTTAAGAATATTGCGCACACGGAGGAGTGTGAGATTTAACATGGTTTTACGTTTATACTATCAATGGTGAAAAGACTGTCAATATCAAATTCATAACTATTTGTGATCATATACGTGTATAACGTGCATGGAGCACTCAACCTATAGAGACGAAATATCGGACTGCTTCACCTCTGCTCAGTTTTTTTACACTAACGAATATCAACTCTCGTTGGCATTAAGCAGTACATAACCAATACTGGACCTGTGTGTACATCTCAGTATATTTCAATAGACATTTCAATATTTATGTAATGGCTTGTTGTTCTATTCAGTGGTGTGGCAAAAAGAGCAAAAAATCAAACTATAAAACAGAACGCAGAAACCGCAACAGTGTTTAGGCGTAAATTGTTTTCATACAAAATAAATGACATTGCCACTCTATAGGTTGACTGCTCCATGATAACGTGTAACCTCCTTGGATCAAACAATCACATAGAGTAAAGATTGTCGCCAAAGAGTTTATAAGTTTATATTTATGGTCGAATTTCGACCACCGGCCGAGCTCTAGTGAAATTAAAACTACATATTAAATAATATATCTTCACGCTGTATCCCTAATGGGGTAGTTAGAGAGGACGGAACGCCAAGCGTCGTAATCCTTAGATACTTTTTTCAGTTCCTAAAATTAAACATTACATATTAATTTAAATTAAATCCAAAATATATTAATAACACTATATATAAATTAAAATAAAAACTGTGACAGCATACAGATGAAAATAACGAAGCTATAATAGTTCCGTTTTGCAATATTGGTTCCGGAATCGTAAAAATGGCGTAACGCGATACCCTTGCGATAACCACTGGATTCCGTTATGGTTATCCGTTAAAGATTATGGATAAATAAACTAGACATGAAGTATTAAGTTTTTGATTTTTATACATTTAAAAGTTATAAATTATACTTTTCCGTAAGATGCAATATTTTTAAGGCAGAGTAGTCGCTGTGGGCAAATTCCCGCACATGTTAGGCAATATTTTTCACCACTCTTAATGCGAGTTTGCTGTCGGCCCGAGGCTCTGCGGACTGCAGGCGAATGCATCTGCCAGGCGCCTCACCGCGACGCGCGAAGATATACTGTTCATAGAGACATTCGACTTCGAAACTTCTAACTTCAGTTAGGTAGTTACAACTTTTCGAAAACCCTTAAAGTATTTTATGTTATTTTGTAACAATTCAAAGAAACAAACAGAGAAGTTTTATAACAATCATTTAATGTCATTGAAAATTGAAGAATGTTTTATCAGATTTATCGCGACACTAAGGCCCGTATTCCAAAACGATACTAAAGTGTGATTCTCGGATTGAGCATGGTTAGAAAGAGATGCCCAATACATGAGCGACATTTCTTTCTAACTATTCTCAAGCAGAGATTTTTTTTTTATAAAAGAGGGGGAATACGAGCAAGCGGGTCACCTGATGAAGAGTGAGCACTGAGCACCGCCTCGCATGGACACCCGCAACGGCCGGGGAATCACGGGTGCGTTGCCGGCCTTTAGGGAAATAGAGAAAAGAGGGAAAGGAAGGGGTGATGGGCCACCGGCACTCTCACTCACCGAACGAAACACAACAGCAATAGATGCTGTTATTTCACGCCAATATTCTGTGAGAGGCTGGTATTGCACCGAGTGAGCCGACTCAATTCGTGCTGCAATGCGACATGGCTCTACCACTCTCAAAGAGATTGAGATTGATTTCTGAAGTTATTTCTGTACTTGAGTGTTTTTAAGTAAAGGATTATTATTTTGTAATTTTCGTGTTAATATTTTCGTTCGTTTTAAGTCGTTTTACATTTTTTCTTAAAAATTTTTTTTTTAATTTTAGAACGGAACACTATACATAGTAGAACATGAAAAATATTTGCATGAATTCAAATATAAAACGGTTACAACAATTTGTTTCAGGTACGTGTTTTATTTCTGGCGGAACATTCGAGAAAGAACAAATATTCATAGCATTTCATTACCCGATCGGTTACCCGCAATCTGTCCCCTGCGATGCTTACGTGGTAAGTTACATATTTATTTTTCTATAGAAACACTCTATTTATGCAAACCCCTACCATTTGTTCAGTAAAATATATTTCGAGGCCGTCATGAGCATGGAAATGGAATTGTCGTTTAAGATGACACTAATCGTTATTCATCTGTCTATGAACAACAGATAATTCCATAATAGCTTCTCTCTTGGTCTGATAGAGAAGAATAATTACAGAATATTATGACAGTTAATTATTTTCCCGTGAAGATTCTAAAAGTCTGCTAAAATATAATTATTAATACAAGGAATTAATATACACATGATTTATGGTCCAAAATATGTGTTAATGTGGTGAAAAGCCAAATATTTTAGTTCTTCAATCTGAATCAGGCATTCAGTGGTATACATTAAAATAATAACAGGATTTAAAAAATCTTAGTTTCAACAAAACACAAATAACCTTTAATGTCAATATGCTCCAAGTATAACCGAAAAGTGAGAAAGAATAATATGAAATATAAAGAAGCTTTTCAATCATTTGCCAAGTTATCAGGTTGAGTAATTACTAATTACCCAGTGTAAAGTACATACAATAATTTAAAAAAAATGTCTGTCCTCAACTGTCAAACTTGGTGATAGACAACACGTAATTGAAAGTTAAGATACGCACCATTTTGAGTATTCACAGTAACGTTTACATGTATATACATATCTTCACGCTGTATCCCTAACGGGGCAGTCAGAGAGCACGGAGCGCCAAGCGTCGCGATCTTTACATACTTCTTTCGCTTCCTCCAATCTCATCATTCTCCTCACACATTTTCGCCTAGGTATGCGAGTGTCTTTGACTTTTCCGTCTGCTAACGCTCTGACTATTTGATCTTCATAAGTCAGCCTTGGTCTTTTGGCTTCTTTTACCACTCACTTTCGCTCTGTATATTTTCTTCGCCAGTCTTTCAACACTCATTCTTTCTATGTACTGTACCATCTAAACATTTCTTTCTTCATTTTTACAATGACACTGTCGTGCAACCCTGTCATACCGCGTATTTCTTCGTTGCTTATTTTGTCTGTAAGGGTGAAACCGCACATATTTCTAAGAGATCGCATTTCTACTTCATTTATCTTACTGTTCGGGCATATCAAGGCCTCACTACCGTACTATGAAATTGGAACCAACACCGCATTGTGTATGTCCATTTTGACTGAGTTAGATATATTTACACTGCCTATTAATGTGGACAGAGCACGTTTCATTTTATTGCCAGCTGCTACCCGTCGTTCCATATGCAACTCACACCTTCCATTCCTCGAAAATGCACTCCCCAGATATATAATTTTGTTCACTTGTTCTAAATATTTTCCATTTACCCATATTTCATAATTTGTCTGTACATCTTCCCTTTTAAACACCAAAAGCTTAGTTTTGTCTACATTCATATTCATCCTTTCATTTCACAGTTTTCTTTCATGCACGTAACTTGTACATGCAACTCCGCTTCTGATGGTGTTATAAGCACAGCATCGTCAGCGTACATAAGGAAGTTTACCACTGTACCATCACATATCGTACCACTCATACTACTGTCCAAATACAGCACGAATAGCCAGGCAGGCATCACGCAGGTCTGTCTGGCGCCTGAATAGACTTCGAACCAGGGCGACAAGTCATCATTTATCCTTACACAGACTCTGTGGCCCCGATATAATGACCTCACAGCCTTCAGTAAGAGGCCTTCCACGCTATATTCATGCAGAAGACTCCATAATTTCTTTCGCACTACTCAAGATCCAAGAAAGCGAAGAAAACTTTTTACCTATGGCCAGAAACTTCCCCGCGTTACCGCGGAGCGAGAAAATCTAATCCATGCAACCCGTACCGTTTCTAAAACCATCTTTGCATCCCATAAATATCTTTCAGAAATGGCTTTCATACGTTCAGTCAATACCTTTGGTATGGACTTTACTTGCTAAGCTGACCAAGCTGATGGCCCTATAGCACGCGCAGTCTAAATGGAAACCTTTTGCTTTTTAGAGAGGCACTATAACTGCGGTGCGTCAGTCCTCCGGAACCCCTTTCTTCTGCCTGCAAAGATTGCACAGTTTATAAAATGTATCCCAGACTCTAGAACCACCATACTTGATCATCTCAGCAGTCACCTCATCATTTTTCACAGCCTTTCCACATTTCAGACTTCTTGTCGCTTTCTCAATCTCTTTCATATTAAAGCATTTACATATAACATAACATAACATAACTTCACGCTGTATCCCCAACGGGGTAGTCAGAGAGGACGGAGCGCCAGGAGTCGCGGTCCTTACACACCTCTTTCGCTTCCTCAAATCTCATCATTCTCCTCACACATTTTCGCCTAGGTATGCGAGTGCTTTTGACATTTCCGTCTGCTAACACTCTGGCTATTTGATCTTCATAAGTCAGCCTTGGTCTTCCTTGGCTTCTTTTACCACTCACTTTTGCTCTGTATATTTTCTTCGTCAGTCTTTCATCACTCATTCTTTCCATGTGCCCGAACCATCTAAGCATTCCTTTCTTCATTTTTACAATAACACTGTTGTGCAACCCTGTCATACTGCGTATCTCATCATTGCTTATCCTGTCCGCAAGCGTGACACCGCACATATTTCTGAGAGACCGCATCTCCACAGCATTTATCATACTTTCACTCGATTTCGGGCATATCCAGGCCTCACTGCCGTACAACAAAGTTGGCACCAACACCGCATTGTGGATGGCCATTTTAGCAGTGTTAGATATATTCACACTACCCACTAATGCGGACAGAGCACCGTTCACTTTATTGCCGGCTGCTACCCGTCTCTCCACATCCAACTCACATCTTCCATCCCTCGAAAACGCACTCCCCAGGTACACAATTTCATTCACCTGTTCTAGACATTTTCCATTTACACTAATCACACATTTCGTTTGTTCCGCTTCTCTTTCAAACACCAGAACCTCAGTTTTGTTCACATTCATTTTCAATCCTTTTACTTCACAATCTTCTTTCATGCACGTGACTAGTGTCTGCAACTCTGCTTCTGATGGTGCTATTAGCACAGCATCGTCAGCGTACAATAGGCAGTTTACTACTGTGTCACCACATCCCATACCACTCATATTACCTTTCAATCTCTGGAGGCAACTGTCCAAATACAGCACGAATAGCCAGGCAGACATCACGCAGCCCTGTCTGACACCAGAACAGACTTCAAACCAGGGCGACATGTCACCGTCTATCCTTACACAGGCTCTGTGGTCTCGATATAATGACCTCACAGCCTGCAGTAAGGAGCCCTCCACGCCATATTCAGGCAGAAGACTCCACAATTTCTTCCGCACTACTCTATCGAATGCTTTCTCTAGATCCACGAAAGCGCAGAAAACTTTCTGACCTAAAGCCAGAAACCTTCCCACGATAACGCGAAGCGAGAAAATCTGATTCATACAACCCCTACCGTTCCTGAATCCACCTTGCGCCTCCCACAAATATCTTTCTGAAACACCTTTCATACGTTCAGTCAATACTTTAGTATAGACTTTACTCGCTAAGCTGACCAAGCTGATGGCCCTATAGCACGCACAGTCTAGGTAGGAACCTTTCCCTTTATATAGAGGTACTATGACTGCCGTGCGCCAGTCCTCTGGAACCTCCCCCTTCTGCCAACAAAGGTTGCAGAGTGCACAGAAGGCATCCCAGACCCTAGGACCACCATACTTGATCATCTCAGCAGTCACCTCATCAATTCCCGCAGCCTTTCCACATTTCAAACTTCTTATCATTTTCTCTTTCATACTAATGGCATCCTCCAGTCCCTGGCCTGAGTGTGGCAATTCATTAGAATCGCTCTCAGTATCAGAGACGGAGTCGCCACTCTCATACATTTCTCCATAGTATTCACTCCATCGCTGCAGAACATCCTTTTTATTTGTAAGCAGGTTGTTTTCTTTCGAACGCACTTTATTCATTCTGCAAGGTGCCGGACCACTTCGGATCTTACGTACTTCTTTCCAAAATAATTTGGAATTTTCCTCGAAGTTGTCCGACATCTTGTTTTCATCTAACACCCTACACCTTTCACGCTTCTCTTTCACTAGTGCCTTCGTTTCTGCTTTCTGCAGCTTATACCTGTCTTTCATCAAATTTTTCATACCACAGTCATTAGTAGCAAGGTAGTCTCGCCATGCTTTCTTTTTCTTATACACAGCCACTTTCACCTCATCATCCCACCACACATCACGCTTTTTGCCGTTCCCAATCTTATTCATTCCACACACTTCTTTCGCAGCCTCAACCATACTATCTCTAAGGTTCTGCCAGCGATTGTGATTCGCGATTGTGATTCTTAGGAAGCCCGGTAGGTCGGATTATGCGAGTCCACGGTCCTATAGACCTATAGGACTATTGCCCGTAATGGGAAAGGTCCTAGAAAAACTCATGGTCAACCGCATTAAATATCATGTGCTGCCGGACCAGAGTTCGCATCAATACGGTTTCACACCGCAGCGTGGAACCGAGGACTCCCTCTATGTCATGGTCAACTATATTAGGGAGCAGATGCAACTAAAAAAGATTGTGCTGGTTGTATCCCTAGACATAGAGGGAGCCTTCGATAACGCGTGGTGGCCGGCGTTACGATGCGAACTCGCAAATACAAATTGTCCGGCAAACCTAAGAAGGCTCGTGGACTCGTATCTGACCGACCGGAAGGTACGAGTGAGGTATGCTGGTGAAGAGTGCATAAGAGCAACTACGAAAGGCTGTGTGCAAGGTTCGATAGGGGGACCAACATTTTGGAACATATTGTTGGACCCCCTATTGAAACAGTTGGAAGAAAGGGGAGACTACTGCCAAGCATTCGCAGACGATGTGGTCCTGATTTTCTCTGAAGAAGACACCCAGAGTCTCCGAAGGAAGGCTGAAGCCGCGCTCCGCTGTGTTGGACAATGGGGGAATCGGAATAAGTTGAAATTCGCAGCTAACAAGACCAAGGCCATGTTAGTTACGAAGAGACTAAAGTACGATCCTCTAGTGTTGAACATGGATGGGGTGAGCATCGGGCTTTCGGAAGAGATCAAGATCCTGGGGCTCGCGATAGACCGGAACCTTACGTTCAGCGCTCATGTGGAAAATGTGTGCCGCAAAGCGCTGAACGTATACAAGCAGCTGTCGCGAGCAGCCGGGGTCAACTGGGGGTTGGAATCGGAGGTGATCAGGACCATATATATGGCAGTGGTCGAACCGATAGTGTTGTATGCGGCGAACGTATGGGCACCGGCGTCTAACAGACTCGGTATACGTAAGCGACTGGGGGTGGTACAGCGGGGTATTGGGCAGAAGATCGCCAAGGCATATAGGACGGTCTCTCTCAACTCGGTGCTGCTGCTCGCGGGGATGCTGCCTCTTGATGTGAGGGTGCGGGAAACCGCCCTTCTGTATGAGATCAAGAGGGGGTATTCCCGGCGGGTGGTGGCTGATCGAGATGTGGAGAGACCGATACCTTACACTGAAATGCCACATCCTGCCTGCCTGATGGAGCTACAGTACGGAAGCGTGGAGGACAGTGCGGAGCTAGAGAAATGTAAGGATAGTCGGTGTAATATATACACCGACGGGAGTAAGATTGACGGTAAGGTTGGGGCGGCGCTATCTGTATGGGATAGTGTCGCCGAGTATGAAAGGAAAAAACTAAAGTTGGAACGTTACTGCACTGTCTTCCAGGCGGAACTCTTGGCTCTATCTAAGGCAGTGGACTACGTGCTCCGCTGTGGCACGCCCAGTTGTTCCATCTTCACAGACTCGAGATCTGCTCTGGACGCCGTGGTGGGATGGAAGTCTCTGCATCCCATAGTAATGAAGTGTAGGACAGACATCGTTAAGATGAAGGATGCAGGAAAATCAGTAAGATTATTCTGGATCAGAGCGCACGTTGGGATGCAGGGAAATGAAAGGGCCGATGAGCTGGCGAAGGACGCGGCACTCAAAAGGAAGACGAGGCCGGATTACGATAAGTGCCCCGTCTCATTCATCAAGCGACAGATTCGAATGGAATCGATTGATGAATGGGACAGGAGGTACGTAAGTGAGCAAACGGCCTCTGTCACCAAAGTGTTTTTCCCGGACGCCACCAAAGCTCATTCGGTAGTAAGGAAGATCAGGATGGATAGTGTGATTGTGCAAGTGTTCACAGGTCATGGGGGGTTCTCTGAGTACTTGCATCGGTTCAAGTGCAAGGAGAGCCCGGCGTGTGCCTGTGATGAGAATGAGAGTGAAAGTGTGATGCATGTGCTGTGTGAATGCCCCATCTATAGTGGATTAAGGAGCGACATAGAGATAGAGTTAGAGTGTAAAATAGACGAGTTTTCGATAGGACACTTAATGCAAGACAAAGGCAAAAGAAATAAATTTATGGAATATTGTAGGAAGATAGCCGCCAAGGTTATAGCTAGAAATAAGACAATGTAAATAAGACTGCAATTATAAATAATGTTACAAGTAGAAATAAGAATTAGAATAAGATGATCTGTGATATAGGTTAAGGCTTCTATCACTGTGATATAGTATTAAGGATGACAAATATGTGCTAGGTTAAGATTATGATAAGGATGTAAATTAGTGATTAAATGTGATAAATTACTGTGATACTAGCACGTAGGATGGATTAAGTGATAATAATTGTAACATTAGTAGTAAGGTATGAATGTAGCAGTTTTTTCATGAAATAAAGTTTACAGGAAAACTTAGCTAACCAACTGTTAGGCTAGAATGGATGGGAATTATACCCAGAGAGAGATGCACAAGAGAGAGAACTGGAATGAGAGACGAAAAAGGGCCCTGGCTTTGCCCATGCTAGGGGTACGAGAATTTTAATAAAAAAAAAAAAAAAAAAAAAAAAAAAAAAAAAAAGGTTCTGCCAGCATTCTTCAACATCCTCGCTCATCACTTTCAATCTATCATCAAGCTTACTGGATAATACCCTTTCATATTCATTCCTGGTGGTCGCATCCTGCAGTTTCCAGCTTTTAATACGGCTAACCGCTGCAGGTTTGGACACTACGCGATGTCGCCATGCTGCGAACAGACCCCTTATTCTGGTTATCACCAGAAAGTGGTCCGTCCCGAGGTCGGCTCCTCTATACTCTCTTGTGTCCTGTACCTGCTTCTTAAGTGTGCTATCCACCAGGAATAAATCAATCATACTTCTCGCACCCTTTCTTTCCCACGTGTACTGATGGATCCTTTTGTGCCCAAACATGGTATTAGTCACAAAAAGATCCTTTTCCATACACAGTCCTAGCACAATCTTACCAGCATCATTTACTCTCTTATCTCCATATTTGCCTAGGACAGACTCAAATCCTGTTCGAGCTGTCCCGACCCATCCATTCATGTCTCCACACACAACAATTCTTTCGTTCTCTTCAACCGTCGCTAGAACTTCTCTAACATTTTCCCAGAACTGCTCTAGTTCAGCCAAACCGACAGAGGACACTGGGGCATATACTGCCAAAACAAAAATTCTTGTCAACCCAATCTTGAGGCGTACCCAGAGCAGTCTGGGATTTATACATTCATACTCAGTCATACAATTAACCATACGAGAGGACAGTAAAACGCCTACCCCTTGGCATCCCCTATCTCCTTGTGGTAGCCCTGACCACAAAGCGATGCCTCCTCCGGGCAAGTCGGCAAGTTCACTGCCGCCTCGCTTGGTTTCACTCAAACATAGCACATCCAATCTTTTCTCTTCCATAATATCAATCACTTCATTCATCTTCTCCTCAATCCCACCTCTCACATTCCACGCAGCTACTCTGCACTCCTCCCTCCACTTCCCGCCGCTAGGTGCACAGCGTGTTGGGTGGCGGTCCCCAACGCCGAACTGCACTCTGCACACACCAGCGGGGACAGACCGGTGTACGTCGCTTCCGGGGGACGCCCTAACATTATAATTGCCGTTGTCCCGCATGGTATGCACAGAAGAGGAATTGCAGCCCTGAAAAGGGCTGGCAGGGGTCGCGACGAGCACGCTTCCTCAGTTGACCCCCTAATTTACATATGCTCTTATTATTTTAAAATTTTCACTTTATTGCTTTCTTTCAGTTGCGAAATAACTAATTCTTGACTTTAATTATCTTTCAACATTATTTTCGCTACTTCAAAATGGTTTCGTCTTTGAAATATTGAAAGTCGAGTGAACGCATATGTACAAAAAAATTCATTTCCAGACTATGTTTTTTTATTTTCAATAAAACTGTTATCATTTTTATGCAAAAGGACGTAATTCGCGTAAAATCTATCATCGGTTCAAAAGCAACCTGCAAAGAGAAGAACGGCAAGAAAATCAGCCTATTATGATTTTATCAATACCGCATCATTTTATGATTAAGTTTTATAATTACATACATACATGTTCATCTTCACGCTATATCCTCAACGGGATAGTCAGAGAGGACGGAGAGCCAAGCGTCGCGGTTCTTATATACTTGCTTCGCTTCCTCAAATCTCATCATTCTCCTTAGACATATATCATTTTTATAATTTTATTCATTTTATAATTACGATTTACTAAATTGCGGTTGGTGAACGCGTGCGTAAAGAAAATCATCCCCAGACTGTAATCCTGTTATCAATTTACTACAGGATTAGCGATTTTATTTGAGGGTAAAAATCAAGGAAGTTTCGGTACAGCAAAAATGTTGATTCTTGTTGATTCTATCCAATGGTAGGGGATTACCGATCTGCTCGTTCGAGCTACTATTTTGTTGGCTTAAGTATTATTGATATTGGCTTTTTATTCGTGATTACGTCAGCGACGTACTCGTTCAAAATAATGTAAGCATATTATTTTTTATAGTAAGTAATAATTCCAGTACAGATGTCAGCAAAAATAAACAATTTCGAGATGTTTTTCCTTGGAAAAACGCCTGTTTCCTGTTTTGATTTCTGTGGAATAGGAGTTTATTTTGTTACGTTTTAATAGCTGACATATAGTTTTATACGTTAACATATTATGTCTTATGAGAATATAAATATTTTATTACTACTAACGATTTATTACTATAAACAAATAATTAGTATATTAAGAGTCCACCTATGCATTCGCAACACAAGCGAATTTGTTCCTCACCTCATCATATTTTAGCGCGGAGAAGTTTCGACGTTTGTTTTTGTACATAATCATAATTTGTTAGAAAACTATGATACATTACCATTGAAAAAATTGATTTGAGATATCTGAGATATTATAATTACCTATCCATTTTATTAATTAAATAATTTTAAAATTCTGTAGAATTTAGAAGATGTATAAACTGAATTTTTGTGCATAACATTCTATTTTTTGGATTGCTTTTTATCAAGATTTTAGATTCTTCTTTTTATCGAGAGACTAATATTTTTAATTCTTCGGGGACGAAAGTCGTAGGCAACTTCGGAGGCCGTTAGCTAGTGTTACATAATTTATCAAAATCGATGTAATTGTTTTGGTCGCTATAGTAAGAAATAAAACATATATTTTACGCAAAAAAATTCTAGTTACTTACGATACTTTTTTCACAAGTCGTTTCTACCTTGTCGACAGTATATTGCTAATTATTAACGTAATATAAGCAAAACATACGCCGTTATAATTATAATGCAGTGCATTTACGGAGTACGTAAAGTTATCGGCTCGAAAAATTTTGCTTTCCAACGATGCAGGATAAAGCGTGTTCTGTAAACGCGCTGCCATCGCATAATGTACCTACGGTCTTATTCTGGTTGATAATTAAATGTAGGTACGTATTCACATCTACGCCATGAGAGTCTGATTCATTTCTGATTCATTACTAAGAAATGGAATTAAACGCGCTAGGCTTCGTCTATCTATTTATCCATCCAAATCGAATATGCTATGTGTAGTTAGTTATGTTAGTAAGATTTATTTCATTATTTTTATATCTATTGAGCCAAAAGACACAAATATGTCAAAACCAAAGAAAATAAGAAAAATAATTTTATTTTGGAATTTGGACCCTATTCTAACTTTTTTATCAATATGTTATGGATTAAGATATTAAAACACTCTTGGACAGACGATTAGCATTTCGTAATCAAAATGACAAAACCGCATACATAGTTTGAATATGTCTGTCTGTCTGTCGTAATCGAATTATTTCGACATTTTTGTTTGTCTGCAACAATGTCTAGAGGCAACTGTCCAAATACAGCACAAATAGCCAGGTGGACATCACGCTGGCAAGATCAACAAGAGACGACAAAATAAGAAAGAAAATGTGGCTCTGCAACATCCGAGAAGGATCACAAATGCAAACGAACTATTCCGCCCGCAAAAGGAAAGAAAGATTTAAAGAAGAAAGAAGAGTGACTATGAAAATATTGTGCCTATCAGAATAAGGTTGCCAGACGTATGAACGAGTAGCCTCAGGGATTCGCCTTCGCCCCTTTGCGATGTGGAATTGTTTGTATGCGCTGAAATATCTGACATAAGTATAACTAAAACATTCAAAATCTTACCTGTCGAATTCCTAATATTTCTCGATTTCTGTTGCATGTATAGTCAACAAGGAATTTATAGATGTACATATGTATAAATGTCTTTTAACTGCGCGTTTTCTCAAAACTCTAGTCAAGTATGTTCCAAACGTTTTGAATTTATTGACGAAGTTGCAAATCTATATTACACTTATTCGTCTATTTCTTTTTCACCAGCGTTAATAATTTCATCTCGTTTGCGAGTCTTTGCTAAATACGTAATCAGGATTTTCATATCTGTAATGTGTAATGTAACGAATGTAACATAACATACTGAACTTTGTGTTACGCGTCTAATTGCGTAACGTAAACATACGTTACGTTACGTAATTTGAAATGCGATCTCTCAGAAATATGTGCGGTGTTACTTTATTGTAAAGGATATGCAATGAAGAAACATATAATATGCGATATAGTAGATCTGGAAGAGTGTTTAGATGATTCATGCATGTAGAGAGATACAACGACGAACAACTGACGAGGAAAATTCAATGCTGCCAGAAGCCAAAGAAACCAAGGCTGGCTTATGAAGATTATTGAAGATATTGCCTTCTCGCTACTTACATACGTCAGTGAAAATGTTATAAGAGAATAATGAGATTTTAGGAGGTAAAAGAAGGATCGTTATGCTTAATTATTATGTCTTCTGTTTCCTTTTATTGGTCGACTCTTTTTAGGGATCGGTATACCTTAGAAGGAAAAAGGAACTCGTGTAAGATCTGTCTTTCCCTCTGTCTGTTTGTCTTTTCATCTGTCACAGTAGATTTTCTCAGAAGATTATGTAACGTAAATAAACTCCAAATGTACATAATAAAATTAAAAATGCAAATTATGTACTTAGCTACTCAAACTCTATTTCACCTTATCTCTGATAGTAATAGACCTTAGAAAAGACTCTAAAGACCTAGGAAAATTTAAAACATTGACGTAATATGCTTTACCTAAAGATTACAGGAAAAATATAACGAAATGGATTTTCATAAATCAACTTAAGAAATTAAACACACATATATACCGTATCCGTGCACACACATAAAAACACATATACACGTACATATGTATGTACACACACATTCAATTCATACCTGAAGAATCCTATTATCCTACTTATCATGTTAATATTATAAACGCGAAAGTTTGTGAGGATAGATGTATGGATGTTTGTTACTCTTTCACGCAAAAACTACTGAATGGACTTTAATGAAACTTTAAAATAATATAGCTCATACATCAGAATAACACATAGACTATAATTTATAAAGATATTATGTGTCTTTAAACTTTACGAGAACGAAGTCGCGGGCAAAAGCTGGTAAATAATAAACGCGCCAGACAATACATACCAATCATGTAGTCTCAATCTATGGCACGCCCTGTGCTATAAGAACCAGATGACTATTAGGTGCATCTCACAGTACACCCAAATCCTTGACAATCTAAAAATTTGTTTCCTAAGTCGACTATATCGAAAATCGAACACGGAGCCTTCCGCGCTAAGGCACAAAACTTAAACCACTGCGCCATTGAAGTTGTCGGTCGTACATGTTCACATATTACACACATATACACACGTATTCTCACGCTTCTATCTTTAAGGTAGTCGAGAGAGATCCATCCTTGTATAGTTTTTTGCCTCCTCAAGTCTCATCACTCTACTCACACATTTTCGCCGAGGTATGCGAATCCATAGAAATTTATCTTATTATTATCATACGAGCTATTTTGACAACACACTTGGCCGATGTTTTTATCCATCATGATCCATTTTCCCTACCTCTTGGCTGATTAGCATTTCACAAAGTTCACAAATTCAATTACGAATGCGATTAATTTAATAAAATTGCAGTGTGTACTGAGCGGTTCGGTTCCGCTGGGATGACCCTGGTTCATTAAATCTGTAATGGCCGATATGCGATACTTTTGCGTGTTTAAAGCTACCAATGTATAAATGTAAAAGCAATTTTGTCAGTTGCACTGTTATTATAGCATCATTTGGTTTTGTAATTGGTTATAACACTACATGTTTCTTAAAGAAATTAAATTGTTTTGGAATATTGAAGCGCCTAAAACAAGAGAAATATTTACGTTGAGTACGGGAGTAATTTAAGAGTGAACAGTGAACACAGAACACAGAACACTGAGAGTATATTGTAACATTTTTTCGCTATTGTACCTTCTTTTTAAGAGCTTAGAGGTTGTCAGAGAAAATAATTGTAGAACTGGCAAGTTAAAAATTTAAATATGTTTTTTTTTTAAGAATAGAACAGGATTTGAAAAATGAGAAAAAAAAGAGAGCGAGGTGGTTTTTTAGACAGAACAAAAAAAGGGTTGTGATGGAGTGTAGAGATTATTTTTCTCCTCAAAAAGATATTTGATTTCTTTGTGAAAGTAAAGTCTGTTAAGAATATTAAAGAAGATGTTGGCAAAGTGAAAAAGATAGAGACTCGAACCAGAAGACTGATGTCGCCCAAACTTTCAAGGCAAATGGACCCCTCGACAAGAATAAGGGGGAGCAATGGCTTCAATCGGATAAAGAGCAAATTAATCAAGGTGACGCACCAGTTTCATACGAGTTTATAGAACTTATATTTACAATGACGATGATGATTGCAGAATTGTATAAAGTCGACTTATAATTTTGGAGATAACATTCGAGAGTGGAGTATGGGACAATACAATCTAATTTAAGCCAGTGGTTTGTGTTTTTTTATCATAATGTGTAAATTATAAGGTGAAAGGTATTTATATCTGATTTTTGTAAACTACACCACACCATCACAACCACTTTGATATCTTTCTGTTTCTATTTTATTT
This sequence comes from Zeuzera pyrina, assembly GCA_907165235.1. Classification (NCBI taxonomy): domain Eukaryota; kingdom Metazoa; phylum Arthropoda; class Insecta; order Lepidoptera; family Cossidae; genus Zeuzera; species Zeuzera pyrina. Next base: position 23,661,093 of record OU015629.1, read on the forward strand.
ACAAAATTACTATTGGTTTATTTGTGTCAAATTATTTTACAATTTTCCTTTTAAAATAGAATTTTATTTAGAAAGATTTCCAATGAATTTCAAAATTTACTTTATCCATTCCCTTTTTGTGGCATCCGGGTGGGAATGGTATGATATGTAGATATACATATATATAACATACATATATCTGAGTTATTCATCTCGCGATGGGTTTAAGATGTTAATAATGTGACGCAGTAGTCGGTAAGGGTTAAATAGTAAAGCTTATAAATATGGTAATATTTACGAACTTAAAATTAAACGTTATCTTAAATAAAAGACTTTCTCAAAGTTGCCGCTTAGAAAGCTGTCATTGCTTAGGATGCCCAGCAGACTAGCAGCATTACCTCTTTAAATAGCCAAACTAAGGCGTTGGCGGAAGAAGCTGCTAATCCGATGGTTTCCCGAAGCTTCGACCAGTGGCTTACAAATATCAGAAACCAGTCGATGTAAAGCTTTATGTAACTGTTAAAACACAGATTCTAGATTTAACTATGACTTAGGGCATTCGTCAAACACATGTGGTTCGCACCACGTTTGGATCAAAAGTGATCGATAAGTAGTAGATGGTTGTCTACTCACACCAATGAATGCCGTTCCACCAGAATGTTGTCACTGGCGTCATGGCAAACTGACACCAGTTTCACTATACACCGAAAATATATACCACCCATTTTAGGACAAGTACTTTTTGAAAAACAAAAACAAATTAGACATAGATCGTTTTGTACAAAAATGACAAAATGAAAATTATGATTTTTTTTAAATTATAAAATCAATGTAAGTAACTCAAAAACGCTAAGCTTTTCGAATGGTAATAACGGCAAATTTTAATTATCTGATAAGCCAATGTCCAAGCAATCGCCGACACAGGTATGTCATAATAGCTTGAGACACCCTAGGAAGGTCAAAGAGGTTGTGAAATTCTCCTAATTCTCCTTGGTCTAGGAGACAAAAAGAAATTATAATGAGTTTGCTGTATATCATAAAACTCGGCCAATATAAGGTCCTATGTAGACTACAAAAGAATTCATATTATAAGGATTTTTTATAAGCGACAGGCTATAATGATCTTATTGTGCTTTGAAACATTGTTGATCCCAATGCGCGGGCCCTTTTAGTACGATAATAAACGGAATGAGAAGATCAGAACGTATTTATTTGTTTACACTGTAAGTAATATAAGTAGCGCTTCCTTATAGTATAGGGAGCACATTTACCTTAACTCGCCAAAAAAAAAATTAAACCGCCTTCAAAGAAACACTGAAAAGTATAAAATAACTATCCTTTACTAATCAAAACTCAAGTACAATTAAAATAACTTTATAAATACGATACACATACCTTTATAATTAAATTTGACAGTTACTGAAGTCGGTGCCAAGCCCACCAAACTAATAGACTTTCTGTTGTTGCACATTTATTTGGCACCGACGTCCATAATAGTCAAATTTAATTATAGAGGTAAGTGTATCGTATTTATAAAGTTATTTTAATTGTACTTGAGTTTTGATTAGTAAAAGATAGTTATTTTGTACTTTTCAGTGTTTTTTGAAGGCGGTTAAATTTTTTTTTATAATTTGTTTTTATTTCTCCCTTTTGAGTGATCTTGATCTAAATAAATATCTAGGGCAGGTCTGCAATTAACTTTATTCTAATTCCGGAGCGCAACGATATACAAGAGAATCATTATTATAAATAAAGGTTATAACCAGGTCGTGTTATCTAGGGTATCTTCGAAGTCCAAGCTCCAATATCGGTGAAATTTACATGGGATCACCTCTGAAGTATTACCTATTAAACGAAAACGAACGGATTTTTGAAATCGGTTCATGAATGACGGAGTTATGAGGTAACAAACATACAAAAAAAAAACAAAACAACATACAGACGAATTGAGAACCTCCTCCTTTTTTTTAAGTCGGTTAAAAATTATTGACTTATGGAATTGTAAACCGATAGTGATTCGTATATCTAATTAAAATGTTTCTCCCTAATCAAAATATTATGCCGTTGGAGCAATAAAAACCTATTTATTTGCCGTTACATAGCATGAATTTGCGTGTGTTGTCGTAACCTTTGGGTTAAATAAGAATGAATTATTTTTTAAATTAATTAAACTAATTGAATAAAATTTATATGAACATAGATTTTGGCATTTTAAGGCTCCGTCAAGCCAGAGACCCCAGGCTCGTGCCTTACATGCATTTGTTGTTAAAATTTAAGGTATGTTATTAAGTACTACATAAGATATGGAACGCGTTGAACTCTTTTGCTAAGCCGCTCGCGTGCGCACGCGCATCCGTGGGAACACTTTCACTTCGCTTCTGATGAGAAACGCTATTTGTAATAGTATAAAATCACTTACTATGACCTATCGTATGTTCTGTCGTGTTATGATAATAATTTCAGTTTAAAGTTCCAGAATACTTATGGAATCATCTAGCGTTGGTTTTCTTGTCTGTCTGTTTATTACAAGCAGACAGACAAGACAACACTGACCAAAAACAGATATCAACTTCATAAGTTAAATTGTCTTTGGGCGTTAATATGCGGTTCAATTTATTAGAACCTCCGAAACTTTAAATTACGACTTAAAGCCCTTTTAAATTATAAATTCAAAAATATGTGATAAGCTATTTTGAACCGTTTTTGAAATAACAAACCATTTAATAATTTGTGGCCCCACCTTATTTACAAAAGCGAAAGTTTTTTTGAAATTACGGAATTAGCACAAGACGTGAATTGAGGGAAAATAATAGGAGTTGCATAATATTAGGTGCTTTCTTTTAAATAAAAAGAAAACTACAAGAAACATTGATTCAGAGTTTCTTTATTTAATAAAAAAACTCATTGAAATTCATTTTAGTTTTAATATAAATACGATATAATAGAGTTGTCATTTTGTCACAATCTGATGATTTGTACAAGACACTAGGTTTTTTTATCAGAACCACGCGGGGTTATTACCTAAAAATTTGCAGACAGCGACAGCCACGTGATCATTGCGCGACTTGTGAATAATTGTAATAAAAAAATTGGTATAATGTATGACGATTGCGTATCTTTTGTTCTATGTCCGTAAAATGCACTTTTCGCGGTAGATTTAGCGCCACTATGCAAATTACATACACAAATTCTCGTTTTGACAGCAGATATCGCGCGATATTGGTGTCGCATGCTGACTGCAAGTTACGTATTAAGCCTGCCGATTTTATCATAACACAGCAAACAAATATGTACGTAATATGTACAGAAAATAAATAATATGATAAAACTTATATTTTGTACTGTATTTGATACTCCATGGCGCCTACCCTATTAGAACTACTGCAACCTCGAACCAACGAATATAATGGACGAAGTCCATTATAAAGTGCCGCTCTTACAACCGTATGTCAAACGAATTTTTCTGTCTCTTTCTATCTCATTGAGCGTAACTACAAGTAAAACAAATAGCTATAGTAAGTATGGCAACCGCGCACTGTCAGTGTATTTCGTGACAGCTTATGAGTTGGTCATGAATTAATTATTTGCAAAATACTCGTAAATCATATGTGTTTTATCTACTAGTATTGACAAAAATAAAAATATGTCATGTTCAGCTGTTTATCGTTGTACTGTGACCTTCTCTAATCAAGCACATTAATAAAAATCTAGAAATTCAGTCAAGGATATTTTAGAGAAATACTTTTAGAGCAAGTGTTCCGTCCATTTATACTTGGTCCGAAACTGCAACTTATCTAATAATGTCAATACCACAAATCCTAGTTCTCTTTAATATGTCAGATTTAGTTATGTTTGAAAAGTGCAAGGGTATTACAACAACTTTTTATAGATGTAATCATCTTATCTTTGACGTGATATAGTGTTTGGCATTTTATGTCTGTTGAGTTTGTGGTATAGACAATACAAAACCTGTAAGTTGAGTTTAAAGGTCATTAAGGTTAACAAGCTATGAGGCTTTATTCGAATTTTAGAGTTCCGTATTATAGAAAGAAAAGTTAGTAAAGCGTAAATTCGTATCACGTGCAGAGAATTCTGTAGAAAATTATATATTCCGCCGATTAAATAAGCTATGAAGAGATATGCAGTATGATAGTATTCAAGACAGTGTGATTGTAAATATGAAGAAAGGAATGCTTAGGTGGTTCGGGCACATAGAAAGAATGAGTGATGAAAAATCGACCAAGAAAATCTACAGAGCGAAAGAGAATGGTAGTAGAAGCCAAGGAAGGCCAAGAATGACTTACGAAGATCAAATAGGCAGAGTAGTAGCTGACGGATATGTCAAAAGCACTCGCAAACCTAGTAAAAGACAGACGAGCAAACAATCCATCTGATGATGAGTGGTCTAAGGATATGGATGGATACTGATAATATCTAGGCTTAGAAAGTATACTTCAGATTGCAAATGCGTTGTCAACCCTGATCCCTTACGGACGCTTACCAGCCAGTACTTGTAGGGAGTGTTCGACTTGCACGGACTGAAAAACGTCCATCTCGTCTACACTGAACCGCATTTGCATTTCTTCGTGCCTATAATTTTTCTAATCTGCTTATTCTCTCTGTCTCGCTATCTCGTCTTCTTCTCTTTTTATTATAATTTACCTCACCGTTTCCACATATATGCGCCAGTCATCTTTGCTGGAGAGCATTCACGATTTAAAGTTTTTTTTAGTTACCGCATCATCCCTCATCTGCACCCTATTCCTATTTCAAATAAACGGCATTGAAAAATGGCGTGATTCGGGGTGTCCTCTTCATCGCAGTAGGGCTAAACTTCACTAGCCGCCATTTTGATAGCAGAGGTATTAAACACTTCATGTGTACTCAGCGCTCGCCAGCGGTTAGCCAGCGGTCCACCTCGCCGTGCTCTCTCTCATGCCAGTTCGTTAAATCACAAATCGGTTCCCTGGTCCGTGACCCTTTTCCTCCACGCTACCATTCCAGTACCCACTCAGTGAGTATTTCATACTGTACTTACATAGCTTATATCTTTGTAGTGTACCTCTTGGCTCTCTCTCTCACCAGTTTGGCTATCGGAATCAATCCGGCAATAACTAGTACTGCTTCTGTGGAAATAGTCCTGTACAGTCTGCAAATTCCGATTGCTAGCCGCCTTTGAACTGTTTCCAATTTGCTCTGATATCGCTGTACTTTTATTGCACCTTCGAATATTGGAGCTCCGTTGAGGATAACGGAGTGAGCTACCGATGTTGACAGGGTTAGTAAGATTGATCCGAACGGATCTCACAAAATCATACCACCCGCAAATTTTAGGTTTAAATTTTGAAATTTGAACAATTCTAATTAGTTTCCGAAATAAGGAAGGATGATTAAATCGAGCTGCTCTCACCTCTCTTTAATTCTCTTACAAATATCTTAAAGTAATACTAGTGTAACATATGTTAGCAGAGTCGGCCTACCATAGGGTGAACGATGGTGCCGCTCCTGGTGCCAATTTTAAGGAGCGTCTCAGTGGTAAAGAGAAATAAAGATAAAAATACACGTATTTTTCTCGCTTAATATTTTGATTGTGAGAGTGTGGCTGGTATGTGAATGATCTTATCTATTGTTATATTAATTAGCGAACATAATATATAATTGATTATGCGTATCCAACACATTTTATTAATCGTTCCTATAGGTATTGTAAAGAATGCAGTGTCAAGTGTCAATGGCTGTTTCAATCAAAATGTTCAGCAGATATTTAAGATATTGTCAATATCTTTTAAATTCCACGCTTGCATGCACAATTATATTAGAGGTAATAAGAGGGACCCCATAAATGGATCTCACTCCATCTTAAAACTTGCTTCGGGTTCATAGTGTTTATATTGATTAAAATATGTACCACACTGAATTCTAATTTTGTGCTTTGCACAGTTAGACTATGAGAGAATGATGTACGAGTGAGTGACTTAATAGTAAAACGAAAAAGAAACATAAAATCTAAAAATAAACGTGATGTTGCAATAAAGGTATAACTCTACAAGATATAGCAATCAACGTTGAAACAACTCTCGTGACATTTCGCGGACGATGCGGTCGTTAGGGGCAACGGCCGAGAGTCTACACATCTGCCGACCAATTGTGCAACCAGACGGCACACTGGTTGGGTATTTCGTAAAGGCTTTGAAGTTTCTGGTATTCACACCTGTTATATATTTATTTTTATTGTTCTCTATCAAAATTAAAACAATGGGACGTTCATGAAATCGCGAAATATTATGAAATGTAAATTAAATACGCGAACTCGATTCCTCGATTCCTTCCTCCTCTCCTTCTACGAAACTACTGGATGTACAATTTTGAACATTCAGAGAATATAATGACATTATGAAAACATAGCAAAATTCTTAGATCAGAAGTGAAGTTCAGAAATATATGCCATAGACTTAATGGGTAAAATCTAAAATATGTGACGAAAAACGGGTACAAATCAAATACTCAAAAAAACAATGTTGGGTACTTAAATAAGTACCCAAAACCACAAAATAATCTTAGAAATGATATCAAAATATCTTTTTATACAATTTTAAATTAATGAATGTTTTTAAATATTAATGTCTCAAGTATCAAAACCCACGCGTGCATGCATAAATCAAATTAACCATACTAATTCCGTTCAAGGTTACAACAATTGTACCGCAAGAAAATTGTTTGATTTACTTAATTTAAATGCTGTATTATTGAGCTTATTATTGATATGAACCACTCAAATGATTTTGTCAAATGCATTAAAATTCACCTCTATATTTTATGTATAGAATTTAAATTAGAAATTGTTATCGATTTTTATGTAATTACTAGCGATCCACAACACACGAAATTTTTATTGAGATTGTCGTACAAAAATACCATTTAACTCTTCCGGTAGATTTTCCTAAAATTTTCTTTAGTACTTTGTCCTCATGATTACGATCACAATAAAAAAAAAAATCAGACAAATCAGCCATCCTCAAGTGATGATATTTCATACATGTGACAATTGATTTTTATTTATATAGATTTCCTATATTTGTAAAATTCCTTCTATGTATGGAAACCTGCCCGTGAATAAACTCACATTTCAATTGTAATGTACATTCAGGAATAACCACTTTACCATGACTTTGGATCTTCATACCATTATCGTCCTCTTTTTAAATTAATAATAATAGTCCATACATACATATCTTTACGCTGTATCCTTAACGGGGTAGTCAGAGAGGACAGAGCGCCAAGCGTCGCGGTCCTTTCATACTTCTTTCACTTCCTCAAATCTCATCTTTCTCTTCACACATTTTTGCCTAGGTATTTGACATTTATAATATATACATATATAATAATAATAGTAGTTATTATTATTATATTTTATTTGAGGAAGCGAAAGAAGTATGTAAGGACCACGATGCTTAGCGCTCCGTCCTCTCTGACTACCCCATTAGGGATATGGCGAGAAGATCTGTAATATGTATGTATGTAATATTATATATTATTATTATTATTATTACACTAATTGTTTGACTCCAAAGCACTAGAATCATACTATGGATACATGTCGAATAGAACTGGGGGCCCCAGCTTCGAAAGAAGATGCTTTATCGCGCGCCGATGGGCCAGCCGCTAATCTGTCCGTGAATTAAACTTAGGGAATTGATAAGTATTTTTGATGTGAAACATTTTTTCGCGCGCCTTGGGGGTATCAACGGGTCGTATACCGTAATAGGAAACGACACGGCGCTCTCTCATGCCGTCATGTTCCCTCTTCGCCGCCGGTCTCTATATACTCCCTTGTGTCTGCATGGTGCGTATACTATACACTTCTTATTGATTTTATTTTTTTTATAAACTCTTTCAATAAATTTCGATATTTCACATCTATCGAGAATCCCGTGATAGCCACATTTTTAATGTAAATAATCTTGAGATTATTATTAAAATATACTAAGAGGTTAATGTGCTTACTCTTCTGCAAGTTAGCCTGGAGTCTATCAAAGAAAATGTTTTCACAGCAGTCTCTGTAAACGCGATCCAAAGTCCCGCAAACGCGCCGTCCCGACTTCCGTTTACTGTGCACATAAAAAAGACAAACAGGGCTAATTTATAAAGTTCGCTAAACGTTCCCAAGCGCCGCATAATTCTTGAAATCCATCGTAAATCAAAGTTGCGCGAAGACTTAATTTTAGTAGGAGGCCGTGGAGACGCCGCGAACTCTTATATCTTATCAAATGGAATGAATTTTAGACTCTACAAGTAACTCCAATTTGGAATTAAAACTTTAGGGTCTTATATTTTTGATACGTTATGCATCATTTTGTTTATTTTAGAGGCATGTATTAATTCAAGATTCAATTTGATTGCAATCATTTGAAAGTGTTAATGATTGCTCTTATTATCTACATAAATGTATATAAAAATTCAACTTCCGTATGTTTGTGTTCGTCTTTTTTAAACACCTCAAACATGCTAAAAATGTCCGTACAAAGAAAACTGCATTTGGCGACATTGCTTTTTGGAATAATACAGCACGGAAACCCTGAGTATCTTAGTGATAAAATAAAATGGCGGGATAGATGTAGGGAGCAGAGTCGAGGCGGTTTTCGGGTAGTTTCAAATACGCGGCCACCAAGTGTTGGAATATTTTACCACCGCCTATTCGAGATCTTTGTGCGGTCGGTACTTTCAAAGCAAAGATGAAAAACCATCTACTATACCAGGAAAGAAGACTGCTTTAGTTGTGGTGGTCAGATTGCTCCAGCATGTTTCCCAGTAATTAACACTTCCATTGGTAAATCAACTCGTCGATTTGTTTATTCATATATTTTATTGTGATATTTATTTTTGTATTTTTTATTCCACATTTATATATTAGATTTTAAATGTTTATTTATATATATTTATTATATAATACATATATATTACATATAGTATATTTATTATAATTTCTTACATAAAATATATTAATTTTCTTTATTTACTTATTTGTGTCATATAATATATTATTCTATTATATATCAAGCAAATTTATGTAGGTATTTACTTTTAATACAAAAGAAGCAACATGTCCTGATTTTACATATGTCTGTGCGGGCACCGCTGAAAATCAGTGCTGTAGCGCTTGCGTCAGCTTATGCTGAGTCGGTGTCCAATTTTGGCATCACATCTCATGGGCTAAGTAAATTGTATTTAGTCTTAGGTATGAAGTGTAGAAGTAATGTTATTCTGTGTCGATGTTTTTTTTTTTGATTTCGTATAAATTGTTATATTGCGTGATTGATGCCAAATAAATGTCTGTCTATGTCTATGTCTGAAACTCAAAAAGTAGTCAAAAGATTGACGAAAATTTGACACAAAGTTGCAATCGAATACGTGCGTTTTTTTATATACTAATCTATATATTAAAAGGTGAAGCGAAAACTTTGCTTCCCTTTTTAAGAAAATTGGGCAGACGGAGGAGTCTGAAATTTGGTGCACTTAAAGTTTATATGAAGGACAGGAGAAAGCTAATATATTTATATAATATGCATTAGAAATACAAAAAATTAATAAATCAGTCATTGTTTACGTTCATACTGCCAATGTCAAAAAGACTGTCAATTTTAAACTCATTATAGTTCGTAATCACATATACGTAACCTCCTTGGATCAAACAGTTGCACTGAGTACAGATTGTCACCACAAAGTTTATAGCATAAGTTTATATTTGTGGTCGAATTTCGACCACAGGGCGACCTCTAGCATATACAAATAAAGATATAAATGTTAGTTTGTTCATCGCGCGTCACAGCAACGCGTGGCCGGGAATGGTTAGTTTCACCCAAGTAGTTACATGTACCATCGGTACCGTTCATTGATTTAGGCCGTAAGATCAATGGTAGTTTAAACTATGGATTTCGTAATCTACGATAAAATTTGATAGACAGTTTAATCCACTATCCTAATATCAAATGAAAATAGTGAACGGATTAGTGAAACCTAGATTAATGTCTTACATATGGTAATATTATTCGTTTCGTTCATAATTCGTTCGTTCTTTTTAAGATTCTTTGTCAATATTCAATAATTTAATCTGCTCGTAATCGATTAACTGCTATTGTCGTACGAAATAATCGAGGACAGAAGATTAAACTCTCTTCCGTCGTTTAAACTACCATTGATCTTACGGCCCTTAATCATTTGACAGACTTGGTCTCGGTACGATATTAAATTGATTGCGTATGTGTAATGTGAGAAAAGGTGAAATTCAAACAAGCTTACGAATTAAATTGTAACAAACATATTATTATTTAACTATTAGAAACATAAACAATAAAATATATATATATATATATATATATATATACAATAATTTTTTTTATTTACTCGCACTCCAATTGTGATGTAAATTCAGTAATAACCAGTTTACCATGACCTTAGATCTTCATACCATTAACGTTCTCTTTTTAAATTAATAATAATAATAGTTATTATTATTATAGTTATTATAATAATAATAGTTATTTTTATTATTTATTAATATTATAATTACACTAATTGCTTGATCTCAAAGCACTAGAATCACACTATGGGTACATGTGGAATCGAACTGGGGCCCCGGCTTAGAAAGGAGATGTTTTACCACTGTGTTAATGCGCATACTATATTTATATATCTGCGCCAAACTATATGTATATATAGTGTAGCGATCGTAACTTAGCGGTTTTACGATACTTTTCGTTTTTGCGTAGATAAGTATATTTGTACCTAGGTATATATATAGGTATACACAAGAAAATATTTGTGCATATTTATTACATATAAAAAAAAATTGAATTGAGTTTATTCTAGCTAAGTCTTGAACGTAAGTTCGGGCCGTTACTATAATACGTATTGATAGGGTTGTCAGTAATCAATTAATTTCAGCAATGAAATCGTGCTTCATCAATTTATGATGATAATTGATAATGCATAATTATATCGAGTCGTATTATATGACTTTGAATTATGCTGACTACTTTATTAGGGATATAGCGTCAGTCGATATTCGTAGATACATAAAATCAACATCTTAGCATGCCTTTCTAAGCGTTGATGTTCGATATGTACACTATTGTACCGATAATCTAGTAGTTGACCACACGCAACCTTCCTTAACCTAAAATCACATCAAAGACCGAAAAATTGTGTTTTTGTAGTATTAAGAATACCTTCATATATGTGCATGTGTGAAAGTATGTTTTAAAGTGTTTTTGTGGTAACTGGTAACCCTACTAAATATGCAGTGGTACTAAAGTTTAAACAGAACGATGCGAATTCCAACGTTTTGGAAACTACACGGGTTGTGCATATAACGTGAATACGTAGCAATTAACGTGAGATACGTACTTTCATTATGCAGAACAAACATTGCAATTTGTGATCGCATTTTGGTCTATTCATAGTTTCGTCTATGCATTCTTTGCCGACTACGTCCAATAAGGAGTAGAAATGTATAAAATTGATTGTAGTGAGCAAAATCAATAATTATAAATACAAAAACCCCGATTACAGGTACAAAATCCGGGGGAGCGCCATCCGCTGCTACCGCACCGTGTCCGGTTCGCTGCGAAGGCCACTAGGGTCATATAGCGAGTGAAGGGTAGTTTTAGCCGGTTCGAGCCCAGCACTACCCGGTCGCACCCGACGTTCTCTCGTGAGGCGTCGGAGGCGGTTGGGTGCTCGTGCGGAGTTTCTTCCCTTTCAATAAACAAAAAAAAAAAACAGGTACAAAAATCCTGACTGCTGGTACGAAAACCCTGACTGCGGCTTTAAAACTCGACTACGGACATTAAAACCTTGAACTACGGGTACAAAACCGCGACTATGGGTATAGAAAGAACAAACCTCTGATTACGGGTTCAAAACCATTATTTCATAATGTTACAAATCAGAAAGTGAATGTTTCTGTTACGTACGTAAAAACCACCAATCGACTCATGTTTCGCCTCTCGACCCAGCTAACCAGCACCAAACCTTCGGACCGAAACGAATATTCGGTGCTGGTTAGCTGACCGACACTGATCTCTAGAATATCCTGAGGATGCTTTGTTGAGAGGCGAAACACGTGTCGATTGGTGGTTTTTGGAGTTTGAGCAGAAAATAGCTAAAGATTTTAGAAATTCATCGCCTATATACTTGTCCAGGGTTTAATCTATCTCGATACCAAATTTCATCAAAATCGGTTCAGTGGTTTATTCATAAAAATGTAACAAACGGACACCCTTTTGCATATGTTATATTAATTATTATTAGAGTGACTTGTACCAACTATTTAACTCGATTTAAGGATTTGACATCTCGCTTGCACCAATTATTTAATGGTTGGTCTAAGCGAGATGTCAAATTCTTAAATCGAGTTTAAATAGTTGGTGCAAGCCACCCTTAGTGTAGACTTTGCACGCAAGACCAAGTCTCACATGACCGAATATTTTATATGTTTCCCAACGAGATAGACAGCAAAGAGCGTCAAAGGTAGACTTCCTTCGCTTTCTCAAACTTCATCATTCTCTTCTTACAATAAAGTGTTCTAATTGTACCAGTCCCTTTTTAGCTTAGCAATGATAAAGACAAGCTTAGAAATTAATCGCGATTAATTGAATTGGCAAAATCAACTGCGGCTATAAGAATACCTGGACAAATAGCTATTTTATGAGATCGAATAATGGCTATTTTCTATAGACCGTCGGGATAACAACAGGATCGTAACCAGGGAATTTACTCCACAAAAAATATATAATTTTTGTGAATAACAGACATAACTTCCGCTCATTCCTTTTCGCTAAAAATAACTTCTATTACTTCTTTGTAAAAATAAAACGTTATAATATTTTGATTACACTAAAGTGTGCGGTTGCTTTCGTGGGCTATATGACGAATGGTTCATAGAAGTCTTGCAGTATGAGCTCCATGAAGTAAGGGGGAAACTGGTAAAATGCCGCAAATAACACGAGCCGCATTTCGTTTTAATTGGTGGCTAAACGTCGAATAAAACCGATTCAACGATGTAACCAGTAAAACAAATATACTGCAACTGCCCTCCTGCATCCTCAGCACAGTCCCCGGTACGGGCAAAATTGACACTAGTGCCAATACAACGGCATTCACTGTACATAAGAGTCGAATCAGCCAATCACAGACAAGCTGTGTAAACCGCTTCTACGACATCATTTGACCTTCTCGCTGTCGTTCGTGTATCGCTTGTGATGACGTGATGTAATATTAATAACCTATAAACGAAAAAACAATGCGACAAACTAAACTGCAGGAAAATTGATACCATCGATTTAACGCTAAAAAATAGCATACCCAGTAAAAGTTTTACTAATTACCAAATCTTCCATCGACTGAAATTGTGTTGCACAATCGCTAATACCCATCAACCCCCATATCACTAATCCTGATTACGTCCTTATTTGACAGAGAATGTTCGTGACATTCCTATTAAATTTCATCTCAATTCTGTCCCTTTACGCATTAAGGTGGAAAGAGACCAAGACGATATGACATTACAGTACCATAATATGTACGATGTATTTGTATATTGCATGTTTGTTTCGTTAGATAGTATACTGATTAAGATCTTAAGATAGCGGTTAAAATATTGTTATGAAAAGGATATTTAATTAAATAAAACTTTTTAAATGGCGTTTACGGAAGATGCAATACATACGGGCGAACATAATGCGTTGCTATTTTTGATTTATCATATTTAAATATTGTGTGGGCATGATTCTTTGGATAGTATGTACTTATTCACTAATTTTTTGAAACCATATTAAAAAAAATTGAAAAATTTAGTTGTTCGAAAAAATTACATTATTTAGAAACGCTTTTAAAATTAACATAATTGTTATATTGTGGATTCTTACATATATTGCAGCCGATGTAGTAATATAAAATTAAATGAGATTTTAAATAGGAATTGAAAAATAATTGTTACTTTGAAACTAATGTGTAGCAGCCGATACGAATTATACGTTATTTCAGCAGAGTCTGTTTCTACCTTTATACTGTACTATTGTCGCTTTGTTCGAAGCTCTAGATAAGGTCCTGGTTTACTATAAATATCTGCAATTTATTATTTAAATGGCCCTTTAGCCTTAAATAATGATTACAATTACATAGTTATTGTAATGAGGAGGATCTCTTGTGATGATCGGCATGCATTTTCTCAAAACTGATTAAAACACTGTTTTCATTCGAAATTTTACGCGATATATTTATAGGTACTACAATTGTCGATAAAATAACGACATTTGAAAACTCAACTCAATTTGAACTCCAATACTTGTTTACATTCAATAGTAGTCGAGAGTTAGGGCTATAACAGAGTGACATATGGACATTAAGGCTTTATAAGTCTATCTTGTCCTATATTTATATTTTTTAATTGATTAGTGCAAAATATGTGGTTAATAAGACGTATGTCACTGCACTAAATATGTCTTTAATAACTTATAATATTGCAATAAATTTCAAGTTATTATGTTACATAGTTACTGAGAAAATCAATTGAAAATTAAAACATACTGACAGACGAACTGACTCATGAGTGATACAAGAGTACCGTTTTTCTTTTCATAAAACCATATAAGGACCGTTTGACCTTGTAAGTAATCTTCGCAGTTGTATTGCAATGTCCCGGTCACCTTCTAAATATCTTTGAGGCATTCAATGGATATAGATGGTTTTAACGACCATAGGGAATTTTATCTCGCATTATCTGTTCTTGGTTTAGATTTGTGTACACCATTGAACGTCTTTTATGACATGAAATTTGTTATTTCGTTCAAATATACATATATTTTTATCACTAGAATTAACTGTACTGTCATTTCATAGAGTGATAAATTCTCACTGTAAACCTTTGAAAAGAGTCACACGTAATATACGAAATATTTTCAGATCTTAAAATCTATTTAAACGATATATTTATATACATAATATATGCATTAGAGAATCCGTAAAGAGTTTGTTAGGCACACTGCAGGATTCCATCACGGAAACCATTAGTTTTTTGCCTTGACTTTCTTCTCTCGACTGAATTCTAAGTTTTTCATCAATTATTTTTGCCACAGTGTTCATTGTAATCTTCGTTAAAAGTAATAAATATAGCTTATATTTAGAAATTCCTTCAAAATTTTTACATCGACTATTGGAGAGGAATGTCTTTCCAAAAATTTTGAAAGCAAATAACTCGTTTCCCAAGGGTTAAAACTTAAAATCAAGATAACCAACATTGTTTTTCACTGTTTCGCATTTCTGTAGAACTTATCTATTACACCTGGGACCCACGGCTTGGAACTTAGTAAATTTAACCACCACACTAGCATCGACCTAGTTATATTATTATTTATTTAGATAAAATATTTCTCGAGAATTCCAAGGTTTTCTATATTAAATAGATACAGAGTACAGTCATATTTTCAACACACATAGTCAATATTTACGTAAATTTAATATCATAATAATGAACCGGCTTATTCAGTGTCACGTGGTGAGCGCCGTGCGCGGTACCAGCCGGTGCCTTGCGCGTGCGCACGTCGCCATTATGGTCTGGCTTCTGTCTCGCTCGCACGCACTGCCTGATCAGAAAGTAAACAGTGTAGCCTTGATCCTCAGATGTACGTCCAACTTTTTGTTTGTCTGTTTTGATTACTGCTTAAAATTTTATTGCATTTTTTTAACTTGCGCTTATATTATGTACCTACAAACGTTAGGGTTATATCATGTTACGTGACAAGGTTTTTAAATTTTAAATTGTTGCATATAGCATGGAAGCTATTCTGAGGATATTACGTTATTTAATGTTATTAGTTGAAATAACTGTCTTCCGTGTCGAAAAGTGCTCTAATATTTTTTTTTTCAGGTACCTAAATCACTGAAATTCATCCGTTTGGTCAACTTATTTGAATAACGAAGATATAAGCACAGATCTAAGTAAGACCCCAATTTGACTATTATTATTTTAAATAGCAATTATAATCCGCGACGCGAGACTGAAAAAAGTTCGGTAATGCAATTCTTTCAATTCTTTCTTTTACGCGAACAATTCTGTGAGGGGACTGATCTACATGAATAATAATTATGAATATTTAACGCCAAATCTTAGTCTGGTGTTGCGTTGGCGAATTTACATACATTTGCACGCAATTACGGGGTGTTTTTGGGAAGCACCTTTTGTGTGAGATTTGGCTTTACATTTGGTTCGTTATGAATTACAATTGCATTAATTAAATTAAGTTTAATTATTAGGTTGCTTAACTTAAGTAAAAAAAGTTTAAGTTAGTAAGCCAAGGGATATGGGCTCGATAGAAGAAACTAGCAAGGGCGTACTCAGCTTTCACCCTAAGGGTGGCAAATCAGGAACGTGCGTTTATTAAATTAGGTACATGTCAAATATTTATTTCAATAACAAATATCTCCAAACTTTCGAAATTCTCCTCTTCGTTTATCTAAAAAATTGGCCATGGTTCGGTTTATGAAGCAATCTTCTTTAACACATATTTGGAGACTTCTTCTATACGAATTTTGAAATCTGTGTCTGTAATTTTTACTAGCTGAGCAGGTTGTAACAACGACAGAGTTTTCTGTCGTTGTTACATCCTGCTCAACTGGCAATTGATATTGACTAAACCTCACTTATAGCGAGTGGCGAAAACGTTAGCTTAAAGCTTAATGACGGAGCAGCTGGATGACTCGCTCTGTAGTTTTAGAATTTATGTTATTTATGTGACTATACATACTTAAGCACAGACATATTAACCAGCTAAACCTATGAAAGGTAGGAAGTAAAAGGTTACAAGAGTGCCAGTCCAGTCCAGTGGAAGGCAGCTGCTCCCCCTACCCCCCTCTTGGATATGCCCACGGAAACTAGTAATTGTGACGGACTCGCTATCTCATTCTGTCTCATCATTATCAATCTATATTAGTCCGCTGCTAGACAAAGGCCATACTCAAAGTTCAACAAACAGTCCAATTTTAGGTTTCTTTTATTCAATTACTGCCTGCTACTCTGCACAGACGTTGCACATCTCGTTGGAGAACGCTCTACACTATTTTTATCCAAATGTGATTCCCAGTGTAAAACTCGCCTGCCCCCAAAGGTTATCAGTTTCTGCCCACAGCCAGATATCAGCTTACTTATTCTCTGATCTATGTTTATTACTATGGATTTCTGTCGGATCACTTTGTTTTCGATTCGATCATTGAGAGACATTCTAAGCATAGCACCTTCCATTACACATGCTCGCTTGCTCGTCCTTGGCTTATTTTAACACTCACTTTCGCTCTATAGATTTTCTTCGGCAGTCTTTCTACAATGGTTATTCAAAATACAATATTCATAAAAGCCAGTAAATGCGTGCGCAGAGAGGATTATTACCAGACTATTATTTTTCTTCAATGAAATCGCTGATTTTGTAGCATGCTTTTCTAAAGTGCCTACAAGTTTAAATTTCTGTTCCGTTGATTGAGTATGTCTTGAGGAGTTTTATTATAAAAACGAACACAGTTACCCAAAAGTTACCCGCTAGGCTTTTGCATTTTAAATTTAGGAATAACTAGCTGATGACGACCACGAGTTTCCACACCATTTATAACACTTTTCTTTTGAAATAGATCTATATTTTTGTTAGTGTACATTATGTTTTCAAAGATGTATAACGAGAGTAAGGTGAGTACATTAATGTCTTTCGATCTCTCAGCGACTCTCGTGCATTCGTACTGTAGATGGTACGTATTGCCCTGTTTTGTAAAATAAAAATAGAATCCATATGCGCTGCTGATCCCCACAGTAGTAGGTTATAAGAAATAAGGTTATGGAAACATGCGAAGTACACCAGCCTAGCCGTGGCCACATCTGTCAAATGTCTAATGCATATATTGTCGAACTGAGCTTATTAGCCGAAATCCCGACATAGTCCGCCCTCTGTAACCTATCGTCTATTGTTAAACCAATAAAGTAACTGATTTCGCTAATTCTAATTGTTTACCACCCAGTTCTAGTCTATTGTGGATTCTGGATACATTGGATAAGGAAAACTTGACGCAATTGGTTTTTTGTGCATTCAATAGCAAATTATTAGCAGCGAACCGTCTCGAGACATCCGCCAAGGTCCTATTAAGTCCACTAATGTCTTCTATTTACTTTAAAACTGACGTTGTCATCAGCAAATAATGTTATATCACAGGTCTTTATGCATTATAGCGTATAGTTTTAAGCAAATTAAGAACTGTAGTACCTAGGCGACCGAGCTTTACTCGGTCTCTTATAAAAAAGATAACAAAAAGAAGTCTGACCCCATTGCAGGATTCGAACCTGCGTATTTCAGCTTGATAGATCTACGCTCTAGCCACTGTACTACTCAGAAGATAAATTATGTTGTGAAATCAGAAGAGTTTAGAGTTTAGAAATTATACGTGTGTGAAAACATAGAGAAAACGAATTTTCTCAGAGTTGGACCCTAACCAGATCGATTTTTGACCACCGTAGAGCTTTATATTATTCGCTATTCCCTTAGAAAACAGCTCCCACACAGATGTGTGGGAGAAATAAGGTTATGGAAAGGTGAGGCAAATAACATCAGATAGATATCTGATGTTATTTGCCTCACTTCGTTGTACGGGACGGGCTAAGTCTATGCTTTTATCACAATTTTAATTTTATTTCCTTATTATAAGTATATTATTAAAGTGATATGTGTTTTTAATAGGTACTTGTTGCAAACTGAACCTAGACATATTATTTGAACTTGTTAAAAAAAACAAAAAAGGTCTGACCACATTTCAGGATTCGAAGCCGCGCACTTCGGCTTAGTAGAGCTACACGCAGCCACTGTGCTATTGAGAAGGTAAACTGCTGCGAAGTTAAAAAAGTGAAGTTTAGAGTTTAGAAGTTCTAAGTGTGTGAAAGACGAAGAAAACTATTTTTCCCAGAATTGAGACCTAACTGGATCGATTTCTAGCTCTATTCTACCCCTATATTGTAAATTTCAACGAAATCGCTAGAGCCGTTTTCGAGAAAGCGATATAAAGTTTCGTATATACATACAAATATTGTGCGTTAAATATAATAGTGGATAATAGTTATGTTTAACTATGCATGAATACCATACCTATTGTAAGAACGTGACCAAATACAAATAAAATATCCATTCACCCGTGTGAACCCACGGTTGTTCGCTAGTCAATTTAAATAATATGACAGGTACAAAGTTTTCTAATAGGGATTTCGTATCCAAAATAATTACGGCAGCCTTCGCGCTTACACTACACTAAATCCGAAGCTAGTACACAGGGCCGAATTTAAAGTTCCGTTTTAACAAACCACTGGATCGCAGCACATCTGTATATCTATAGGACTGATGCTATTTGAATCGTTCTAGTAAACTAGGTCTAGTAACTAAATAAAATATTTATGTTATCTTCACAACATGGTCTGAATTTAGTATTTATGAAGTAGTTGTTTAATAGCCGCCAAGTGTTCGAGTATAGTGTAGTCGAATGAAGGCAGTCGGAGATAGTTTATTTCGAACCGCCGCCATGTGCTGTTAAATAGAAATAGTCTAGTGCAATAAGTATTAGCAAATTATCTTTATTCGTATTCGCGAACGGTTTAAATGTAGTCAAAAAGCATAGTTAAATCAGTGACAAGTTTAGTGAATGTGCGTGCACTTCTATTAGTATGAAAAAAAAATCTACGGCTTAAAACAGACTACGGAGTGGTAGCAGAAGTAAAAAAAGACCGAAAGTGACCATGAAGATCAAATAGCCAGAGTGTTAGTTGACGGTAATGTTAAAAGCACTCACATACCTCGGCGAAAGTGTGCGAGCCAAATGTCGAGATTTGAGGAGGTGAAAAACGTATGCAAAGACTGCAATACTTGGCACTCCTTCCTCTCTGACTAGCCCGTCAGTGATACAGCGTGAGGCTATGTATGTACATAATAGAATTAATTCGGTATTGTTAGTGTGTCGTTCCAAAATTGGAAAAATGGATCACATGACATCATCCTGGTATCTGTCTGTCACGGTCGTTTTTAGAATTCCATACTCGAAACAGAAACAAAAAACTTAATAAGAACGCTAATCTGCCCGTTAGTCTGTCTGTTAGTCTGTTCGTGTATCACAGTCAATTTTCTCATAAACTGTGTGACGCAAAGTGTAGAAGTTTAATTATATTTCATAATTAATTAATATTAACATAATTATATTTCATACATATAGTACGGAACCTTCTTCGAACTCCCATTTTTTTTCTTATAAATGATATATTTCTTGTTTAAATGCAAATTCGACCAATGCGTAAAAGATGTATGCATTAAAAAAAATAAGAGATCGTATTTGATCATGATTTGATTTTTAGAAAACGAAACATTGTAAACTTGTTTTAATTTTCCTATTAATTTCATATAAACAAAATAGCGATGTTCCGTGAAGTTTTGAAATTATAATTGTTTCGGAAAGAGAGAGGGGAGATAATCGTGCCAAGTTCGCATGTCCACTTAGTATTCTAAAACTAGTGAAAAACAGTACATTAATAGGTCGTATTACTACGCTCAGTTTCTAGTTTTACTAATTGTTTAAATATAGTGAGCTTTTTAAAATTAGGGCTATAACTACAAGGTCACGGGAAAAAAATTTATCGTACTAAGAGTAACTGTCTTCTACATATATTTTACCAACACTCGACCACGTCCAAACACAGCTCCTGGGTGTATGACTCAAAACGGCGGCACTAATTAGTGAGGGAATGTTTGTATACGTGTGTATGTTCACGTGTTTGAATAAATATGTTCGTTTTCAAGTGTTCACAACTTGGATCTAGTTTTCAGGTATTCGGCACAACGGTATTCATTTGACTTTTTAGTTACTTAGCCAAAATGGTTTGGGTTTTTTTTTGTGTCTGTCCGTTCATCTGCCAGTCTGTAATTCACAGATGATTTAATTCGCGGTCTTTATACCAACAGGGGCCTAATTCACTATGACCATTTAGCGATTCCTTGCTTCGAAACCACGTCAATTCCATACTTATCTACGATATCTGCAAAAAGCGTATTCCGTATGACACATTTAACGATCTTGCGCGGAATGAACGCGAAGTTAGCGTGATTTGAACTGTCAAAAATTCCACGTTAGACAATCGCGTGGAATCGCTGTGATCACAAATTAGTAAGATTATGTTTGTTGTGACTTTTACTTGATTTGCAGAAAAAATGATTTGCTTTTACTTGCCGCACAACGGCATACCTCTTTTCGTACAGTCTGCGAACAAATATAAATATTAACAAAATATAGGTAATCAACTAGATTATGTTCAAACCCGCTAATAGAATTAAAATCTATTATGATAGGTAGTTGCAAATTATTATACCTACGATTAAATTTCCAATGAAAACTGTTTATTATTCACGTTTTTTGTTACAATTCTTTCAGTTATTGATTAAGAATTCACTAGTACGTTCTGAACATAACTTTTGTAGTATTTGATCTTAAATATTTTTAATTGAAATTTCATTTTTTTAAATGAATAATATTACTAATAGCTGTAACCTTACGTGCTATTTTTTATTTTAAAGATTAAAACCATAGGAATGGCTATAAATGTAACATTATATTTATTATATTCTCGCTTTGCGTTGTCGTGGGGAGGTTTCTGGCTTTAGGTCGGAAAGTTTTCTGCGCTTTCGTGGATCTAGAGAAAGCATTCGATAGAGTAGTGCGGAAGAAATTGTGGAGTCTTCTGCCTGAATATGGCGTGGAGGGCTCCTTACTGCAGGCTGTGAGATCATTATATCGAGACCACAGAGCCTGTGTAAGGATAGACGGAGACATGTCGCCCTGGTTTGAAGTCTGTTCTGGTGTCAGACAGGGCTGCGTGATATCTGCCTGGCTATTCGTGCTGTATTTGGACAGTTGCCTCCAGAGATTGAAAGGTAATATGAGTGGTATGGGATGTGGTGACACAGTGGCAAACTGCCTATTGTACGCTGACGATGCTGTGCTAATAGCACCATCAGAAGCAGAGTTGCAGACACTAGTCACGTGCATGAAAGAAGATTGTGAAGTAAAAGGATTGAAAATGAATGTGAACAAAACTAAGGTTCTGGTGTTTGAAAGAGAAGCGGTACAAACGAGATGTGTGATTTGTGTAAATGGAAAATGTCTAGAACAGGTGAATGAAATTGTGTACCTGGGGAGTGCGTTTTCGAGGGATGGAAGATGTGAGTTGGATGTGGAGAGATGGGTAGCAGCTGGCAATAAAGTGAACGGTGCTCTGTCCGCATTAGTGGGTAGTGTGAATATATCTAACACGGCTAAAATGGCCATCCACAATGCGGTGTTGGTGCCAACTTTGTTGTACGGTAGTGAGGCCTGGATATGCCCAAAATCGAGTGAAAGTATGTTAAATGCTGTGGAGATGCGGTCTCTCAGAAATATGTGCGGTGTCACGCTTGCTGACAGGATAAGCAATGATGAGATACGCAGTATGACAGGGTCGCACAACAGTGTTATTGTAAAAATGAAGAAAGGAATGCTTAGATGGTTCGGGCACATGGAAAGAATGAGTGATGAAAGACTGACGAAGAAAATATACAGAGCGAAAGTGAGTGGTAAAAGAAGCCAAGGAAGACCAAGGCTGACTTATGAAGATCAAATAGCCAGAGTGTTAGCAGACGGAAATGTCAAAAGCACTCGCATACCTAGGCGAAAATGTGTGAGGAGAATGATGAGATTTGAGGAAGCGAAAGAGGTGTGTAAGGACCGCGACTCCTGGCGCTCCGTCCTCTCTGACTACCCCGTTGGGGATACAGCGTGAAGTTATGTTATGTTATGTTATTATATTTGATAAACAATTCACCGACAGCATGACAGAAGTACCTAATCATAAATGACATGCTTTTGAACATTTTTATACAATGATGTTATATTTACAAAAGAGGTTTTTCTACCAAACTTTACCCCGTATCATCTCCTTAGTTTGTGATTTTACCAAAGTGATGTTGAGAATATTATTTTATAACCAAATAATTCTTAATCAATGACTGAAAGAATTGTAACAAAAAACGTGAATAGTAAACAGTTTTCATTGGAAATTTAATCGTAGGTATAATAATTTGCAACTACCTATCATAATAGATTTTAATTCTATTAGCGGGTTTGAACATAATCTAGTTGATTACCTATATTTTGTTAATATTTATATTTGTTCGCAGACTGTACGAAAAGAGGTATGCCGTTGTGCGGCAAGTAAAAGCAAATCATTTTTTCTGCAAATCAAGTAAAAGTCACAACCGACATAATCTTACTAATTTGTGATCACAGCGATTCCACGCGATTGTCTAAGGTGGAATTTTTGACAGTTCAAATCCCGCTAACTTCGCGTTCATTCCGCGCGAGATCGTTAAATATGTTATACGGAATACGCTTTTTGCAGATATCGTAGATAAGTATGGAATTGACGTGGTTTCGAAGCAAGGAATCGCTAAATGGTCGTAGTGAATTAGGCCCCTGGTCTGAAATTTGCATATATGAACTTCATTTGACCATTCTCTCTATTATAACTGCTGTAACTAAAATTTTAGAGAATGTAGTCGTAACATAAATGAAATTTATAAGGAAAAATTCGACAAATTAATTACAAACTCATATTTTTTAAATGACGTAAGGGACCCTCTAATCCTCTTCGCACTTTAACTCGCACTGGACTAAAAATTATATTATTCATATGAAAAAAATTGTTTAAGTGATATTTGACTGACTCAAAAATAGTTTCATAACATATTTATGATTCCCTAATGATACGCAAATGAAATCTTTTGCAGGAAAAGAGGTAAATTAATCTTTTTGTTCTGAACATTTAAATCACTCCTATATATCTTTAAATTCCAAAAAAACTTTGTAATCTAAAAGATAAAATTTGAATCAGACCACCAATATATCTTTGATCTACCATGCTATTTTTAGTGGATATTTGAACATAAGATTGAATGAAGATAATGGTGGTGTTTGAAAAGAAGACAACGACTAGTCAAAATTACGTGTGTTCTTAGTTATTATTGTGCTATGAAATATTTATTTACTTTTCTTTTTTCAGCTAACCTAACTAGACTTATAAGGTAGGAGGTACTCCCAATTTATCTTCTACGCATGCGCAAACTATTCCAATCTTCCTCCGTCCCTGTTTTCGTCTTTTTTCATTCATCTTACCGTGCAACTATCGTCTCAATCTACATCTTATAATGCCTCAATCAACTTGAAACGAACCTAAGCTTTAATGATTTAAAGATGTATTTGGGAAACGTGCGATTCACTGATTTATTGATCTTTTTAACGGATGTTTCGTTACCAATTACTATTGTTTATATTTTAAATCTATCATACTTTTCCAATTATTTTATTTTTTAAAGAGGTAACATTTTATTGCGAGGCAAAAAATTTTTAACGCGAAAAATTTGTGATATTTTTGTTAATTTTAAAGCGCTTTTACAAGAATTTATCTCTGATTTTTGAACGTGATTCTGTAATAATAATTTCAATTTTGAATACTAATTTATAAATCACTCATTCGTAGCAATAAATATTTGATTTAACTCGTTAGGCTGCGTCTACCACTTGCGTACGTAGGATACAGTATACATATACTCATACATTCGTTTCGAAGTGACGAACGATTAGCGAATTTTGCTACGGAAGTAAACGCAGGTAAGTATATAAAAAAGGGATTCACGACACAGAATGTGTTGTTAAGTGTTTCGTGAAATATTAACTTTCGTAAAATTGTTTTTAAAAGATCTAGAACTCGCAATATATTTTTATACAAACATGAAGTATTAAATAATAATTACAATATTGTTTTATTTATAAAATGACCCTTAACACACTAACATAAAAATAAATAGAGTCGCCATAAATATTAATAAATAATAATAATACTACCTAACTTTCATGAGTCATTTAAAAAAACTCAGTGTTTATAAATCGTGGCACTCTAATCCAAAAAAAGTAAGGAATGAAAATGAATTACTTGAAATTTTATAATCTTTAGGTCCAGTAGTTCTAGAGTTAATCAAAATGTGGTAGTTAACAAGATTTATTAATATGTGAAAATTGTTTGTATTGCATTGATTCTAAAATAATTCGATTATGACGGATGTCTTTTCTTTCGAGAAATGGCAAATGACAAGTTTGTGTGTGAAGTGCAGTGTACAGCGTCGGACGCGATTGACACTGTGGTATTCCATTGCGTGCAAAATTCGTTTAATTCAGCCGAGATAAAAGATGATCCATTGTTCTTACATATTGCATAGGTACATGTTGTATAGTTTTGTCTTTACTCCTAATCTATGTCTGTATCATTGTCTTCTGTATTTTGTTCAACTGTTATGTTTCCTTAATCACGCACGTCATGTGTGTGACAGTAACTATATGCACATGTGCTTTGTCTGTAAAAAGTACCTCTATTCTGTTGCAGTGATGCAAATAAAGATTTTATCTATCTATCTATCTAACATATTGTATGAAATAAGCCAAAACGAGCCATCACTTTACAAAGCTTCTCAATTACCACCTGTGAACTATAATCAGAAGAGACATCGTAACACTCGACCAACTTAAAATAAGCGTCAACTACAATTAAAAATATTTTGCCGTTAATCGGACCAAGGAAATCTAAATGAACTCGATGCGGTAGGGCCATGGCGCTAGGGGGACGCGCGGCGGGAAAGGGCGGAACGATGCACACACTGCACACGAGTTCTTATATTTTTCGATTAGTTTTGATAAATTTGGCCACCAAAAACGGCTTCGAGACTCGGCTTTCATTTTACTAATTCCTAAATTACCTTTCTGTAATTCGTTTAAAATTTTGTATTGTAATATTTTAGGAATTACCAATTTATGCCCCCTTATTAAACAACTATTTTCTATAGCCAATTCAATTCGACAATCATAAAATGGTTTAGTATTACTGAGTCTACACGGCCAGCCCTTTCTCGTATACTGGATCACGCGCGTTATAGTCACTTCGAAATGCGATGCTTCCCGTAAATGTGACAATGAAATAAACAGTTCACCTTCGCGCACAAACCGTACGTATGTGCTGTAATCTGCAACGGGCGCTGCGGCATCGGCGCCGACGGGTGTGTACTGTCACGCACCGAAAGACTTAAAAAATCAGCAGAGTTGTGGATGCTGCTCACATAATTTAATTCATAATTATAGGCTGACAAAAAAATTCCATACCGTTGCAATATATTTCCTGAGACAGCTGAAATACCTTTGTCTGGATTTAATATAGACAGAAGTGGTTTATGATCTGTTCTTAATAGAAAAGACTCAAATTGACCAAATAAATAGCGGTAAAATTTACGCACACCAAAAATAATAGCTGTAACTTCTTTCTGTATTTGACTGTATTTTTTTTTTAACTGACGTTAGTGATCAAGACATAAATGATAGTGGTGTCGCAGTCCCTCTATCTGTGACAATACCCGTAACCCACCGTAACCGTACCCAAATACCCGGACCCGTTGTGAAGCGTCCACAGTTAAAATTGGCATCGGGATTAAAATGTGCTAGATTTTTTCAGATGATAATTCAAGCTTAATAACGGTTACAGCGTCCTCGTCATCAGAATTACAACGCCACGAAACATTTTCTGTAATAATCTACGGAGTGAACTTAATACCGATGATGTATTTTTTATAAAACTCCTGTAATAGTTAACCAAACCAAAAAATAACTTGAGTTCAGAGACGTTAGTAGGGAACTTCGATTCTATTATTGTTCTAACTTTATTTAGACATTTGTGTATGCCGTTACGATCTATAATAACCTAAACATGTGACAGAGGTTTGAAAAAAACAAGACCTCATGGAGTCTATCTAAATATTCGTTTTAATTTTTACCCCTACTCAAAATATCGTCCAAATAAAGTAGAACTCATTCTAAACCAGAAAGTAGCGTCTCCATGGTTCTTTGAAAGATGGCCGGGGCGCTCGACAACCGGAACATGAGTCTAGTATATTTAAATAACCCTTTATTAATGTAAGTTAGCGTATTAATGTAAGTTAGCAACTGTGATGACTTATTGAGACACTTGATTATATGCCTGAGACGAATCAAGTTTAGTGTACTGCGTCCACCGCTCAACTTGGTAAATAATTTCTCAATTCTAGGAAGAGGGTACTTCTCTATAATTAATTGCTTAATGATGGTTGCGGAATAATCTGCACACAATCGAATCGTGCTACTTCTTACGTTTTAAGACGGGCACTATTGGACTGCATAGTCGGAAAATTTTACCGGCACCAATATACCTAACTCAACTAACTGAATAATTTCTTTTTTCACGCTTTGACGCAATGCAAAAGGCAACGGTCGGGCTCTGCAAAAAATTGGTTACGAGTTTTCTTTTAATTTTAAGTCTACTGAAACATTTTTAAAACAACCAAGCTTATCAGAAAATAGGTGAGGATAATTATTGATTATATCATTAAACGAAATACTGTTGCAAATTTTTAAGGTCGCGATTTGTAAATGAAATTGGGTAATGAAATCCCTTAACAACAATAGGGGACCTTCGCCTCTCACTACGTACACCGTATTGTTATTTTTACATTTTTATAGTAAAACTGTAGGTAAATAGTGAGTGTTACGATACGCTCACTGTTATAACTCTGTAAATTGATGTTACTGGGATTTAAACTACGCGTATTAAAATATTGTGCGTAAATTTTTTCTGGAATTATTGTAACAGGAGACCCTGAATCTACTTCGAAATCTAATTTTATGTTGTCGATTAAAACAGATTCCTTCATTGGTTCACTGTGAAACGGCATGTTCTTCTGCTAACAACATTAACATTTATTAACATTTAAAAGATTAACTGTTAAAAGATTAACAGCTGGATTAGTAGCAGCTGGTGTTGCCTGCTGAGCCCCCATGACCCCCCACAGCTTTATCTGTACAGCCATCCTCGTCGCCACTGTTAAAGTAACTGCTCGCTTATTTTTAAATTTTGTTTATTGCTTATGTACCAGATATTAATTACTATTCTAAGTATATAACAAGTCGATCCCTTGGCTTGTTACCCGCGTATTTATAGACCAATGAAAGAGGGCGGGGGGGGGGGGGGGGGGGGCTCGCAGGCTCTCGTTCCTCTTTTTGATTACTCACTTACATTAGTGTAGTGTACTCTAAAAAGTAATATATTCGAGTTCGCTTTTTTTGGAATTAAAATTTTCAAGTTTTAAGTTTTAACTTTCGAATTCATCTTCCAAAACTAAAGACTAAATCCCAAATTCACTTTGAACTTTACGTCTGAGCTATATAACTTATTTAATGTTGCCAATTTCAGCTTTTAATAACCTCTGAGAAATATGACTGGTAGACAGAGAGGCACCGAGATGATTTCATGTGTTCTCTATTTCATTTCTGGAAAGGAACACTAAAAATATTAATTAAAAAATTTGGTCGAATAAAAATATTCTAAAAAATTGTAAAGGCGAAGAATATGAGAATGTCATTCAGGTTGTCGTTTAAGTCTTTCACTCGGGCCATACAGACTGACAAATATACTAATTGCAGACGTAATGTTGGGACTGCGGTCGGACCTTTGAACTGTCCGCGCTGTAATCTGTCGCCTCCCCCCCCTCCATCCCTGCACCCACACGAAATGGCTTTTCGTGTCAACAGACTACCCACTTTGCTAAGGGAATAAACCGCAGCGTGGTCAAGTTTATTTTTGTAATTAAGGCGTTGATTCCATTGAGTTTTAAATTTAGAAAGTGTGTGAGGAGAATTCAGGAGAATAATGAGATTCGAGGAGGCAAAACAATTATGTTAGGACATCGTCTTCTAGCAAGAATCCAAAAGTTAATACAACGAGTGCAAAATGCATGTGCCCGTTTTTGTTTTAACATTCCCTTGCGAGCTCATGTAACTCCGTATCTCAATAAACACGGAATACTAAAAATGAAACATCGCCAAAAACTTCATTTAGCTAGCCCTTTTTTTGGTGTCATAAAGCATAAAGCTCCTTGTTATCTTGATGAAAAATTGTGCTGGAAATCTTGTCATAGGTCTGGGGGAGTCAGGCAATGCACTATGCAACTCTTGACACACCTCCATGCCTCGGCCGTTTTTAGGGGTAGTTTTCGCTATAGCACATCAAAATGCTGGAATAACATTCCTCCTCCTACAAGGAACCTGCAATGTGTTCAACGATTTAGAAATAAGTTGAAGAAATGTCTATGTGAACACCAAAGCAAATGAGGATACTCTGAAACATGACACAAGTGCTATATACGGACACAATAGCCGCAAATATAAACATTGTATTGTTATTTTCTATTATTTGTATAAATGTTAAAATATATTAATAACTATAGCATGTTAATGTGTGTATATATCTATTTATATGTGTGTATGCATGTCTGTGTACATGTATGTGTGTGAGTATATGTTTATGCATCTGTGCTTATGTATACATACCTGAGTCTATCATTTTTCGCATAAAGGCCAAAACACAGTGCTTATCGTTAAAAAATTAGACACTGAGTAAACCGATGGGTGTCGAGGAGGGCAGATATTCTAACATATGGTGTTTAATTAATTGTTATCATTACATACTTATATTATATATGGATATATATGGATGATAATCCATATAATACGTGAAAAGGAAACTTCATACCTCTTTTTAAGCATATTGCGCGCATGGAGGAGTGCGAGATTTGGCATAATTAAAGTATATATGGAGAAAGAGTGCAGAAAGGTAAAACTGATATATTTATGTGTGCACAAATTAAAATAAATAAATTATAAAATTCAATTTTCAATGTCAAACACATAATATTTTATGGATAGACCCTAAGATCAGACAGTCGCGCCGAGATAGAGTTCGTCGCCAAAGAATTTTAAAATGTTGCCAATTACCAACACAGTTTTAAGCTGTGAATCTTGACTTGTGATCTATGAGCATTGTCTAGTCTATGGAGTGTATATTAATGGAGAAAAGCGTTTACATAGCCCTAACAGGGTAGTCAGAGAAAACGGACCGCCAATCGTCTTGGTCCTTTCATACTTCTTTCGCTTCCTCAAATCCCAAAATTTTCCTCACACATTTTCGCCCAGGTAAGCGAGTGCTTTTGACATTACCGTCTGCTAACACTCTAGCTATTTGATAATCATAAGTTAGCCTTGGTCTTTCTTGGCTTCTTTTAACACTGACTTTCGCTCTGTAGATTTTCTTTCCCAGTTTTTCATCACTCATTCTTTCTATGTGCCCGAACCTTCTAAGCATTCCTTTCTTCATTTTCACAAAAACACTGTCGTGCAACTCTGTTATACTGTGTATCTCTTTATTGCTTTTTTTGAATGCAAGGATTACACCGCACATATTTCTAAGAGATCGCATTTCTACTGCATTTATCTTACTTTCACTCGATTTCGGACATATCCGGGACTCACAACCGTACAATAAAGTTAGAACCAACACCGCATTATGTATGGCCATTTCGGCTGAGTTAGATATATTCACACTCCAACTTCCAATCCAACTCAAATCTTCAATCCCTCAAACGCACTCCCAGAATCCCAAAATTAATATAGTTGTCCAAAATTGTTATGATATCCTTTTATTTGTTGACAGAGGAGAAACCTGAACACAGACACATCCCTCGGAACCACTGCGTGACCACTAGTGTATATTTATTATTGGGAATCTCCAATTCTCAATAGATCTTTTTTTTCTCCACGTAAATCAGAAGGGACGTTGTAAAATTGTTGCCTAAGGCGACAGACAGTATTGCTAACACTACACTGGAAATATTGACTATACAAGAATCGAGCACAGATGCGGGCGAAAACTTGTGCATGCATATCTTCTCATTGGATTAACTCAATATCTCGGCTGTGTACACTTATTTGTGTATGTCGTCTAGTTATGTGCCTAGTTAAGGGCTGTCTGTAGAGTATTTTGTGGCTCTGGGTTCCTGAAATTATACAAAAGCAAATTTTTTACACAAACTATCAAAAATACACTAAAAAAATAAAATAAAAAGTCGTCGTCGGATTGTCATCAACGAGAATCGTTTCTCGTTCTCTTTCTCTCGATTCTCTTCTCGTTCTCTCGATTTTTTTTTTAATAATAGCAAAGATATAGTGAGAATGCAGTGTGCAGTCTACATAAATAATAATAATAATATACTCAGACATTTCACAGCGCCATTTAGTCCCAAAGTAAGCAGCACAGCGCTTGTGTGATGGGTACTAGACAACTGATATACTTATATACTTTTCTTTTGTAAATTAATACATATTATACATAAACACCCAGACTCGGGGCGGGAATAGAACCCGCAACCTCCGTTTACTTTCCGACGCGTTTAGCCGTTGCGCCACGGAGGTCGTCAAGAATAATAAAAATCAATTGCCACATGTATGACGGAGCATTACTTGAGAACGGTTCAACTCATTTGGCTCATTTCTTTTTTGTTGTGTATGTAATAGTCAGGACAAGGTTTATAGGAAAGAAAATTTTTGGAAAATCCCCGGAAAAAGTCGGAAACTTGGATGTTATTTTTTGTACGAAAATCGTAATAAAAAAAATGTAGTATGTTGCAAACATTCATGATCACATCGGGACGAAGCTGGGGCAAGTCACAAGTACATTATAATTGTTGCAAAGCTTACTTTGCATTTGAATTTTTATTCTTGCATCCAACTATACAAGGTAATCTATAATACAAAGAGGATACGCTAAATAACCATATTATATACATTTCGCACCCAATTATACGATCTGGCAGTCCTGGGCCCTGGTTGTTTCGTGATAAACCACTGGTTTGGGAAATTATTCTTTAGCCGACAAAAATATCACCATGATTGTATTTAATAAAGAGATGGGCGATTAGAAGAGAGCATTTCAAGCTAAATGTTTCTCTACATTACGGTCTGTTTGGGATCTTTGGGAATAATATGGAGCAGTTGCTTCAGATGCCGCTAGTGGCGCTATCTACACACATTACAATTTACGTACGTGCAAGATTACTTCATTGAAATACAGTGAATATTGCGCGAAAAAAAATTCGAATATAGTAGAGTAATTGACAATTGACGAGAAAAATATGTTTCATTACAAGTTGCAAGTAAGTCATATGCATACACTTAATTTTTTTAAATAAATACCGACCGACTAAACTAGGGCCCAACCGGCATACTTTTTTTTTTTTTATAAAGGAGAGAGCAAACGTACAAGCGGGTCACTTGGAGAGTGACCAGCGCCGCTCATGGACACCCGCAGCGTCCGGAGAGTGCGTTGCCGGCCTTTAGCGAAATAGGGAAAGAGGGAAAGGAGGGGGAGGGGGTGATGGGCCACCGGCACTCTCACTCACGCCGATATTCTGTGAGAGAGTAGTATTTCACCGGGCGAGCCGGCCCAATTCGTGCTGCAATGCAGCATGACTCTACCACTCAAGAAACAATATGCATTGACCAATACGATGGGTATTAATTGGCTATTATATAAAACGATAGTGTTCCTTGAAACATACATTCTGTAAAATAACCAGCACGGAAATCGGACACATCATGATTTGCCCAAATCTGCGACGGTGCAACGACATCTATATTGCGAAGAATATACGTATATCCTATCCCATCATGTATCATTGTGTAAGTCGAAGAGGTGTTTGTAGAGCGGAAATTAAATCAATCTATTCTGTCGGCGGACCATCTGTCTCGTCTCGCATCCTCCCCTGAAGTGATCTTGTAATAATATCTACTGTGTCCTATCTGTTTTAATTATTTTTTAACAAAACGCCATTATTAATCAAAGTAAGGTTTAATAATGCTTTACAGTTTCTGTTCCTATACAGAGCATAAATATGCATATTCCATTGTCCGAAAATAAATATCAACATGACATTTTACACCCATTGAGAACGTCTGATACATTTTTCCAATGGGGATCTCGGAATTAATTAGATGTCGCTTTTCAGCCAATAGGAATTGCGTATGATTGGTGGCCTCATTTCGTAGCATTAGTTGGTAATTGTTTCAGTTTGGTGGTCATTGAAAAGGCAATGGTTCTCTTATGATATAGGTATGCTCATCAATATTAATTAAAGACCAGAGGTTGCCCGGTGATCGAACTTCGATCGTTAAGAGACCGGCTATGCAGCTTAATGCAACTGAATTTGTTCATTACCCCCGCGTCCTATGGTGACAACACTAAAGTCGATTTTCGCAGTTGTGATTTGATCATATTTTAGCGCCGAGGATTGCAATAATTGTAATTTGCAAGAAACTACATTACCAAATAAAAAAATGGTTTCAAAGACTTAAGATATTGAAATTATCTATCCATTTTAGCAAAAACCATTTCAAAATTCTGTAGAATTTCGGAGATGCAACGGGATCTTTGTGCAAAACAGGATTTTTTCTGGAATTTTTATATCGAGATTTTTCTATCCAATCATGGTTCCAAGTTTAAGGATTTCAAGATCTTTATCTTGAAATCCTTAAGTTGAAGTTGTGTGTATGCAAATATCTAACTCTCAGTCTTCTTAGATATCTAGATCCAGGTCACAAAACACACTAAACTCTATGACATAACATACTAATTTCAATTGCATTTTTTGTTCATTCCCTTGTGAGAATTTATTACGTAAAGTTTTAATTTAATTTTTTTTTTGTAACAATATAAATCCAAATCCTTTATTTCATTTATGCGTTCCGAAAAATATTAGAAAAACACGAAAAAACGTAGCTTTGATGTCGAATCTACAAAACAAATTCATTTCCAATTGTTTGTACAACGCGTTTTCATTGAAATCAAATTATTTTTTAAATAAATTCTTTCGCTCACAATACGCTAAAGTCAATACAAAGAGTCTGCTCGTGAGTATTAAATTGAGGAGAATTGTGTTGAGTCACACGAGGGGACCTGCGGGGGGACAGATCGGTCTCAATCGCAGCTCTATTTAATTAAGGAAGGCACCCCGCGAGACGAAGAGGCGAACGAGACGAAACGAATTCGAAACAGTTTCTACTTTTAATGTCATTTTAGCCTTGTGGTTGAATTTGACAATTTAATTTGGATAGATATTGAGAAGCCTATAATAAGCAGGAGGACGTTATAATGTATAACATGGTGCAGTTGTCAAGCGTATTGTAGTATATCCTGTAACATATCGTCTATAGCCTATAACTATTATTATTATAAGGCACTGACTAGTCGAAGGACATAACATTAGTACTAGGTCTCGAAACTTAAAATTTATTTTAACATCAATAAAAATGTAAAAAATCCAGTTTTAATTGAAGTTACAATGAAGGTAAGCGGTAAGAAAAGATTTTTTTCTATTACTGTGAGTAAAAAGTTGCGTTTCTCTCGCAGTCGAAAGCTGTTGTCCTATCCTATATGTAAATATTCTATTCCTATACTATAATATGAGCAATATTTGAATATTTGCAATCGCGTTATCGACAACGGCTATGACGAAATTTACAATATAGGGATTTACGGGGCAAAAAATCGATCTAGCTTGGTTTCGATTCTGGGAAAATTCGTTTTTTTTCGTGGTTTCTCGTGTTTTCACACACTTAAAATTGGTAATTGGTATTGAACGGCAAAGTAGGTTACCTTCTCAATAGTATAGTGACCAGAGCGTAGGTCTACCACGCCGAAGTGCGCGGATTCGAATCCTGCAGTGTGGTATGATTTTGTTTTTGTTTCTTTCGTTTCTCAAAGTAGACGTGTTTCGCTTCTTAACAAAGCAATCTCAAGATATTTCTCGAGCATTAAAGAGTAATATGAGGGCAATAATCCGGTCGGACTCCGCACAAGGTCTGCCACCTGCGTTGTGTATTTATTTGGAGTATTTATTTATTATGTGACGTTGAATGTTAAATATTGGTTATATATAGACGACCTCCGTGGCGCAACGGCTTAGCGCGTCGGAAAGTAAACGGGGGTTGCGGGTTCGATTCCCGTCCCGAGTCTGGGTGTTTATGTATAATATGTATATATTTACAAAAGAAAAGTATATAAGTAGTATATCAGTTGTCTAGTACCCATAACACAAGCGCTGTATTTCTTACTTTGGGACTAGATGGCGCTGTGTGAAATGTCTGAGTATATTATTATTATTATATCCCATGAGTTACGCGGGAGAAGTCGTGAGAAATAACTTGTATGCATAATAATATTGCCATTGTAAGCTAATACTTGCCGAGATACACTAAAACTCGTTGATCAGAACACACACACTTTATTGGCATAAATTATTCACCACTACACTTCAATACACTTTATTATTCACTTCAATACTCGTACACTTGGGTTGTTGTTACACCAGTAGAGATACACTTAGTCTATTGTTAACTACATTTACTTATGATTGTACTTCATTTCTTATTACTCAACAGCACTGGTTCCCAAACTTATTTTGTCCACTGAGTTGAGAGCTCATGCAGTCGTTGTCTAAGATGCCTCCTAGCTAAATGAAATTACAAATCACCCTCTACACAACGCCTCCATTTTTTTTCTGGGTCTCTTACCGCCCCCCTTTAGGCCTGCAGCGCCCACAAGGGGTCGTTATCGCCCACTTTGAGAATGGCTGCTCAACAGTAACGTAAAATGTTCATCAAACGTAGTAGAACACTTAAATCACAATAAATTCCGACACAAACGTTTGATCTGCCGTCCCGATACAATACTGCCTTATTAATTTCATTCTTTCCTTTTTATTCTTTTCAACCCCACTAAATGTTAGATAGTAACAAGAAGAGTGGGTACTTATAGTAATTAATACAATAATAGATCATAAATATTACAATACAGATAAAACAATATATTACAATACAGATACAATAATTAAGATTAAAATCGTTTTCGCCTATTTGCCTTATAAAAAGTAATACAATTACCAAATGAAGAATTATTACAATAGGTAGTAGTAGGTATTAACATAAGACAGGTTTGTTCTTTTCCCTTATAAAATAATATAATATTACACCATAATATTATTCGCCAAAATAATTCTTCGAAATACAGATTAATTCGCAAAATCGTCTTAGTTATCTCGTACAGTGAATTCTCTAGAATCCAATTGAACATTTATTGGATAAACCCGTCTCCGGCAGGCAAGATAAGTTTATGCCCGAAATAAATCATGTGTAACACAGATATAACATTATGTAAAATTATATTGAATTATCGTAAAATTCGAGTAAGGGGGAGGGATCGTTTGGTACTACAAAGAAGACAAACGAACGAACATTCCACCTAATACAGCGTCCCATGGACAGAGTTTCATGGACAGTCCCATGCACGTTTCCTGCATTTCAGATTGTAATTTCGAACCATCTCAACAGCGGCTGTGTTGGTGATTGCGGGAACGATTCCATTTGACAGGTTAGCAATGGAATGCGGCGAGGCGGGAAAATTCTGGTAGGGAAAGGGAAAGGACACTGGACAAGTGGGAGGAGGAATGGAGAGGAGTAAAACAAAACATGTTACCACTTCTATAATGTAAAGCAGTAAATTGAAAAAATACAACGACGCTCTAAAATTGCGTAATTGTAGGCTATAAAAACATTCAAACAATACAAAACAATACATACATATCCTCACGCTGTATTCTTGACGACGTATTCAGAGAGGACGGAGTGTGCCAAGTATTTTCTTACTTACTTTGACATATGAAGAACATATAGCCAGTCGACAGCAATGTCAAAAGCATTCGCATTCCTCAGTGAAAGTATGCGAGGAGGATATTGAGATTTGAGGAGGCGAAAGAAGTATGTAAAGACCGTGATTCTCGGCGCTTCATCCGTTCTGACTGCCATGCCAGGGTTATAGCGTGAGAATATATATGTTAGTAATAGTTCAATGACAGACGTGAACTTCAAAAATCGAGTTTTGATTTTCGAAAACTAGTTTTGGAGGCATAAATAGAAAGTAAAAAAAAATTTTTTTTTTAAATGTGACACGATGTCTGAATAGGTAATTAATTAACCTGTGACGATGCGATGACTTATTTTTTTAACAATTTTTCGTAAACGCGCATCTAAACTGTTCTCGTATCTAAAAGTATCGTTATGTAAAACTTAATAATAGCTAAAGACATTAAAAATAAGGTACGTTAGGGGACATTTTTTGGATTTGCTTTAAATTAGATACGTCATTTTACATAAAAAAAGGATGTGTATTCATGTATGCTTGTAAGAGGTTATACTTCTTTGAAGTGAAAAAAAAATAAAAAACAAAAGTGGTCACATATAAAAAAAATAAAACTGGCAACTTTAAAGAAATAAAACTGGCCGCTTGAAATGAATGAAATAAAAAATAATAAATTATGTGTTAAAAAAACAAGACTTTTGGCGGGAACGGGAGAAGTGAAGTTGTCATTTTGTTTTGATTTTCTATTTTTTACATTTTTTGGAGTTTTAAAGTACAACAGTGATAGTATATTGTGTTTTAAAGTTCTGTGTAAGTGACAAGAATGAAGGAGATCTAAATAACCATGTGTAGTTGAAGTTTTCGCGCTTTTCCAAGAAGTCTTTTATAACTTCAGTAAAGCCTGCTATCACTTCACTGGAGAAGTTTTACGATAAGAAAGAACTAATTAACTTGTGATTCTACATAGATTCTACTTATTCTGTGTCTGTATACTAGTTTGTGTTAATGCGTGATATTGGCAAATGCGCTAATCATTTACTGAATTGTTTTCTCGCTTTACTTGACGTTGGCAATGTACTCACGTACGGTGCCATTTAAAAATAATAAAAATAAATAATAAGTACAAAAGTGATAGTATATTGTGTTTTAAAGTTCCGTGTAAGTTAAAAGAATGGAGTAGGTCTAAATAAACTTGTGTAGCTGAAGTTCTCGCACTCTTCCAAGAAATCCTATAAAACTGCAGTAAAGTCTACTATCACTTTACTGAAGGAGTTTTACGATAACGATTCTACTTATTAATAATACAATATGTAATATTGGCAAATGCGCTAATCTGTGCGCCATGCCATGAAGAGAAAAAAAATTTAACAAATACTTTTAAATAAAAAGAGAGCTTCACGATAAATTTTACTGGATTATTTCGTAATCGCTTCATTGAGAAAAGAAACGCGTATCGATTAACATACTCAGGAAATTACAGAGCTCAGATTCAGTCAGCTATTCTGCACCAAGGCTGGGACTTAGTATAGGGTTTGGTTATCTGACCAAGACGAGCCTTGAAATTTTCTGATCATGGTTCGTTAGAGGCGAAACACATGTCGATGGACGAGTCTGAACTTTTGGACTGAAGATAGCAAAATCATACAAATGTACACGTAATATTATATGAGTTGACTGTCGCAACAAGATAATCAAACGAGTGTCATTATCGTTTCTCGAAACTTTACACCGAGAGCGAGGGGAGTTATGAAGGACTCTTCACTTCCTTTTAGACTTCCACGAAAAAGCCAAGGAAAATGATATTCTTAATCTTATAACATGCATATAGTAACCAGAGCAGTGTTAAGGCTGTATACTGAAAGTATCAAATAATATTTGAGCTTTCTAGTATGGGCAGTGACCACCCTTGTTCCTCATAGCTACGTCTGTGCTTGCCATTTTGTTAATGGTCGTATATTTATTTGAATTTTTATTATATTGGTTTAAAAGTGTATGATCCTATGTCGCAACACTTTACGTTTACTGGTTTCGAGTATAATGAAAATGTGTCATTTATATGTTCAGATAGTAGCAGTAAACTTGTGTATGGACATAAAATCGTTAATGAAACCCTTGTCGTGAACGCCAGTAAAATTTTAAACAAACGTTATTATAAAAACCATCAATGTGTTAAGATGTTTGGCAGTATCGGTTCTTTTAAAGTCTGCTTTTAGAGAAGGATATCTGAAAATTACGTTTTGGTAAATAATATTGCTTGCTGATGGAATGCATTAAAAATAACTTTAAAATTTGTAAAAATAGCGACAAAAATACTGTAAATACGTATCTATACTAATATCACAAAGAGGCAAACTTTGTTTGTTTATATATAATGGATAAACTCAAAAACTACCTCACCTTTAGATAGCTACATTATCAGCAAGTAACATGAGCTGTATTTTATTTAAAAAAAATCTATCCGTGCAGTCAGAGCGGGTTACTAGTATAATATACATATATTTATCGTTGTGAAAAATATAATGCCTTTCGATTAAAGGTTACCAGAATTTCTTATCGGTTCTTCTCAGAGCAGGTTTTCCGAATCAAAGTTTGATTTAATGATTTTCAACGTTCATCGTAAGGGAGTTTACTGAAATAAATAAATTTGACTTTGACATCATTTAAATAATAAATTTGTACTATCTACACCTCATATTATAAATGTGAAAGTCGGTTGTGTTTTGTCAGTTAAAATAGTAAACCAACGCTGTTGAAATTTGGAATAGAGATAGCTCGAAACCTAGGGAAGTACATAGCCTACTTTTTTAAATTCCACACGGACAAAGGCGCGGGTAACAGGTAGTTAAAATATACTAACTCAATTAATAAAGTAATCACAAGCTTTAAAAAAACTAAAACAGTAATATCAAAATATAATTCCATATGTACAGTACATTTTAATATGCTAATAATGATAATAATGATAAATATGATAATATCCACTGTCATTCTTGTAATAACATTTATTCCTAGGTTTTATGGTCTCATTAAGAATAGGTAGAGAAATAACCCATGTGCCCGAACCATCTAAGCATTCTTTTCTTCATTTTTACAATAACACTGTCGTACAACCCTGTCATGCTGCGTATCTATTTGTTGCTTATTTTGTCCAAAAGGTGACATCGCACGTATTTCTAAGTGATCGCATAAGACAATTAAAAATAATATTTTGTAATACTAACAGACTAATACAAAAATAGTTTATCAACCGAGTATACGAGTATGATATTAATCCATACTAATATTATAAATGCGAAAGTCGGTCCGTCTATCTATTTGGTCAGTTTTTGATGTTTAGAATGGAGATTAAACTTAGAGGAAGATCATAGGCTAATCTTTTTTATTTTACTCAGACAAAGTCGCGAGCAAGATCTAGTGGAATGTATATTTTTTTTAATGAAATCGATATACCTATTAATCTTAATCATCTAAAATAAAATGTTAATAATATCAATCAGGAAATCCCTAATCAGATTAGGGCTTTTATCTCCTGACGTTGCGGACGCAGATGTATTTATTACATTGTAATTAGTGAGATTAAAAAATCGCCTGTCAATCAAGATTCTGTGGAAACGTTAAAAGATTTATGTACAACGTAATTCCAAGAATGTATTTT
Source organism: Zeuzera pyrina (assembly GCA_907165235.1). Classification (NCBI taxonomy): domain Eukaryota; kingdom Metazoa; phylum Arthropoda; class Insecta; order Lepidoptera; family Cossidae; genus Zeuzera; species Zeuzera pyrina. The sequence goes on from OU015629.1 coordinate 23,701,475, forward strand.
AGGGCTTCGTATAGCGGAAGAAAAACGCAACCCTTGTAAGGTCGCCTATCTTACGAGGTCGTCTGTTTGTTTATATTATCAAGATCAAATCAATTTACTAAAGTAAATCCACAAATGACCTTCAAAAATTAATTTCAGTAACATATCATTTTATAAATACTGTATGGAACTGAGAGTCAACACCGCATTTGATATTTTTTTTTGTTATTTTAAAATAAGGTTTTAAAATAACAAAATATATAATATAAAATAACAAAATAAATAAAAAAGAAGACATTTTTGTCAGAAACGAATCTTTAATACTAAGATAAATAAAAAGTAATGCATTTAAATGTAGTTTAATATTAGTTAAAGTAGCAATTAAATGCTACTTATCGCTATAAAAAAATTAATTGCCAGCAGTAAAATGCTTCCACTCAATTAAAAATATGCTAACACGAAAAAGTATAATGGAAAAAATATAATTTCTGCTTTAATATCTTGACAACCGTACTTGGTTGTGTAAAATTTTATGTTAATTTTGGAAACTATTAATATTGAATTGTACATTACATACATTGTACATACATCATAAGTTCTACAATTTTTGTGAAAACAATAAATGAAAAAAAATTATAAAATTATAGCTAGAATTACTAATTCTGTTGCTCATTATATTATCCAAAAAAGAAGATAATGCGATTAATGGCAAAATAAGAACAAAAGATAATTAAATTATACCTACATTTCTCAAACAAAAAGATCATGCGATTAATGTTAAAAAAACAAAGGATAATTACAGGGGCAGCCGTCTGGCACGGAGGATTCTTTTCAGTTAAAACAATTGTTCGAATTCACTCGGATTCGACGCGACGGAATTTATATTAGCAGGATAAGTGAGTGATTTATTTGAAACTAATTTAAGAAGGCGCGATTGTCGAATTTACATTAAAAACCGACCAGTAGCGACCCGTGTTCGAGCAATTATTGTTGAGGAGCGGTTAGATTTAGTTCATACAAACTAGACTTGATCCAGTTTATCCCTTCTTTAATTCTCTCAAAAAAAAATTCAAAATATGTTTATTGATAAGCTATATTACTGCACCAAATTTCGAGTTATACTAATTCAAAACTTTGAAAAATTGCCTAAAAACTACTGTCTTCCCACCTTATCTCTAAAAAAACGCTCCGAGAATTAAGTGAATATTGAAGAAAAATTAATTGTCGTGGTTGAGTCACGTTGAATACATTTTTTACATGAAAACAATCGGTTTTTCGGTTGGCAGGTAGTGACGATTGATATTACGAAAAGCTAATTTAAAATTTTGAAAAGATAATAAAGCGCTTTAAAATTGGTAAAAATAACTATAGAAACATACGTGTCCGTAGCTATAAAAGAATCCTACAATAAAATGTTATTCCTACAACAAAAAATTCACCCAGGCGCAATCCGACCACATTCGGCTAAGAGCGTTCGTAGTTAAGATGGAAGTTGACAGTTAAAATTCAAAGTTAATAATAAAAAAAATACATAAATATTAAATATACATACTATCTTCACGCCGTATCCCTAACGGGGCTGACGGAGTAGTCAGAGAGGACGGAGCGCCAAGCGTCGCGATCCTTATATACTTCTTTCGATTCCTCAAATCTCATCCTTCTCCTCACACATTTTCGCCTAGGTATGCGAGTGCTTTTGACATTTCCGTCGGCTAACACTAAGTTAATAATAAAAATAATAATTTTATTATTTATAAATTATATTGCTTACACATACACAATATTCCTTTTACCGACAGAATAAATAAGTTTATCATGTCAGTACATAGTATTTTTCAAAGATACCGAAAAACAAAGTTATTTTGCCATCCTTAGCATGTAACTGAATCTCCGATATCTATAAAACTACACGATGTGTCGTATTCAAACCAATTTTAGTTACGTGTTTTATAAGTTACTTTATTATCTCTAAATAGTATAAAGCAAAGTCGCTGTTTTCGTCTGTCTGTTTCTCCGCTAACTTCTTCTAAACCACGCAACGGATTTTGACACGGTTTTCACTATCATTTAGAGAATTTTTTCCAGAAGGTTAATATGTATATTACATGCATATTATAGTAGAGAAAAACCGAGAATTACACTGATTTGTAATGATATCGTAAAAAACATATTTTTGTAGGTTTACATTACTTATGCTGGTTAATAATAAACCTTACGAGATAGATCAAAATAATGTACTATCGAATTGTATATCTTAAAAAGTCCACAGAAAAGTTCGCGACGGTATATGTCTATCTCCTTAGGATAACCCACAGTAACCATTTTTATCTTTTGCATATTACCAAAAAATAAAGGCTTATTTACTAAAATTTCTACCGCTACGGAACTGGGGCGGGTCGCTTGTGTATTATATTAAAATAAAATTTTTTTCAGAAAGAGAACATTTTGTTCCGTTTTATAGTTGAAGTCAGAGGACGGCATTATGTAGTGCCAATAGTTCCCGAGTAAAATGTCTGCGACAGACGAACGAGGCGTGTATTAAGGTTACATTTTTTGCCATTTGACTAAAGATCCCTAATCTGTTACCTTTTAAAAATAGAAGGATTGTATTTAAATTACATTCAAATATTGTGTAATAAAATACTGTAAATTCAGTGCGCAATTTTCTTCAATATTAATTGAAACATTGCTGTCATCCTGTCAATACTTGTTAAAATTTTAGCATGGAAACTATTTGTTCTAAATTGCATATAAATTAATTCAACAATTGTAAATTTATAGCGATAAATATTAATATTAAATTACATATAATTTAATACAATAATTGTAAATGTTTAGCGTAAACTATAAATTTAAATGCTTTATGTAGTAGTTTGAACTACAATTGAGTTGAATATATAATGTATAGCCTACGTCCTCTGATATAATGTGCCTATCCAACGGTGAAAGAACTATTCGAATAGGTGCGGTGGTTCCGGAGATTACCGTTCACTTACAAATACGAAATGCGCTCTCTCTCTTTATAATATTAGTATAGATAGCTGCAATTTGTATAGACTCAGGTGTTACTTTGCGGAAATTCATTTCATGTGATGAATTCCTAAAATCTGTAGCTATTTTCCGCTCAAACTCCAAAAACCACCAATCGACACGTGTTTCGCCTCTCAATGAAGCATCCTCAGGATATACCAGAGATTGGACTCGATTAGCTAACCAGCACCGAATGAACAAATAAATCAGCTTCACGACTATTTAAAGCAATTGGTTTTCTATTTTTAATTGGTTTAAAAATACAAAACCAATTACTTTAAAAGATAGCTAAAGATTTTAGGAATTCAACACATAGATGCAGTTTTCCAATAAATAAAATCGATATACATACACACATATCTAATTTTATATTTTTTTGTCGTCTGTCTTAAACTAATATTGTACATTAAATCACATTAGTAATGAGAGGTTAATCCTCTGTTTCAGAAGTGATAACTGTAGTTTAGCTCGCCGCCGACGACAGGGGCCGTATGGGCCACAAATTGGACCCTTAACCCTTGTCCGCCATGAATATTCGATATTTCGTGACATGTTAACTTGGGAGACTAATAACTTTGCGTCCCAACTTGTGTGTAATGCTAATAATGTGCCGTATCATTACAAATTGAGTGGTTCATTTTAGTGTCTGCTTTTCGAAGGATGTTTCCTTAGAATCTACTAGATGGAAAAAGTTAAAACTTTGGTACATATAGGAATTCATATAAGGTTAAGCATAATTAATCACGGACGTGTAGCACAAATAAAGAAATTCTGGTTTTGGTGGTTAATTTTTGGTGGGTAAATTAGAAAACGAAAATAAAAACGAAAGAAAACTTGGCAAGTGTACCAAATGAAAGAGTTCGTTATGAGGAAAGTAAAAATAGAACATCCCTTCATATCGTTCCAAACTACTAAGCCTAAAATTTGAAAAAAATGTGGAATTTAAAATTCCTAAGTCGCGAAGATTTTAGATTGGGTGAGAATTAAAAAAATCTGTAAATAGCGCAATGATTTATTGTAGAGGTGGAGACAGTCTCCATGTGAGTTCGACTCTCGCTTGACTGGTTTTTATTCAATTTAACTACATATGTATACAGTATTGTCGGCCGTTAAACCTACCATCATTTCTCTATCAAATGTCCAGAGCCCATTTTTTTTTATACACGAAGTATTATGAGCATTCTTTATCGCATTTTTACAATAACTCTAATCCAAGTCTGCCATACTCTGGGTATTGCTTATTTTGTCCTCGCATTTATTCGATTTTTGCAATTTAAATTTACGAATAACATTACCATAAATTCAGATCTCTGTAACAATGCTACTTTCCTTATTATACTCATCTGTACTGATATTAGAAACAATTGTATAGACTCAGGTGTTACTTTGCGGAAATCCATTTCACGTGATGAATTCCTAAAATCTTTAGTTATTTTCTGCCAATCAACACGTGTTTCGCCTCTCAACGAAGCGTCCTTAGGATATACTAGAGATCGGACTCGGTCAGCTAACTAGCACCGCATTCGGTGCTGATTAGGTTAGGTTTTGGTTTTTGGAGTTTGAGCGGAAAATAGTTAAAGATTTTAGGAATTCATCACATGAAATTAGAAACAATATTTTCTAAATTGTCTCGAAGTTTCGTAGGTAAGTTCGGTAGTAGATAAAATCCCTCACCTCGTTTTATCGTATTTCACATATATTCAATGTTTCAATTCAATGATCCAAACTTTTCCTCCTTGTAAATACAAACATATCCTTACGCTGTATCTCTAATGGGGTAGTCAGGGAAGATACAGTTCCAAGCATCGCGGTCCTTGCATACTTCTATAGACTCCTCAACTTTTATTCCTTCTAATAGTAATCTAAAAATCCTTATTTGTAGATTCCCCAAAACTAAATGTTTTGTAGATTTATAGGTACGTATTTTTTAAATTTAAATTACGACCATTTCATTTAGTTGCCTTTTACAAATCAAATATTTTAGTAATTGTTTTTAAACGCCTAAAAATCTCTGAATATTTTTATTCCCTAGAAAGCCTTTTGCAATTTCTATACATCTAAGTAGAAAGAAACCTTTTTTGAAAAAAAATCTATTCAGAATAGTTTGTTTTCAAATTCAATTAATTTTAGTTATGTATTACATTAGTCTAAAGCTCTCGCATACCTAGGCGAAAATGTGTAAGGAGAATGATGAGCTTTGAGGAAGCGAAAGAAGTATGTAAGAACCGCGACGTTTGGCGCTCCGTCATCTCTGACTAACCCGTTAGGGATACAGCGTGAGGATATGTATGTATGTATGTACGTATGTATGTATTAATGTATGTATGTATGTGTACATTAGGTTCATTTATTTAAGTTAACGGCTTACTGGCTTGAAATCGGTGTGTTACTAGGTGCTTATGTTCAGTATTTTAGTGTTATTGTTTTAGCGAAGACACGGGCAACACCAGTTTACAAATATAATTTCTTGATTGCGTCCAAGATTATTATTTTAAAGACATTGTTGTAATAATTTGTCATCATATTTTTCTTGGAACAGAAAGAAAATTCAGACAAATTAAATAGCTTAGGAAGAAGAATGGAATACCGACGTACTGAAATTATATAATATTTCTTCAAACGACCTTTGAAAATTAAAAAAAAATCAACCTTTGAAAAGAAAATTGATTTTGTATTGTAAATTGTATTAAAATGGACTTCATCTCACATTTAGTTTATATATACAATGTCAATTTTATTTAGTCTATATAACTAAAATTTTATGTGTGTTTCACAATGTTTTAGAATATTTTATGAATAAAATATTTGGGGATTTTATGAATAGAATATTGTTAAAAAAAAAACTGTGGAATCTAATCTAGTCTATCCGACTATAACCGATTTGCCTAATTTTTTTTAAATTAAAGATTTTGATGCACAGATTTATCATCAAGCATTGGAAACCACCTCACTTTCACCTTTCTCAAGTTATACTCAAACGATATTTCCTCCTGTACATTTCTAATGTTTTCATAGCTTTCTTTATTAATATCTCCAGTTCTAATTGATGTACGTAGTTCGTTTTGATCTAAGAACACTCGCTGGAACGCGCTCTTTCATTTGAGCTTTTACCCACCTAAATTGGTCGAGTTGGGGGGAAGCTGGGTGTAAACATTTAACTTTACTTAAATTTTTGTACTCGGTTTGGTAATTGGTTACAATTACTCATTATATAAGAGCGTTATTTTTTTAATTATATTATCAACACAATGCTGCGGAGCAGAACGAGTCCTCTCGTTTACGTCAAAAATTATTTTATGTAATTTGACATGGATTCGCTCTCTGCCGCGTATTATTCCCTTCTGATGGTGAAGTCTGCCTTCCTGGTTCTCTCTTTCTTCTTCGCTCTGTTTGGATGAGTCTCTTCAGGCACAATTTGGACTTCAGATAGAATTTGAGGTTTCTCTTGTTAACGGCCTTCTGCAGTGTTTTAATTTTCCTTCTGATCTGGATCCAAAGATATACAGTTTGATCAAGGAGTATCCAATGTATTCGAAGGCTTTCTTTCATGCGACCAAAACCAACGTAGTTTACTCTCTTACATATTATCGGTAATATCATACGTGATAATAATGAGATTTGAGGAACCGAAAAAAGTATGTAAGGACCGCGACGCTTGGCGCTCCGTCCTCTCTGCCTACCCCATTAGGCATACGGTGTGAAGATATGTATGTATGTATCTTACACCGAGACTGTCACAGATATTACGTATATATTATTTTCTGATTTTATTATACCTTGTGACGTTAAACTTTTATTACTATTAGGTAAAATAAATTTAACATTAGATTTCATTTAACTTTTTGGCAAATTAAATTGAAATGGACGTTAAGCTTAAGCTTGTGGAATCCACAATCCACAAAGATATAACAGTTGTCAGCAAGATATAATAGGTGGTCAGTTTGTTTGTCTTTCCTGTAGTATAAAAAATAATAATCTTAGCGCAGGGACTTCATAAATCTGTCCAAATATGTAATAAATAGGCTTACTTTTACCAGTCCTTAAGCAGTGACGTTTCTTCATCTACATAGACACCACGTATAAATAATTTATAAATATTTTCTAAGCTGTAAAAAAATACTATAGACTCATGTGTTTTTGACCAATTTTACAAAATGGAGGTTCTATGTTAATTTGTACGTATTTTTTCATATATATGATCACCGATAACTTAGGCAATTGTGAACCATTTGGAAAATTCTTTTTTTGTTTGAAAGGGTACACTTCCGAGTTGGTCTCATGTAAATTTAACTAGTACTCATTTCATTAGTATTTCATTAGTATTTCACTAGTAGCTGTGGCCTCAAATAAACGGTTTACTTACAGTATTTTACTTGAGACCACGGGCGATGCAACTCGCCCGAAACGCCAAGCCACTAGTCGGGGGACTTTAAAAATAGTTATTTAATCCTTTTTCGAATACGTTTTAACATCTGGCGTGGGATTATTAAAAATTTTTAATTTTGTTTTTTCTTTTTAATTTTAATCTTTTTAGAGTACGTTAAGTACGTTACTATCTACATCCCACTAACATTATAAATGCCAAAATGTTTTTTTTTCTAATAAAAAGCCTTCAAACGCCTACTATCCTGGCTGCTACAGCGCCCCCGGGTGGTCTACAGCCGTTAAACATAATTAAGAACCTCCTTGGATCTTCTAAATGTAAAAACGCGCATCGAAATTGGTCCAGTAGTTTTCGAGAAAAATAGTAACAGACATACAAACACAAACAACCTCTAACCCCAAACGCATATACCGCCTCCGTTCCGTTCCGTCCGTTGTGGCTAAAAAGGGACAGTGTCGTTGAATTGTTAAGGTGGTTATCAGATATACATTTTGTTCTTAAAGGTAGCAAGTAATGTTACGTAAAAATTAATAAATTCGAGTAGATAAAAAACCACTTTTCTAATGAAACTGGGTCATGCACACACTTTCTAAATATAACCTTTCAAAACATTAATCTGCGTGTAAAATAAATTGCCTCACTTGAGCGGTGTTATTACAAAAAATTCAATTCTCACGTTACTGTAATATCTCGTTACGCGGTTCTTACGGTGTTATCCTACGTAATAATAAAAATCGGGTCTACAGAATCGTCTGTATATAAAAGTTAAATTATAATTCAAAAACCATTGAAGCAAAAAATAATAAGCTGATATCCTTAAAAAGGAATGAGTGATTACGGCCAGGATGCTAAAATATCATAACGTGAGATATCAATTTGACGGTAAAAAGTCTACACTTCTACTGCAGATACAGACTCAGAAAAAAAACCTGTGCGGTTGGGGGAACGAAGTTCCTCAGCTGCGGTTTCCATTTCTTAAAACTTAATTGCAATAATGCGACCAATAAAACTCTCGTATAATTTAAAACAAAAACAAAAAATAAAAATTTCGTTACTCGTACGCACACATATATTTATATATATAACAGAAAGAGACAGAAATATTACTATGAATCTATGATAGAGCTAACGAAAAAAGCGCCGCGCGCCGAGCAACGCGCGGTTCCCGCCCCACGTGACGCGTTTTCCTTACGTGACGATTTCTACCAAACTCAAACCTCCCACAAGCCGCGTTAAAAAACTTCGTTCTAAAACATGCGAAAAGACAAAACATTCATCATAATAATCATTGAAACACTTCATTTTTTTCTCTTTATGGCATGGCGCACAGATTAGCGCATTTGCCACTGTCACGTATTAATAAGTAGAATCCACATGAAGCACGCTCGAAGTAAATTACTTTTTTCTTCTTATCGTAAAACTAAGTTTTATAGGACTTCTTGGAAGAGCGCGAGAACTACAGCTACACATTTATTTAGACCTATTCCATTCTTTTCACTTACACAGAACTTTAGAACACAATATACTAGAATTTTTGTACTTTAAAACTCTCAAAAACGTAAAAATAGAAAATCTATATAAAATGACAGCTTCACTTCTCTCGTTCCCGCCAAAAAGTCACACATACTTTACGCTAGTAACTAATTTGTGACCATACTTTTTTATATTAACTGTGTACCTACTATTGAACTAAATGATTTGTCGATTACATTTTTTATCAAGTGTATCATTTCTCCAAATTAACAAAACATTTTAAAACCATATTATTCGTCATTCAGATATTAAAGGCACGTTTTGCTTCACAAATATCAACCCTATTTCTTCACATCTGCTTCACCCTCTCAACTCGTTCATTGCCTGAGATACCTGGATTTAAAATAAAGCAATGAGTATTTAAAATGTTGCACTATTTTATCTGGTCCTTGGAAGACTCGTATTTGAACAGTGGAGTCAGCAAATGAATGCATCGGAGTTCGCTTAAGATTTCTTATAACATGGATTGTAATAACGGTCTCCAATGTGGTTTTAATTTGAAATCTCTTTTTTAAAATTGTTTAATATTAGGTATCCTCAAAGAGCGATAGATAGATATAATAATTGTGATTCACGATTTCATCCGTTCTCTGGAAGATTGGAACAAAGGACGAGACCAGTGTAGTTAGCGAGTTATGTAGCAAAAAAAAATGCGTACAGAACCGTTAATATCTCTTATAAACATTTTAGCGGTACCCGACATATTTATTAGTTAACTTTTACTCATTCATTAGTATTTAAAATATCTTAATGAAAAAAAAACCTATAATTTAATATACAAGCAAAGTCGCGTGCCGCAGCTAGAGCGGTATATTCATATGGAAATTAAGTTATACCTTTATAAATCACTGCGTGTGGCAGCTCCTTTATTTGACGCCGTGAGACGTTTACGGTAATCATTACCACGGGCAAGACGGGACTTTTAAACATACTAGGCATGCAACGATTACAATGTGATGCATAATTTGGGATCTATAATCAGAAAAAATCTATTACTATAATTCAACTGAAAATTATAAATATTAATAACTTGATTTCTAAATAAACTAACACACATAAAGTAATTATCATAAATAATATCGTGAGATTTGATTTCTCGGAATCAGCTCCAACGATTTAGAAGAATACTAAGTTTATTTACATTCTAGAGCAAGTGTCGTCCCAAAGAAAATTCGTTTTTACACCAAAAAATATTTTTTTATGACGTCATCTCAGAGTAAAGTTTAGTCGCCCAGATACTATATGATAATACGTTACTTTGAAATACATTTTAACAAAATTTTTTAAAAGACCCATAGAAATTATTGTCACCCTATCTTATCTCCGATAGAATAGCCCAGAGAAATCTGAAGAAATCCGAACATTGCTATTAAGGAGTATTTGAAGAATTATCGGGATTGCATTATATTAAACACTAGCCCCGGCTTCGCATGAGTAGAATTAAAAAAAGAAAATACAGCCCATGTTACGGAACACTTACGCAAGTATCACTTACGCTTGGCAGATTTTTTTTATAATAATATCAGTAAAATTGAATAAAAATGATTATTTGTTTTGTTGCAGGTAACGTTTCCCTCAGCACGCGTTCTCTGCGCTCAATGAGACCAGGAGATTTACGAGATTTTCTACATCCAACTCCATTATCTGTACGTAGCCAGATTTGTCTTGAACGATTTGTTTCTCAATGATCTATAAAGTAGTTTTATTTGTCAAGGGATAGTGCTTGATAAAAATAATTTCTATAAACCGCGAGCTAGCAACTAGCAAACTTCTATTATTGTATAGACTCAGATGATACTTCCGTGGAAATCCATCTTAAGTCATGAATTCTTATGATTTTGAGCTGTTTTCGCCTAAACTTTCAAATTATTTGAGCGACATGTATTTCGCTTCCCAATGAAACCGAAGACCTGCCCTTACTCGTGTAAGTTCTCAACGGTACGCAGGTGCACATTTTCCCGGCGGCAACCTGAGCCGAAGTCTCATTCTTTGCCCCGAATACTCCCTGGACAGAAGGGCCCTCAGGCTTTGTCGACCTTTCCGGGTACACCTTTCGCTGGTCCATCCAACGAATGGCCTGGAGGGTCAAGTAGCAAGAGGAGGGTATTTTTAGTCGATTCGAGTCCGGTGGGTCGTCAAATACTCTCCCGAGGCGTGAGGAGAGGCTGGGTGTTCGTACAAATTTTTTTCCCTTCTCAGGAACAAAAAACAGTTAATTGGGTTGTTGTGATGGAGAAATGGTAGTGAGTTCATAATTTACTGATTGTAAAGTTTTGCAATGGACTGTACAATGTTCATAGGTTGTTCATGGTTCTTCACACAAGCATAAGAAAACTAGAGAACTGGGTTGACTGTGATTATGAGGTTTAATGAAAGGAAGAAAGATGATTTGAATTGTAAATGGGACCAATGTCGGAAAAAATCAAGCCGACTGAAAGCTTTCATGGAAAATGCTGTCTTATTCGAAAATAATGTATGCCGGAATTGTTCCTCTCTATTAGGAATACTAGAAAGTCAGCGATGGCATTTGTTTATTATGTACGGCTAACTTTCTATAACCACTTCAATGTTTAAAAAAATTGATACAAATTATGTGGACTTTGGAAAGCTATTTAGATGGATACGAGGAATTACTATCTACATTGCACGCGTGCGAAGCCGGGCTCTAATCTACAATAAAATATAAAAATGATAATGACATTGAACACAGTTACTTTACATTTCATCTTTATAGGTAGCTGTGCCTGGTCACACTTCGCTGTGGCTCAGTAGTTATTATATTATTTTACGTTATGGTCTAGAGTTCATACAAAAATCTCATATTAAAAAATCACTATCATTTATTCTTAATTTTCCGATTTTCTTGGCAACTTTTTCTATTTTTCTATCCATAAAAACATTACTCGACCTATAACGAGCATGTAATAGTACATTTCGATACAAGTGTGGAAAGTATGTCATTTCTTCACGAGTTCCGGTTTGTTACCCAAGCCGAAGGCGCGGGTCAACAATAGGGACGAGTGGAAATGACAATTCCGCACGTGCATCGAACGACGTTTTTTAATACATTTGCAAAAAAAAATATAAATAAATTAAAAAAAAATCCAGAAATGTAATTTCGCGGGAGTGACAGAGGACATGTCAGGGCGACGATTTTTATGCATTCAGCCAATTCAATCCAAAAATTTATTTAAATTTAAAATAATTTTAACTGCGTTATTTATTAATTTACATTATACGTATATATTAAAAAATAAATTTATTTTAAATTTAATTCATGTATTAATAATATTTACGCTGTAAAATAGTCATTTCATACAAAAATTTTGTACAGAAAACTTTTTGATTAAAAACCTCCTTCATGCATTTGGATGTTGTATGTAGGAGGAAAAGAAAAAGCACTGGTGTGGAAAAGAATAACTTTCCGCACGCTAAACACACATGGAGAAGTCTACTTTTTGAGCAAATGCATTAAAAAAATGTAGCAAGTCGGTTCAACCGTTCTCAAGTTCTGAAGTTAGCAACAAACTTCATTTTTATCTATATAGATAGGTTATTGAAACTAAGTTCTTGTGTCAGTTATACACTGAGGAGCATAATGAAGAAAATTATTAAAAATTTATCGTAAAATCACTAACTAAATGGGATATACATTTGATTAAAGTAATATCTTGACGATTTGTCCATCCCGAAGGAATAACCACACTGATATTATGTTAGCATAAGTACTCACGTGCAACGTTAGTATTACGTACGTTACGTACTATGACTCGAATAGACAAAATATGTCCAATTTAACGTATTATTCACGAAATTACACCTCCGAGGCTATGAATTAAATTCCGTTTCAAACAACCAAAGTAGACATTTTGTGTTTGTGATGTTACAAATTACCAAATATGGATGCAAGGGCGTTATCTTCTCGAAATAATGTGTTCCAGCTCCAAAACTTAACGGTCCCGTAACGCAATATTGTACGTAATTAGTGACACAAATTGCTCTGGTAATGTCTACTTGAAATAAATCTTTCTCATTTGGATATCTATGAATTAAAACAGGTGGCAGGCGCTAGACAGGGCTTTGTCGGTTCGACGAATGTCGCAGACTTATTGAAGTATTGGGTCCTTACATATGAAATTGGCGTTTTGTACGGGAGGAATATAAAGTCAATTTTTTTTTTGTAAAATATATTTAATTAATCAAAGTATGCACCGTTGTTATCTATGCACTTTTGCCATCTCATATCCCTTTACTAAAAATTGTTCATTGATCCCTTTACTAAAAAAACCATGGGGGCGAGAATCAATAAACTCTTTGAAGGCGGTTTGGACTGCCGCATCGGAGTTGAATTTTTTTCCTTGTAAGAAGTTGTCCAAACTCCGGAAAAAATGGTAATCTGTTGGAGCAAGGTCCGGGGAGTACGGTGCATGTCGCAGACATTCCAATTGTAGCTCATCTAACTTAGTGGTTGTTTGTTGTGCAGTGTGTGGTCTTGCGTTGTTGTGAAGCAGCACTGGCCTAGAGCGATTGACCAATCTCGGTTGTTTAGCAGCTAGTTCTTCCTTCATGGTTTGCAGTTGCTGACAATAGATATCTGCCGTAATCGTTTGGCCAGATTTTAGAAAGCTGTAGTGAACGACACCGGCGCTAGTCCACCAAACATTCACAAGTAACTTTTTCTGAGTCAATTTTCGTTTAGGGCAGGATTTGGCTGGGTCTCCAGGGTTCAGCCATTGCGACGAGCGCTTCCGATTATCGTACAGTATCCACTTTTCATCACAAGTAATGATTCGATTTAAAATCCCTTCATTATTGTGTCAGTTAAGCAAAGTAACACAGCAGTCGACGCGTGTTTGCAAGTTCGATTCACTCAATTCATGAGGTACCCATCGTTTAAGTTTTTTTACTTTCCCGATTTGCTTCAAGTGGATTAATACAGTTTTGTTACTTACCCCGAAGCCTGCAGCTATCTCTGAAGTGCTTTGTGATGGATCCGCTTCCACTTCCTTTAATTCTTCATTTTCCACTTTAGTCTCCGGCCGTCCACGGGGTTGGTTCTCAAGGTCGAAATTTCCATAACGAATACGTTGAAACCAAAAACGTACCGTGCTTTCTTTTGCGACACCAGCGCCCTACACATCATTAATCCTTCGAGCTGTTTCTGCAGCACTAGTGCCATGGTAGAACTCGTACTCGTAAATATACCGATATTTCATGTTTTCCATTGTGCGGAATTAGCGACGCCAAAGAAAAAAATAATGAGGAAAAAAACAAATGAATGACTGTTATCAAAACTCAAATGTACCAGCTAAATGAATTTATAACTGTGAATTTGGAATTCTTAACCAAAGAGGAGATATTTCAGATCAAAGTGGTCAGTACGACAAAACGCTAATTTCATATGTAAGGACCCAATATTAGGTGGACCTAGTCTAGGTATTAGGATGGAACCGATACAAATACTTGGTTAATTTTCATTGACGTAAGATAAGATAATGTTTAAGATAAGATAATGTTTATTTTCTGTCATTGATGTAGCACGTGACTTTGTAAAATATTATTATGCTTAGAATCATTACCTACTATTGTAACTTAAATCACAACGAAACCATTATAAGATCACTCATGTGTCGTGTATATGCGTCTGTGATAAAGTGATAATTAAATACCTCAGCAATGACTTACAAACTAATTTGGTATTGATATATCATGTTAACCGTATATATTTTTAAAATATTCCTAAGAAATAAGGGACGAATGGAATAGTTAATTAATGTCGATTTGGCAGTTTCGCCCCTGTCTTTGTACCACTGGACAAATTTAAAAAAATTCTGAAATTAACAGGAAAGATAAAGATAAAGCAAAAGTTATCTTGGAAATCTCCAGAAATTAGGTTTAAACATTTCACTTCCTTCGCCTCCTCAAATCTCAAATACGAGTACGTATTTCATAAAAACTGACAAACAAGATTTACTTTAATTTTCACTTCCAAATTTTAAATTTAACTTTTATGTAACAGTTTTTGAAGTCAGACAAAAGAAAACTAATTTTCTAATTTTAACAATACCTCAAGCTGGTCATAATCGGACCTTTAATTGCCCATAGTAATTAAACGTCATTTTAGCTGCAAAGTGTGTGAGATTCATTCGTATATAAAATTCAGAACTATGTATATGTGAGAAGAGTTGGATCAATTTCCATCAAACCTAGTTGAAAACACTTGACAACTGCTGCCTTCGCTGAAAGAAAAAGAAAAATCTATCCATCCGTTTAGGAGCAACGATGCCTCGGACAGATATATACTATACAGAGTCGCAGAGTTATTTTGCGTCGAGATTTAAAATAAGCCAGGTCGAAGGGTAATCTCTAAGAAAGAAAAGCAAACCCTCTTACCCCCTCCCCCCTTGTATCCACCTTTACTACATTTAAACAACAATTATTCATTCTACCTTTGTCTTACAAGAATAGCAAGTTAACATTGTTTGACGATTATTCGCCAAGTATTCTGTCTGCATAACTGTTCGTCTTCAAACTGCGTTATTTTCACTTATCTGTTTTATTAAATAGTCTGCGATCCTAAGTTTTCAAGCGAATTGTAGACTTTAATTTAAGGAGAGACTTCATCTCCTTGTGTGTTTTACCGTTGGTATAAAAGACTGCATTCTGAAGATTTAAGGTTGAGGGGACACTTAGCCTACCTTTGTGTTCTACTGCTTGTATAATGAAAGCGTTCTGAGGAATTTTTCGACTGCCCACTTTCGACCATCGTACTATTCGTCGCCGGTAAAGTTTACCCTTGCACTTTGAAACAGAAATGGTCGCGCATAATACAGTTTCAAAGCAGCTTTCTCTCTCGAATATCCGGGTTGCGTATTGAGCTCTCCGTCGAGGTTCTTCTATCAGACTACAGAATGGAGTACAAAGGTTTTAACAAGTTTTGCGGTAACACGCAAGAGATAACGTTGGTTATAACAAACTTTGTAATATCAGCCGTATACCTGTTCGCTACCTTTGCAGAATAAAAGAAATACACATGTACTAAAAACAAAACTAATAACTAAAATTAACTTCTACAATAAACTAACTAAAGTGTGACATCACATCACCTGCTCGATGCGCTTCGTGCTGCAAAGTTCTGCGGTTGTGACGTCGCGTCGCGTCGCTTCGTTTTAATGTCGAAAGTTAAAATCGCAACGCGACGTCGCATTGCCAAATTCTGCGAGCGCGCTCGAAGCTTCCCAAATACTTGGGATTCGCATTTCACATTTCTACGAAGTCTTTATGTTGTTTTTTCCTATAAAATATGAATTACAGTAATATTATAAAGAGGTAAACTGTATTTGTTTGTATGTAATGGATAACCTCAAAAACTACTTAACCGATTTCAAAAATTATTTTACCTATAGACAACTAAATTATCAGCGAGTAACATGGGTTATATTTATTTTCAAAAAATGTTCTACCCATGCGAAGCCGGAGCGTAGCTAGTTAATAATAATTGCAGTAACAAGAAGAAGCTTTACGTTATCCATATAACTAGTGGATATTTACTTAACTATGAAAAATTGGTCCTACGTTTAACGATCTTCGAATGAATTGTTACCCGAGTGGCAGAAAGATGCTTTGCGAAATTGCGTAGCGTCACGCTTTTACACATTGCGAATTCACATCGTGTCGCATCGCACGTTTGAGATACGACCCTCGCAATTTGACAATAGGACTGTATTACCTTTATCTATCTACAATCAACAATTTATCATAGATCGGTTTAATTACATAATTCATCGTGTCCAGGTTGATTGAATCCGATCACTTGCGTGATTGAATACACTGATTGAAGCGTCCGATCCGTGGTCTGGTGATTCGTGAACACTAATTACTGATTAGACTAGACAGTCTGATTAAATACTTCAATTAGTGGTCTGTTCCAAAGTTGTTTGTCTCTTAGAGTCGTTCTTTTGTATTCTATAATCAAAACCATTAAAACAGAACCCGTGTGGTTTCGATTTTCTCTCTGTCTGTTGGTTTTTATTTATTTAGAAACTTAACTGTCCAGAAAAGTATTTAAACACAAAATAAAAAATACAACAGGCCAATTCAAAAGTTGCATCAATAATGAGCTTAGAATTTTAAACGAGTAATACTAGTTGAGGGAGTAAAAGATAAGAAAATAAGAGCGCAGGTAACCAACAAATTAAAAAAACAATCAGTTGAGAACGAGTATGAAGCTGACAAACAGTAATTTATGAATAATGTCGTGCTTAATATTGTGTTATACGAGTATTATGTTTGACCAACTATTTGTCCTTAAATTACATGCCAATCTATTGAAACCGTTTGCTCCTACTGACCTGAAATTTGAGACGGAGACGTACTGATAACTAGGATTCATAAAAAACAAAAAAATAAATTTTGAGATTTTGTCGTCTACTTCTCCATAATCGTTACAGAAACAACGCGGATCTGAAACGCTTACCTTCCATGTATTTTTCATGACTATTTCACATATATCTTTTTTATATATTGCAACTCCTTTCATATTTATTAGAAACATCTCGGCTATTCTCATATGAAAAAGTGGTGTATCTCTGATGTAAAATATCTGTCTTCTTTATTAGTAAAGTACCCTTTAGGGTCCTTTTAAGGTCCTTTACTAATCAAACCCACATAACTAATTTTTTTAACTTTTTCTTAAAAAATTTTTTATTACTCCTTTAGTTATCTTGGCCTAAATAAATACCTAGAGTAAGTCTACAACTAATTTCTTTTGTAATTCTGGAACGATTTGATGTATATACACAAAAGAATCATCAATATAAATAATGCTTATAAGGGATTATTTGATGTATCTTCAAGTCCAAGCTCCAATATCAATGAAATTAAAATGGGACCACCTTGGAGCTATAGTGAACCCAACGCCAAAAGAATTATTAAAATCGGTTCATAAACAAAAAAGTTATGCCCGAGACTAAATAAAAAAAAAACATATGTACAGACAAATTTAATTTAAGAACCTCCTCCTTTTTTTGAAGTCGGTTCAAATATGAATATAATCTGTGTTACAAAAATATATTATTTAGTTTATGCTGCCAATGTCAAACACATAATAGTAATACTGTCAATGTCAAACGCATAACACTTATAGTGAAATAGTCGCACAAGTTAGAGATTGTCGCCAAAGAATCGTAAAATGTTGCCAACAAATAATTACTAATTTGGCTAAAGACTGAGTTTAGAACGGTACTTTGTCAATCGAGTGTATGTTAAGGGAAAACAGCGTTTTTATATTTAAGGTCAAGTTTCAAACA
Organism: Zeuzera pyrina; assembly: GCA_907165235.1. Classification (NCBI taxonomy): domain Eukaryota; kingdom Metazoa; phylum Arthropoda; class Insecta; order Lepidoptera; family Cossidae; genus Zeuzera; species Zeuzera pyrina. The sequence continues at coordinate 23,719,709 of OU015629.1, forward strand.
ATGGGCATTAACTAGTAAGTTTTGTCGATATGGTAGATAGATATCCATAACAAAGCTTATACATGTACATAACTATGTATGTACTAACAGTGTTGCTAATTACCGACAGTTTCTAGTTGTAACGTCAGCAAAAACAGAGGTACCGCGCCACGGTACGGTGGGCAAAAACTTAATGACGGATTTAATTGTCGTTTTTCTGCGTCTCTCGCTTTTTGTTGGGTCGCCTTTTGTTTTGTGTGAGTTTCCAGTATGTCAGCGTCTGTCATATGTTACCTATGTACCTACAAAGTATAAATTTGCTTTAACTCTCCCTATTTTGTTAACAAGTTTTGAACTAAAACCCAACATGCAAAATTTCTTGAATTTATTGCCGGAGTTGGAGGCCTATTACATTTTCTTTTACATGTAGTTTTTAATTTTTCAATCATTACTTTTATTTACATACATACAAACATACAAACGAGCAAATCTTCATGCTATATCCCTAACGGAGTAGTCAGGGAGGACAGAGCGCTAAGTTTCGCGGTTCCTACATATTTCTTACAATATTAATTCACGGGTCTATGTCGCGTTTGTACTTTAAGAGTAAATACATAATTTATCCCGACGTTTCGACCGGATTGAACCAATCGTGGTCACGAGCAGATTGATGAGGATCAATGTTGTCTTAGCAGTGTGCGGTTTCTGGCAACTACCCGTACTCATTCGTCACATTTTTTAATTTTTATTATTGTCACTGTCGGTATTTCGACACACTACACTAACGGCATCTACACTGGCGACGTCCGGTTTTCCGGCTCCGGACACACTCACTGATGACAGGATTCCATGATGTTGATAAGCGGTATCGCTTACCTAAAAAATTATTGACTTAGATCCATAGATGTCCGGTTCAAATGAATGACTGAATGGCTGAATGACCAGAAAGTATGCGTGATTTACGTAATAATTAAAGAGTTACAGACAACAGTTACAAAGTTCTATGTACATATTCTAACCTTAATATTTACAAAGTTACATAATTATTTACAAAATTATACATTGTCTGAAATAATAGACTTCCTCAAAGTTGCCGCTTAGAAACCTGTCATTGCTTAAGGTGCCCAGCAGATTGGGAACATTATCTCCTTGAATAGCCAAACTGATTCATTGGCGGAAGAAGCTGCCGGCCCGGCGGTCTCCCGAAGCCTCGACCAGTTTCTTACAAATATCAGAAACAGAGCGATGGCCCCAGGAACCCAAAGTTTCGACTGCAAAGGGCGTAAATATGAAACTGAGTTCTATATTAAATTAAATTTTGTTCGTGCTAATTTATTGTGATATAACTATAAACTGAAATTGCTTTACTGTGAGTACATGCGGTGCGGTCGGCGTTTTGTCAATTGATATATTACGAACAGCGCGAGTTACGCCGTCCGCAAAACCACTTGCAAAACACATTTGTACGGTGTAGACCGCACATACTCTGTATCACGTTTTTTCGCACGTTATGCGTTGAACATTTTGGAAATACTTTCTGAAACTCTTAAAGATAACCGTAATTATGGGGTTTGTTGATATTTATTTTTATCCTTGACTGTACGTTGTGCTAAATACGCGAAATCAAATTTTTCATGAACTTACATATATAATATGTGTAAATGCAGCAATCCTGTAAGCCTCATACGTTAAATGAAATTTCTAAGAAAATCAACTAAGATAGACAAATGTACAAACGGACGGACGCATGAGCGATTTCACGGGGGTTCCATAAATCCTTTTAGGGTATGTCTCAAATCAAACACTACTCTAGATGGATACCGTCAGACAACGGGCCAATATGGCGACAAATAAGGTCGGAAGGGCTAACTTGATAGGTTATCTCGTAAAGAACTGCAGACAGCGATAACTGAGCTGCAGTTGGCGACTGTTTTCTTAAATTGGTATCACTATCATTTAATTGCGCGAATACGGTGCCGTGCGTTAAAATGACCTTTCGTAGCAAAAATAAGGCCGCTAGCGGTAGTCTTTAGTTCACTGATTGATCAACAGAGAAAGCAATAACGATTCACAGGAATCACATCGTGCTCGATTTAACAACATATCGCGATTGATACGGCTTTCGCTTATTGGCTAAAGTTACGTCATGAGGTAGTTGGTTCGCTGTTGTCCTCGCGTACTAGATATGGACTTGTCGTTATTCTCTTCAGTTTCAAGCTGTCCTGCAGTAGCTGATGGGCTGAGTTAGACTCCGTGTGGTGACGTTTAAAAGGGATGATTTGCTTTGAAAGATGATTTTCTGCAAGTTGAAGTGAGAAATGATTGCACGGATTCTGTTGCACCTAGCCCAGACTTCAAACGTGACTTGGATGGACCTGACCGTGAATGCAACTCAGAACCCTCAGCTTGAAAGGAGAGTTGTAAATTACCCTCCTCTACGTTCAACTAGGTACATGGTACATATTTCATAATGTTTCCGTTACATTCTCGCAACAGGTGTCATTGAACAAAGGGAAGTTGATAAGTGTACTGCTATTTTTCATTGTCAGAGGCAGTTACTTGGAGGTTTGAATTCTTTTTATTTATGGGAATCATTGAAAGGCTTTCAGTATACAATTCATGTATAAATAAGAAATATTTGTTTTGTATTGACTATTAAAAACACACACGCCGTTCATTAAACTTATTACCGACTTAACTATTAACTTTAACTATATCTAGACGTATATAATGATTGTTCGCGGATACTGTAAACAATATACTAATTCTGATTGCACTAGATTACTTCTGATAGCATATGGCGTCTTATGCTATCAGAACGCACTTAGCATATGGCGCACTTATGAAGTACAAATAGCCAGAGTGTTAGCAGACGAAAATGTCAAAAGGACTCGCATACCTAGGCGAAAATGTATGAGGAAAATGATGAGATTTGAGGAAGCGAAAGAGGTATGTAATGACCGCGACGCTTGGCGCTCCGTCCTCGCTGACTTCCCTGTTGGGGATACAGCGTGAGGATATGTATATGGCGTCAGTTCCTCCATTCGACTAAAAATTACGCGACCACTTATGCTTATTTCATAACTACTTTATAGATAATAATCTAAGAGTTCGACTTAATGTCGAACTCTTATGTACATAATACTTATATTGATTGGCACATAGAAAGAATGAGTGATGAAAGACTGACGAATAAAATATACAGAGCGAAAGTGAGTGGTAAAAGAAGCCAAGAAAGACCAAGGCTGACTTATGAAATCATATAGCTAGAGTGTTAGCAGATGAAAATGTCAAAAGCTCTCGCATACCTAGGCGAAAATGTGTGAGGAGAATGATGAGATTTGAGGAAGCGAAAGAAGTATGTAAGAACCGCGACGCTTGGCGCTCCGTCCTCTCTGACTACCCCGTTAGGGATACAGCGTGAAGATATGTATGTATGTATGTATATTGATTGGCCCTGTGGTGCAGTGGCAAAACATCTTCCAAGACGGCGCTTCGGGTTCGACTCCGATAAGGTCAATTTGGAAACAAACTTTTCTAAATCGTCTTGTATCTTGGTGTTACTAAGAACTGCCTTAGTTCGTTGTCTAGTACTCATAGTAAAAGTCTAGAGCTTACTTTAGGATCACACAGTTGGTGAATTATTTGGAGTTTTATTATTACATGATACGTGTGGTCAATCGAAAGTAAACCTCACTTTATATTTGAACCCCAGAACCATCGGCATACTTAATTAAGAGAACGCCAGTGAAACTAATTATATTAGCAATTTAAACTTCTCGCTCGGTAACTTGTTCTTGTTCTGCACTGGGAATGCGTTGCAGTAGGTAAAAATATATGCATAACTTCACATTATGTCTTGTATAGGTTCAACAGGACATTTGACGCTACATTGACAAGTCTAATAATAAATACTGTACAGTAACGGCGTTAAGTTAGGGCGTGGTTGGGTGAAAGCTCAGGTGGTATCAGATATAAGGAGACGCCGAAGTCCTGAAGGCGCTTCTGGTGTAATATTGCCAGATAGAGTTCAAGACTTCAGGAGCTTTTTTGAACTTTTCTTTTTCAATGTCCTTTTCGTTTCATTCGATATTTTTCAAATAAGGAATAAATGTTTAATATTGGGTCCTTACTATGAAATTGGCGTTTTGTACGGGAGGAATATAAAGTCAATTTTTTTTTGTAAAATATATTTAATTAATCAAAGTATGCACCGTTGTCATCTATGCACTTTTGCCATCTCATAGGTAGCCCATTGATCCCTTTACTAAAAAAACCATGGGGGCGAGAATCAATAAACTCTTTGAAGACGGTTTGGACTGCCGCATCGGAGTTGAATTTTTTTCCTCGTAAGAAGTTGTCCAAATTCCGGAAAAAATGGTAATCTGTTGGAACAAGGTCCGGGGAGTACGGTGGATGTCGCAGACATTCCAATTGTAGCTCATCTAACTCAGTGGTTGTTTGTTGTGCAGTGTGTGGTCTTGCGTTGTCGTGAAGCAGCAGTGGCCTAGAGCGATTGACCAATCTCGGTTATTTAGCAGCTAGTTCTTCCTTCATGGTTTGCAGTTGCTGACAATAGATATCTGCCGTAATCGTTTGGCCAGATTTTAGAAAGCTGTAGTGAACGACACCGGCGCTAGTCCACCAAACACTCACAAGTAACTTTTTCTGAGTCAATTTTCGTTTAGGGCAGGATTTGGCTGGGTCTCCAGGGTTCAGCCATTGCGACGAGCACTTCCGATTATCGTACAGTATCCACTTTTCATCACAAGTAATGATTCGATTTAAAATCCCTTCATTATTGTGTTGGTTGAGCAAAGTAACACAGCAGTCGACGCGTGTTTGCAAGTTCGATTCACTCAATTCATGAGGTACCCATCGTTCAAGTTTTTTTACTTTCCCGATTTGCTTCAAGTGGATTAATACAATTTTGTCACTTACCCCAAACAGCTATCTCTGAAGTGCTTTGTGATGGATCCGCTTCCGCAATAGCCTTTAATTCTTCATTTTCCATTTTGGTCTCCACCCGTCCACGAGCTTGGTTCTGAAGGTCGAAATTTCCAGAACGAAAACGTCGAAACCAAAAACGTACCGTGCTTTCCTTTGCGACACCAGCGCCGTACACATCATTAATGCTTCGAGCTGTTTCTGCAGCACTGGTGCCACGGTAGAACTCGTACTCGTAAATATACCGATATTTTATATTTTCCATTTTGCGGTAATAAGCGACGCCAAAGAAAAAAATAATGAGGGAAAAAACAAATGAATGACTGTTTTCAAAACTCAAATGTACCAGCTAAATGAATTTATAAATTTGAATTTGGAATTCTTAACCAAAGAGGAGATATTTCAGATCAAAGTGGTCAGTACGACAAAACGCTAATTTCATATGTAAGGACCCAATATTTGTTTTCATTTTTTATAGTATGTATATTCATTACTTTTATTTCGTCATTGCGAATACAATGACACCTGTTTTAAATATAATAAACCGTTAGAATTCTAATTTAATCCTTGTATCTCACCATATTGAGAAGGTGCCATAAAAACCTCAAAGACGACTTAATAAGATTGAATCACATTAATTCCCATGATATTTCGTTCTCAGAGTGGTCGAAGTGGCTCGTAGTTATCTATATCTATACTAATATTATAAAGAAGTAAACTTTGTTTGTTTGTATTTAATGGATAAACTCAAAAACTATTCAACCGATTTCAAAAACTCTTTTAAAAGAAAAGCTAAATTATCAGCGAGTAACTTAACATAACATATTTTCACGCCGTATCCCCAACGGGGTAGTCAGAGAGGACGGAGCGCCAGGAGGTCCTTACACACCTCTTTCGCTTCCTCAAAACTCATCATTCTCTTCACACATTTTCGCCTAGGTATGCGAGTGCTTTTGACATTTCCGTCTGCTAACACTCTGGCTATTTGATCTTCGTAAGTCAGCCTTGGTCTTCCTTGGCTTCTTTTACCACTCACTTTCGCTCTGTAGATTTTCTTCGTCAGTCTTTCATCACTCATTCTTTCCAAGTGCCCGAACCATCTAAGCATTCCTTTCTTCATTTTTACAATAACACTGTTGTGCAACCCTGTCATACTGCGTATCTCATCATTGCTTATCCTGTCCGCAAGCGTGACACCGCACATATTTCTGAGAGACCGCATCTCCACAGCATTTATCATCCTTTCACTCGATTTCGAGTAACTTGGGATATATTTATTTTCAAAAAATGTTCTACCCGTGCGAAGCCGGAGCCTAGCCTAGCTAGTTAATAATAATTGCAGTGACTAGAAGAAGCTTATATATATATATGTGTGTGTGTGTGTGTGTGTAAATATATGTATGTATATTATTATAATACAAGACATTACCTTAATTATAGCTTCACAGTAATGAGGTGAAAACGACATGATGGTAAACTCATATAGCTTTCGGCTCGGTATTAAAGTTAATGAGATTGAAATTATCGACTATGATTCGAAATGTTCTACACTTTTCACGATATTATTCGAATTATTAATTAATAGTACACAGAAACTCATAATTTAATTAATTCATAACATCGCAAATTGTAATACATACAATACGCTTATCTACATATAATTAGAGATTATAACATTGGTATAATCCGTATGTCGTTGACAAATTGTAAAATTGGGAATATCATGTTGTGCCTGGGCAATTCGCGAAATGACGTATTGTTTAGTTGTCATATCCTAATGTGTCAAATGAAATGGGTGGACCGATGAGAGCATGTTTGTCGACATTCCAAGGTTCATGATCTCGGTGGACAAAACATAAACAGTTTCATTTGACACGGCTAGTGGCGCTACACCTATGTTCTCCACTTTGTCTACATACGTACGATATGGCTGAGTTAAAACAAATGCTGTATAAAAAGAATTGCTGTGTGAAAGTAATGAACCTTTGTTTTAAGGTTTAAGTTCCAAAATATATTGTATTAATGAATTGATAAGAAAAGCACGTTTACGAAATGGAGGTGTTTCACGAAATATTCAAGGACATCAGTCCTAATCTATGATCTTAGAACGATATACAGGTGTCCCATAATTCAACCTCAAATAGAAAATTGAGGATAGGCCATAACTCGCAAACTGTGAGATTATTTAAAATTATTTTGGACCCTTATAAACTGGCCTATTCTGTGTTCCAAGGTTTAACGTTAAATTTTGGATACTCTACATCACCCATTCCCAAAGTGGGCGATAACGCCCCCCTGTGGGCGCTACAGGCCTAAAGGGGGGCGGTAAGAGACCCAGGAAAAAAATGGGGGCGTTGTGTAGAGGCCTGGGGGGTGATTTGTAATTTCATTTAGCTAGGAGGCATCTTAGACAACGACTGCATGAGCTCTCGACTCAGTAGACAAAATAAGTTTGGGAACCTGACTCTACATACATGACGTCATTTACTTTATACAGTGGACAGAACATAAGACTTAGCAAAAGATATATAACAAAAAATATTTGGGTTCACAAATTACAAAGTGAAAAATTAATGAAAGCGACTATAAAACCTATGACACTAAAAATAATCTAGACTATGTCTTACCAAATATAACTGAGATCACTCTTAAAAACTCTAATAAATCCGCATACAAATTAATTCATCCGTACACAGATTTACAATGTTTCCAGACGTCACACTTAATATCTCTCTTTTCCGGAGGTTAAAAGGATGAAAAAGTACTCGAACAAAAAAATATCCAATAATTTTATCTTTACCGATTTTTACATGAAGCAAGACATTTCCACAGATTTCTGTAACAGGCGTACCCAAGCGGTTACTAAGCTAACAATCACTGCTATTCATGTGCGAACACTTTCACAGTCTAAAGCAGGCTATACATACTGGCCCAGGAAGCTCAGTTGTAAACAAAACGAGGTTCTTCTTTACATCGTTATAGATTTAATGTAAAAAGAAGAATTCGAGTTATGTACGACTATTTTCGAAAAACTTTGAATACAGTTATACCATACCAATCTCTAAAATCGACAACATGGTTCCTTCATCTCCCTATCTCTTACAATTTTGGAATTCCCATACTGACCCTTTTCGTTGTTTATACTCGGTATATTATTTTATGTACGTAACACAAATTTAAGATGGCTTAAGATTTAGTTCAAGTCAAAGTCAAAGTCAAATCAATTTATTCAAGTAAACCCAAATGCAAGGTATTTTTGAACGTCAAATCTACTTTAGTTTAGTTCGGTTCGAAAAGAAAACCTGAATACTGAGAAGAACCGACAAGAAACTCAGTCAGGTATCATTTTTTCACCATCATTGTACAATAGTTATTTAAAAATATAATATCTATAAAGCCAGTAAATGCATACGCAGAGAGGATCACTTCCAGTTTATTGTTGTGTCTTCAATGAAATCGCTAATTTTGTAGTATGCTTTTCCAATCAGTGTGCGTTTAATGACAAGTTTAAATCTGTTTTCCGTTAATTGAGTAATTTCTTGAGGAATTTTATTATAAAAACGAACACAGTTACCCAAAAATGAACCACTTGACTTTTGTAATTTAAATTTAGGAATAACTAGCTGATCACGACCACGAGTTTCCACACCACTAACAACGCCTTTCTTTTGAAATAGATCTAAATTTTTTTTAGTGTACATTATGTTTTCATAGATGTATAACGAGGGTAAGGTGAGTACATCAATGTCTTTAAAAGTGGTTGGTTTCCGACCAAGTTTGTGTTAGACCTAGTTAGTCTTAGAGTGGTAGAGCCATAGCCATGCTGCATTACAGCACACATTGGACTGGCTCGAAATACCACCCTCTCACAGAATATCGACGTGAAATAACAGCATCTATTGATGTTATGTTTTGTTCGGGAGTGAGAGTGTCGGTGGCCCATCACCCCTCCCCCTCCTTTCCATGCTTTACCTATTTCCCTGAAGGCCGGAAAGCACCCGTGATTCCCAGGACATTGCGGGTGTCCATGGGCGGCGGTGATCACTCTCCATCAGGTGACTCGCTCACTTGTTTTATAAAAAAAAAGACCATGCACAGTTAAGGGTTCCGTTGTAGGTATACACAATATTAATGTATTATTATTAATAGTAGTTAGTATTAGTATTAATAGGCAGCAAAAATAAGTTTGTATTGAATAGCATTAATTCTGCTGTCTCTGAACGCGTAACCGAAAATACTCCATATTTTAAAATACGCAAAATACCCATCTTATTCAAACTAATTTCTGTTAAAAGTAGATTTTTAGTTATTTAACTTTAAATTTCATTGAAAACTTTTTAATTATGTAGTGAACTACATAATTAAAAAGGTAGAGGGGAGACACATTTCTTTCGATTTTAGAAGCATATATTTCAGCAACTGTTGATTTATATAAAAAAGTCTCTGTCATAAGTTTATATTATTTTTGAACACCTATCCATAAACACCCCATACGCTTATATGGACTGAAATTATATTTATTATCCTTTTGTTACATGTATAGCGTGCTAATTTTTTTTTTAAATTTACTATGTCGTCCTATAGCGGTTCATAGTTCACCTACCTTCATCTATTCAGTGCCGTGTTCGAGTAAAATGGCTGCGACATACGGACAAACAGACAGGACCAAACTATAAGGGTTCCGTTTTTAGCTATTTGTCTACGGAACCCTGAAAAAAGTCCTTAAAGCTGAAATAAACAAATAACACGCATTTGAATTAGGTCGTGGATACCAAAGCGGTTTTGAACGTTCTAAAATATGATAGCATAATATTTAGAACTGTTAGGTTCGTTCAAAAAATGGATGACTTATTTATTATACTAGCTTACGTCGAACCAGAGTGTATAGCAGGTCTAATGTTTATAAGACATTGTAATTTGGCGGTTAACGCCGACCCGCCCCGCGGCGTGGGATCAATCTCCGCTAGAAATAAACCGAGGTTAGAGTAAATAGTAAACAAGCAGAGCCAGACCAATTCGAGTTTCCCTATACCAGAAATAAGGATGTGTTATGTAACTCTGCCGAACTGATTCGACGTTTCCAAATGTTTTTAGGGTTTTGTTATAACAGCGAGTCCATCGCAATTGCATACAAACTTTTTGATGTCGTTACATTCAAATATAAAGTGAAATTGATGTAATGCTTTAAGCATTTCTTCAAAATTCTGATTCGATAATAAAAACATATGGGTTGAGCTTCGCAACAGTTTGTCACGATATTCAAAACCAAACTGCTTTTATGGTAAGTAGTAAGTTGGATTCAAAAACAAACTTAACTTTGCTGTTGATAGACACGTTCTCTCGTACTCTTCATCTGTAAGTGTAATGTGTGATATAATTACAAATAAGAAATTTTTGATTTTTCTCTTTTATTGCCTTACTAGAGACCCGCCCCGGCTTCGCACGGGTGCAATGTAGATACTAATTCCTCGTATCCGTCTAAATAGCTTTCAAAACCACATAATTTGTATTAATTTTTTTAAACATTAATATGGTTATAGAAGGCTATCCGTATAATATAGACATATGCCGTCGCTGACTTTTTTGTAGTTCTAATAAAGAAGAACAATTTTCGATGAAAGTTCTCATTCGGCTTGATTTTTTCCGACATCTTTAACTATTATCGTCATATTCAACAAATTAACACAAAACAATATTAAACTATACGTATAAACCTTCCTCTTGAATCACTCTATCTAATGATGGAAACCGCATTAAAATCCGTTGCGTAGCTTAAAAGATCTAAACGTACATACAGAGGGACAGACGGCAGAAAGCGACTTTGTTTTATATTATGTATAGAAAAGCACTTGCTTCTTGCCAAATTTCATAATTCTAGGTCAATGGGAAGTACCCTATAAGTTTTAAGTTTTTGTTTAAGTGGCTGTGTCTTTTGATTGCATGGCTTAGATGTTTGAAGTTTTTACACCTTCAAAGGACCATATACCCCAGTGTTCGATATAACAATTTGTTAATTGATACCTTTATCTGGTCTTGAGGAAAGGGGTCTGGACTGGTTTTGACTGGATCCTGAGGAAAAGGGTCTTAACTGGTCGGACAGACAGATGCGGGCTCGGTTTTTTTCTTTCGAGGCACGGAACCCAAATCATTAATTTTGTACTCATACAAACATTAATTAAACATCAAGTATTATGGAGCTATCGACCTACAAGACTGGTAATGTAGTACTCAAATTTTGTCGTCTAAATAGTAGTCAAAGAAAGCCAAATCAATTTATTCAAGTAAACCCAATTATAAGGTATTTTTGAACGTCAAATCTACTTTAGTTCGGTTCAAATAAAAAACCTGGACACTGAGAAGAACTGCCAAGAAACTCAGTCAGCTATAATTTTTTCAACTTCAAAGTCAATTGGTTACAAATCATTTAGTCAATCACATGCAACTACGGGAACAGGTTGTTTTATTTGTGAGCTAAATATATGAAAACTTAATTAAAAACGCGTTTATTATTAAATTGCTTATTGAAGTTAATATCTTGCAATATTTATGTGTTTTTTTCCAATATGATAAATAACTTAAGACAAACTTTTCGTTTGCGATAGCTTGTCTATAGGTCAATGTTATGAGCACTCTTTTCTTCCCTCTTGGGGTCCAAAACTGGACTACAGGAAAGTACCCTTACAAATCAGGTCAAACCGAACCGAACCGCTAAAGTACTTGGCAAACAAAGTTTGAACAAGTCTCAAGTCAGATTTTGAGTCCATATAAACAGTGTCGGCGGTCATTGGTTACATTGTATACATACTCGTGTAATCTCGGCTACCGCGTTTGGATCACGCGGCTATACGCCTACAGGGTCTAATAATGTGACGAACCGACTACGATGCGGTAACGTACATGGTAATAAAGACTTATCCGATAGGTTTATGCGAGAGATAACAATCCATATTTTTGTCCTCAGAAATTAGCAGTTTTGTAAATAGTTGTGTAACAGAATTAATCAAAAAGCTTATGTCACCGTATGTTTGTGAACACCGAGATTGCAATCTATCTTGCGAGATGGTACTGTCGATAAACTGTGAATTGTACCATACTGCTTACAATATAACGTATTAATTTTCGATAGTTTGCAACCTACCCATGTCAAGTCATCAAATTGTGGATTGGCATCATACTTGCATGCGACGGAACGCACTTTGCGCGATGATTTGTTTAACGTTAATTTTACGGGTGATAAAATCGGACAAATTGTGAATCCTGTTGGTATGTGTGGGTTCGTTCACGGTTTCACATGGATAGATTACAAACTATCAAAAATTAATACGTTATATTGTAAGCAGTATGGTACAATTCACAATTTATCGACAGTACAAAAACGAGACCTTTATAAAGTCACTGATGCGTAAGCTTTGTTTTCCATTGTATAACTTGAGTAAAGTTTTAACTTTCCTAGAAATATTCTTCTTTCTTTTTAACCATTTCCTGACAACATATTGGTTGTAAGTCTCGTTCAGCTGCCGCGATTTTTACGCTTCTGTTCAACCTGTATTCAGTTCGATCCCGTCACTCCAAAGCATCTACGGTTAACCTCTGGGGCGTTTGTTCCACAGGGTCGCCATTTAAAAACCGCTCTACACCAAAACCCTTGCTTTTGGGAAACGTGACCCGCCTACTGCCACTATAGATTTACCACATCCTTGATGGCATCTGCAACCTTGATTTGCTCTCTGAGACATACATTTGTTTTGCGATCTCTACGCTGTATCACTAACTGTATAGTCAGAGAGGAAGAAGCATCGAATATCGCGGTTTTCTCATACTAATTTGGCCCACCGAATCTCATCATTCTCTTCACACACTTTTGCCTAGGTATGCAAGTGTTTTTGCCTATTTGGTCTTCATAAATCAGCCTTTGTCTTTCTTGGATTCTGCTACCACTAATTTTTGCTCTGTAGATTTTCTTCATCAGTCTTTCATCACTCATACTTTCTATGTGCCTGAACCATCTAAGCATTCGTTTCTTTATTTTTACGATAACACTGTCGTCCACTGTCGTCATAATGCATATCTCTTCATTGCTAATTTTACCCACAAGGGTGACACCGCACCCTTTATTCTTTCGATGCAGGTACATCTAGGCTATGTATGTGTTCTACGTTATTAAACATGTTAGGAAGAAACGAGCTAATTAGTTATTAAAATTGGCTTTTAAGCTATCACACAAAAGTTGTATATTAATCTTAGATTAAAAATACAGTGGTAAATTTGGATTAAGTTTATTTATGGAGGATCGCTCTGCAATAAAAATAATTAAAACTAAATTGCGAAATTGCAAGTCAATATTCTCCACTAATAAAGATAATATAAAAAAAATAAAAATGTGATTGTTATTGTTGCAGTTTAATTCGTAATTGATTTCGTGACGCGTTTTTATTGTCATTACAAAAATACTCACTCATAAACTTAGTATATACTGGCGTATAGATGAACATAGGGCTCATTTATAGGATTAATTTGTCAATGTCACCTATGAAATGAATGATTCCCGTGATTGTTGCGATATATAATATCACAATCACATACAGAACACGTAACCATTATTGAAAAATACAGCACTTCTTTGAAATAAAACAGGAATAACAAAAAATAATAAAATAAGTCAACGGCGTTCTCCACAGAGTGACGACTTGTGACGACTTGTCATTCAAAAAGGGTTACAGTAGCGTCCCGTTCGCTGTCCCTTTCCTACTTGTGGCTTTATTATAAAAGATTACATCCTCTCTTGTACTCTTTGTACGTCTACACGCCAGTACATACCAAGTTTATGCTTTCACTGAATAATAATGAAAGATCGGCCGCTCCGCGAGGTTATTACCTACAAATATGCAGACAACGACAGCCACGCGATCACTGCACGACCAGTGACTAATTGTAATAAAAAACTGGTATCATGTATGACGATTGCGTAACTATTATTCTATGACCATAAAATGCACTTTTTGCGGTAGATTTAACGCCACTGTACAAATTTCATTAAATAAATTCTCCTTTTGCCAGCAGATATCGCGCGATATTGGCTGTCGCATGCTGTCTGCAAGTTACATAATAAGCATGCCGGGTTTTCTTCTTCGCACGCACATCGTACGTTCGGGGGCTTACCACGATCTCTTCGCATGATTATTTTAATGTTACTTGACTTAACTTATGGGATAGTTAAGATAGGTTGGACGGCTGAAAATCTATTTATTTTATCTATGTATTTCTTTCACCTACTGATGATTGAATGTCGAACGATAAAACTAATCACTAACCTACTGTCAGAATTTCGAGATTTCTAATTAAGTAACATTAAAATAATAACGCTATAAGAGATGAGGGTAAGCCCCCTGATTGTTTACGATCTCCCCACTATGTACATTTCACCCAAAGAATAGGTGTTTATGCATACTACTTTTCTGTACAGATCACACATAGATATGCTTCTGTATATCTCTTGTATTCACCATCTTCAGAACCGTCCAAAGACCTTTTCAAGCCCCCCTTCGTTCTTCATATTTTCCACGTGGCGTTATAACGAAATAGAATTATTCTTTCGTGTTTATGAAATTATCTTGTGTATAACGTATTGAATGGAGACGCGGCATAATTTATTTTGCTGCTCACAAGAGGACTCCGTAAAGGAGTGACAGAGTACGGGCACAAAGAACTGGAAAGGGAACATCTGGTCGTGGTTCAAGTTACGAACTTGTTATTTTTTGTGTTTTGTTCTAAAATTGACAAAACTAAACAGTTATGAGATTATCAAGTGCAGTTTAATAATTTACAAAATAATTGACACGAGTATATGAAACATTATTCATTAATATCATATTAATAATCATTGATCTTTGTCACTGTTATTTTTTTAGAGATTGAAAGTATGTCCACGTATGTGTGTGTGTGTGTGTGTAAAAAATTAAGGTAGTAGAACTTAAAAAACGCTTTAAAAGAAAATTGGTGTCAATAAGATATATTGTGTAGCTTTTGAGATAGGAGTTTTTCGATCGTACAATATTTTGAGTTTTAGCGACCGTAGAAATAACTTTATTTTTCAGTCTTGGAGAAAATACTATATGAAATTATTTTTGCTGCCGATAAAATGAATATTGTGTATGCAATAAATATTTTATTCCACTAGAAACCCAACAAATCCCGGCTATGAAACAACTCTTCAGTGTACTTGATCCGACACGTACTTGACCACTAATTAAGAATATATTAATTTTGAATCGATAAGTGGTACTGACAATGTAAACTTTTGTAATAGGCGCATTGGATAAATTATGCATTCAAATAACAAAATTGCAAAGTCCTATTATGTCTCATTTCCGCTACCGCTTCTGTCTCGCCCCGTCCCCCAGGCTCGGGACACGATCCCATTGACTGAAGGCCGCCGTCACGAGCCTCTATCGTTAAGTGAATCAACTCTGTGCACTTTATTACAGCGGTTTGTTTTCCTACTGTCGACTTAGTTGAACGTGTTATCTCGTTTATGGGAACACCTAAATGTTTGTGTATCTGTTTGATTTTATCTGCGTTTTTGTTTGTAGAGGACATAAGTTTATTAGAACTCGAGCCTATCTGCTGTGAAAAGCCTTCCAAGTCATTAGTTCGCTGCGTACTTGTGAGATATTACGTTCTCTTGCCATTATGATGTGACATGCGTAAAAATGAGAGGGATAGATCATGTCGCTCTTTTGACTCCTTCAGTCTTTTATATATGATGTTTTATCTTTGATTCGTGTGTGACATTATTTACGTTCGATATTTAAAAGTTTCATGCGCCAATAATGTCATGATTGCATAAGATATTGTTTTGTATATGTGCTTTGGTGTTTCATTTGTCAATATTGTTCGAATCATGATTACATAAGAGATTGTAGCGTAGTGGTGTTTCGATGATTTACGTATTAATATTCTAGTGTTATATTTCTAGAAGTGTTATATTTCGGGTGTTATATTAAAGGGTGTTAATGTAAAAATGAAGAAAGAAATGCTTAAATGGTTTGGGCACATGAGAAGAATGAGTGATGAAAGACTCACGAAGAAAATCTGTAGAGCGAAAATGAGTGGTAGTAGTCAAGGAAGACTAAGGCTAACTTACGAAGAACATAAAGTCAGTGTTAGCTGATGGAAATGTCAATAGCACCCACATACACATAAGGACCGCGAAGCTTAGCGCTCCGTCCTCTCTGCCTACCCCATCAGAGATACAGCGTGAAGATATGTACATAATATTCTCATAAATGAATGATGGATTGGCATGATATTTGTATATGAAACTATATTTTATAATATAACTAACTATATTCACATGTGACAGCTTTTTATTCTTCTAGGGCAGAGATCGGCAAACAGCGGTTCTTTGCGGCTCTTTCAAAAAACAATTGCAGCTCTTCTGTTCCCTATAAAATTAAAATGTAAAGCACATATACACATAATCCACTCATACATGAATTTCTTAAGTAACAAGCTAAGCCAAACAATAAATCGCAAACTAGATTTAAACTATAAGCTACAAGATTATATAATATAAAAAATTTCTAGAGAAATGCAAGATTTTCAAATGGAATTTAATAAATTGTTTATTTTCTCTAGCATACCATATATTATTACCGTATTTTTCTTTTTGATTAAAAATTAAAAATGATGCGTTTTTCAACAATCATCCTCCTTTCTCCTAATTTATCTCGTTAATTCTGTCGTAATTTACCCTAATTTAACTCCGATGGGGTAAATTAGGAGAAAACAGTTTGTAAAAAAGAGTACACCTCAACCGTAGTGAATAAAGAACGATTAAACTAAGATTACCAGCTCAGTTATTTTTATCTACATCTTTTACGCTTTCAATTTGTATTTCTTTTTATTTAGACCCACGCGAAGTGGCTATGAAAGCTCGTTCATCCATAAGATAACGAAGCATCGGGAATTCTATTTCGAGTTTATAATTAAAAGAAGCCAAGGAAGACCAAGGCTGACTTATGAAGATCAAATAGCCAGAGTGTTAGCAGATGGTAATGTCAAAAGCACTCGCATACCTAGGCGGAAATGTGTAAGGAGAATGATGAGATTTGAGGAAGCGAAAGAGGTATGTAAGGACCGCGACGCTTGGTGCTCCGTCCTCTCTGACTAACCCATTGGGGATACAGCGTGAAGATATCTATGTATGTACGTATGTAATTAAAACTTTTACTGCAATTATGCAGTTACTAACAAAACGCAAATAATCGCGATTATAATATCGAATGAATGGGCGGAGGTCTTATCTGTATGCCATCGAACTCTTGCAAATAAAAATCGCCTTTATGACGAAGAAGTTGAAGTTCATCCAAGCAGCTAACTAGTTAGTTACGAGGCGAAGGCTCTGTTGGGTTACAAGACGCTCGCGGTCATTGGACCCTGCGTACACGCAACATGAGCGTGGGAATGTGATCTTTTGCGTGATTCTAGTGTATTTTAAGCGTTTAAGATCTAGAAAGGAGACATTGGATAGTCCAAGATCTTTGAGTTTGATAGTTATACAATATATTATTATTTAAGTTATGTTATCACGAAATATATGAACGAACAACAAAACCAGTGTCTTTGTAATTTAAACTTCAACTCCTCGTATTAAAAATTTTTCGGCCTTTTGTACTGCACTTATATTATTGTTCTTTTATATTTCTCTAACACATAATCTATGGTGCTATTACACTGTAAAAACAGATTTAATTATTCCCTAGCAGGTAAAAATAAGTAGATAATTTAAATAATATTAGGTTGATTTTGAAGATCAAAGAGCCAGAGTGTTAGCAGATGGAAATG
Source organism: Zeuzera pyrina (assembly GCA_907165235.1). NCBI lineage: Eukaryota > Metazoa > Arthropoda > Insecta > Lepidoptera > Cossidae > Zeuzera > Zeuzera pyrina. The sequence continues at coordinate 23,737,481 of OU015629.1, forward strand.
TCAAAAGCTCTCGCATACCTAGGCAAAAATGTGTGAGGAGAATGATGAGATTTGAGGAAGCGAAAGAAGTATGTAAGAACCGCTATGCTTGGCGCTCCGTCCTCTCTGACTACCCCGTTAGGGATGCGGCGTGATGGTATGTATGTATGTATGTATTAAGTTCCATTAATTAGTATTAAGTTCTATTTCTGATATAAATATTATAAGTACAATTTGAAAATAATAGTTCCACAGCAAATTTACTGTTTTTAACCAATAACTACATGTATGAGAGTTTTTGGCGGGACCGGGAGAAGTGAGGTTATCATTTTATTTAGACTTTCTATTTTTAAGTTTTTTGGAGTTTTAAAGTACAAAAGTGATAGTATATTGTGTTTTAAAGTTCTATATAAGTGAAAAGAATGGAGTAGGTTTAAATAAACACGTTGTGTAGCTGTAGTTCTCGCGCTCTTCCATGAAGTTCTTCATAACTTCAGTAAAGCCTAATATGGAGGAGTTTTATGATAAGAAGAAAAAATGAATTTATTTCGAACGTTGATTCTACTTAATACGTGACACTGGCAAATGTGCTAATTTCATCACCATGCCATGAAGAAAGAAAAAAAAACTATATCTATGTTAGCTTTAAAATTAATAGTTTTCGCATGAAATTTGAAATTTTTTGAATTTCATTCATGTACTTATGTTCTACGGAGAGATGCCGCGAATGGCGGATGGGGGATTTATAATAAAAAAAATTATACACAAAATTGTATTTTAATTTTTACAAATAACTTTTTTGTAGCGTTATCTTTCTACATCGAAAAGTGGCGTCTATTAAAGAGAGTTTGGTTTTTATCCTCAGTCATTGTTGAAAACACCAAAGTGCTTCTCCGCTACCAACATCTTTCCTGCTAATACTGTATTAGCCGCGAGATGTTTCGAGACGTCAATTTGTGAGTGACAAACGTGATTTGTTAGGGCCGGTACGCCGCGGTAATTAAGTTGAGGAGTTATGTGCGAGCGAGCATTAACATAAACACATTAGCGCCGAGCAGCGAGTCGCGATTCATTAGCAACTGTGACATGTAACGCCATGTTAAACGTGCCTTCATTACGTGACGTTAGCTACAAAATAAAATGAATCAAATTAATTAGCCACCGTTATGACTTTTTATCATTACAGTAATAACTAGGATTATTTTACCCGCGTGTTAGTGGGGTCACGTTTAGACAGTCAAGCTTACTCTTGCCTTAGCCATCGCAATGGCTATCTAAAAGACCCTTCTCTAATTATCCTTAGATTTTTTTTATGAAAAGAGGGGGCAAACGAGCAAGGGAATCACCTTATAAAGAGTAATCACCGCCGCCCATGGACACCTGCAACGTCTGAGAAATCACGGGTGCGTTGCCGGCCTTTAGAGAAATAGGAAAAGGAGGCTAAGGAGGGGAAGGGGGTGATGAGCCACCGGCGCTCTCATTCATCGAACGAAACAACAACAATAGAGGCTGTTATTTCACGCCGATATTCTGTGAGAGGGCGGTATTTCACCGGACGAGCCGGCCCAATTGGTAGTACAGCACCAGTATGGCACTACCACTCTGAAAAAGCAGGTTAAAGCAGGAAAAAGAATAATGCAATGTTGTAATAATGCGGGTCAGCGAGGCATATCACTATATCAAATTTGTGTAAATAATAATAAAAATAAATGCGCTAGACAATACGCATTGATCGTCTGATCTCAAACTAGGGCACTCCTGTGCTATGAGAACCGGACGACTATTAGGGGCGTCTCCCAGTACACCCAGAGTCGAGACAATCTAGAAAAGTTTGTTTTCTAAATTGAATCGGATGGGAATCGAACCCGGAGTCTTCCGCGCTTAGACGTAACGCTTAAACTATTGTGCCATCGAGGTCGTAAAAATTAAGATTTCTGCCAATTTTATTGAGATATGGAATCCTAAAAAAAGCAAAAGCTATAATTATAACTGCGCAAAACGTATAACGACGTTACACAGCTAATTAAATGCTAATGTATCGATCACGATGCTCGCGTAGATGTGATACGTCTTTGCTACTTACTTACATCCTTTTCAATTTCCTAGTAATCGTTAATGATCAGATAACTAACTTGTTTTGTTAAAAAAATGGAAAAAAAACTTACATAAGAAATTGCATAATGATTAAATTGACTAGTTGTATCTCGCAGTTTCACCTGCGCTAAATTTGGTATCTTTGCTGTATAAAAATTAATCTACATTATTTTCTGAAAAATCGTCTTCTTGTTAAAGAAAGTCTCGTCAAATTCGGTTTAGCCGTTTCGGAGTTTAGCTTAGACAAACAGACCGACAAAATATTTAAAAAGCGTGTTTGGGTTTTAGTAATGTGTAAATAACCAAATAAGCCTTTATTTCGAAGTTACAGACAGACACTTCAATTTTATTTATATGTATAAATCGATATATTAACATAAAATTTAAAAACTGGCCAGGAACACATCGAACAGATCGTGCTTCGTAGGAAATCTAAAAGAATTTCTTTATTAGAAATAATTAGCTTCTCAATGACACTGTCAAAAAGTAAGTTATTTCTGCGAACGCTGAGCGTGTGAGTAGAATATCCCGTAACTCAAAAACTATATCTTAATCGAACCTATTTTCGTTGAAAGTGCTTCTTAAGTTTACATACCCCATATGCTTATGTGCACTGGAACTTTTTTCATTTATCAGTTAAATATGGAGTGCTATCTCTAATTTAAGTCTTTTTTAAATTTCACTAGGTAAGTTCCTTTTTTCTATATATCTTCCAAATTTCATCGATACAGTGTCAACAGTCTTCAAGTAAAATGGCTGTTATATACGGACAGACAAGACGAATTTTTTTTTTTATACAGACATTTCACACAGCGCCATCTAGTCCCAAAGTAAGCTGCATAGCGCTTGTGTTATGGGTACTAGACAACCGATATACTACTTATATAATTTTCTTTTGTAAATATATACATATTATACATAAACACCTACACTCGGGACGGGCATCGAACCCGCAACCCCCGTTTACTTTCCGATGCGCTAAGCCGTTGCGCCACGGAGGTCGTCAAATTATAAGGGTTATGTTTATTGTGGTTTTCTAAATATTCATGATTTTTTTCAGGTGTTTCTCTATGCTTTTGAAAAGGAGATGAAAACTCTGGTTGAAGTACCTTTATGCGTAATTTCTGAATATTTAAACTTTTATTAATAAATATGTTATTTTAATTTTCTGTTTAATCCCCAAAAATTCCCTCTGAAGTAAAAACTCAATTTTTGAAGTTAATACATGTCTTTGCGCTACCACTCACTAACCGTTAAAGTACAATTTTTAATCCTCAAAATTTTATGCGTATTTCCGAACAAGTTGGTACCCGCGACTTCGTCCGCGAAAACGACAATATCTTTTTTCGCTATCATCCAATTTCAATGAACCAAAGCCTAGATATTGTTCGAAGCTAAGCGTAATCTAACTGTGAAAACCGCAAAAATATCTGTTCAGTAGTTTCGGAGATAAGCGTCTACATATAGAGAGACAGACAAAAATTAGAAGAATTGCTTTTTTGTGTTCTGTTACTCTTTTTTTATCTCCCACACTAATTTTTTGATGAATTTGTTCAATGTACAGACACGCGGTTTCTACTGTTTTATTATATTTTTCCAACCAAACTAAAGTATATTTGACGTTAAAAAATACCTTGTAATTGGGATTACTTGAATAAATTGATTTGACTTTGACTTCGACAAATAAATTTAAAGCCGAAAGTATCTTAAAGTAGGTAATGTGTTATATATTTTTCATCGAGAGTATTTGTTTTTTAATTTTCTGTTTAACGCTTATTTTAGAAGTTTAAAGCCTTTTTTTGGAGTAACTATCTCAGTCTCAAATGGACTTGATTTTATAAGACGGTGACCCAAAAAAAAAATTCTAATGGTATTTGAGACCCAAAATCGATCCAAAATGTTAAAACACGAAATTCGAACTCAATGTATGTTTAAACCACCACTCGATATAACTGTTCTACCGCTATTGAAGAAGAATGCTATGCTCGCTATACCTATGTCATAGCGTTTTTAAGAAAAACGCTATGACATAGGTATAGCGAGGAGATTCCTCTAAAATCGTTACTTTTTCCGATTTTGTAATGGAACACAAATTTATCAAGTAATGTTTATGCTTAAATAAATAATTTAGAATATGAATAACAGAAAACAGTGTTTGTCCCATTGATGCCATTGTAAAGCGAATACATTAATTGAAGCGTTTACGTCACGCTTGTCATTGTTATACGCATCGGTCACAACTCACAACGACTCTTGCGCATACAAGCATCCCGTTACTTCACACGCGCTCGCTAAAATGTCTCCTCTGCCTTCGACGAAACCTCCTTAATATGTACATGCGAATTCGATTGCTATCCCGTCTGCGTTAGATCGATTTTCTTATATCATCCATTAAATGATTTGTTTGTGTGTGTTAGCCCTGTAATTTACATTTAGAGATAGTTTAGATCTTATAGCCTTACATTTAAAGGTGTTACAACATCAGATGACTTATTGCGGTAGTGTGAGTGAGAGCCCTGTTGATCTGCTTCGTTGTCGTAGTAGCTAAATGACTTTCATCTTTATCGTTGTATGCATTGAGTTGTTATTTGTTTGTTTTTGCGTTTGTTTGCGTGTATGGGTTATTCAAGTCGTACCATTCGGTGCCAGGCGTCACAAGAATGCGCCTCAGTTGAGTACAGTTACAAATTACTATATCGATGGTTGAATACGATCTTTAGTTTCTTAGTATTAAATTGTTAGCTGAGTTTTTGTGACCTTGAACCCCCTTTTTACTAGACTGCGCGAGGAGTAATGTGTGCTAGTCTGGGAGAAGTAAAGAACCTAGATTGCTTATCATCACGCACAGGTGTCAAAGAGTCACCGTAAAATCATTATACCTCCTTAATCCTTAAAGTTCTCAAATATGTATTGAATATGAATATAAATATTGAATTAGTAATGAATAAATATTAGGGAAAATATAGACCTATTTAAAAAAAGCGATTTAATTATATGGAAACTCTAGGGCATGATAAACTAGTTATTCTGAAATTTAAACTACAAATAAAAGTCAAATAGGTTAATTTTTGCAACTACATTTTTTAATAACGTTCCTAGTCACTAATAAACGGAAAACCGTTTTAAAGTAATGATAAAAAGGTAGGTATTGGTTATTCAAAAATTATATTAGAAAATAAACGATTTCATCAAACATGAAATTATAGCCTGGAATTAATTCTCTCTGCATATTCATTTACTGTCTTTCTGAATATCATAATCTAATATATTGTAAAATGAAGTTGATGTCTCATGTTAGTGTATTTATAATGAAATGGTAACATTTTATTGTATTTTCTATAGCGCCAAACAGTATTTGTTTCTTATACTGTCCTTTGTGTATTTTACTCTGCTGTATAGATCAGGTGTTATTTGCGGACACCCATCCAATTGACCAATTTCTGTATATTTTCAGCTATTTTCAGCCCAAAACTTCAACTTTATTGATCGACATTAATTTTTCTCAATGAAATATCCTTAGGAATTTCAAGAAATCAGGTTCGGTCTACCCAGCATCAAAATCATTGGGTGCTGGGTAACTGAGTCTGATTAATGTTGAAGCTTTGAGCACAAGATGGTTAAAATTATATACAAAACTGTGTCCCGAGGTTTCAACCGCGTTAAATTTGTTATTTTTCAGGTATAAGAAGAAGTAGTCTAGATTACCATCTGTAAATTTGTCTATCTGCCAACGAAAGTCCCGCCAAATTGAAGCAGTCAAACGACGCTTTTATTCCGACTTGATTTATTACTAATATTGTGATTTTGTACTGTAAATTTATTTTCATTGAAATAAAATATAGCCTATATCAGACACGGATAATGTAGCTTCCTATTTGCGGAAGAATTTTTGAAATCGATTCAGTAATTCCGGCGATTACCCCCAACATTTACTAGCACGCAACTTTACCTCTTTATAATATTAGCATAGATATAGATGATCACTTCAATTCTTACTAATTTCAAAGAGCTTTAAAATGCGTCTAATAAACATATGTACGTATGTATATGCAGATAGTTCATGACATCGACGCGACGTCACGGTCCCAAGGACGCCGGGTCCCAATTGGGCCCGCAGCCGCCAACGGTGAAATTCGCATAAATTATCCTGCGCGCGTTAATTAAATCCACCTAGGCACCTCGGGATCCCCTCTATAAACACGCGGAATTGCTCGCGAGACTTCGTTTATTCTCTTCATTTGGATATGTTAAGCGAACAAGACGTTCATCTAGAAATATGGTCCGTTTTGACGGACGTAATGTTTCAACGGAGATATTGACGCGCTTATTGATGCGAAGGTTAATTCGTTTGTATTGTGATAAGTTCCAGGTTTGATTGTCGTCAGTCACATGAACATTGGAAAAAATAATATCAAAATTATTATTTTTTATATTGGACTCCTTTCTGAGACAAATTGAATGTTATTTTTTTTTTTAATTTATGATCGAAAGATAAAAATTAAAAATAAAATGCTGGCCAGCTACGAATCATATTAGTGTAATTGATATTTTTTTGTATTTATTATCAATATTTTGTTCATGTAAAAAAATATCTATGATGAAGTCGGCTTTCCGCTATGGGATATATAAATATGACACATTTCATATCTTGAGATATAAATTAATATCGCTCACCGTAATGGAACTCTTTCCGTTTTATAAATTATATCCCAAGCTACATTCAAACATTCTTTGGTTCGATCGAGCGATATTTTCATATTTATATTTAGCTATGTTTTCCCCGCACATCCTTTCATGTATCCGCTTTCCCCTAACGATGTTACGATGTAATGACGATCGCAATTAAACTGAGCAAAAAGTTATAACTCATTTTGCGCAAAAAAGTAAAAAAAAAATATTTGATATAATAGAATATTAGGTACAATTATGGACATTTATTTTTTCAGTGATTATGCTAACATTGTGCCTATAGAAGTAGATAGTTTTATGCAGGATTTCGATCGATCTATTTTATTATATTCATATTCATGACTAACATTCATCAATCAAATTCAAATTATTATTTTCCTTTTAGTACAACTGAATTTTTTAATAAAAGCTTGTTTTTAAAAAGTTTTTTTTAATTTAATAAGTTTATTTTCAACTTTTTAGTTTTGTCTTACTCTATGAATTTTTAGTAATGCATCATTATTGTAAGGTATTTTTCCTGTTAATTTCGAACTACTTAATTCTTCGATGAGGAGTCCTTCTAAAGATTTTATTCGACTAAGGACTAAAGTTTAGGCCCCAAATACACGACGGTGTGTTTCACTCAGAACTTAAATATCAAATAGGACCAGAGTGTTTGCCAAGATAAAACAAATGACCCCAAACTTGATAGGGATGTGTGGTTTTATTACAGAGTTCCTTTGACCACCTTCTGGCTCCATATTCAGGCCCTGGATATCATGTAGAATCAGAGTGCTTGTTAACACAAATCAAACGATCCCAAACACGACGGGTCTATCTTGTTTAATTCAGAAGTTCTTATGACACCTACAGTCTCTATCTCCAGACTTTGAATATAATGTAGCAGAAGAGTGTTTGCCAAAACAAAACCAACGAGCCCAAACTAAATGGGTTTATCTTGTTTAGTTTAGGAGTACCTATGACCACCTTCCGACACCATCATCAGACCAGCTCCATGGTACCATATTATTGCATTGTAACCAAGGATACGTAGCATACCAAAGTCCAATCGAACGTTAGGAAGTGTTTCTAATGTAGGTTCCAAGATTTGAGCCACTCATACATACTAACACGACAAGTTAAATAAAAGCTTGTAATAATACCTATGTTTCTTTGCCAGTTCTATTTACTGTGAGCTTTTGTCAGTGCAGTTTTTTTTTTCTAAACAATTTGCTGTAATTAATCGGACGTTCAAGAATACCTCGTAAAATAGTTTAATTGAATAAAAATTATTTTACCGAATGTCTCCTATGAGTTCAAAAACGTGTTCTATTGACTCGCAAACACTTAGAAATAATAATGATAATGGAATCAAGACCGCGCTTGTGAGTAGTCTCTCGAGAGCGCATCTAGGGTCCTCGCAGGGGTGATCTAATCAGAATATCGATGTGTTCAAGTTCTCTACCCACACTTATCGAAGTAGTCGATAACGCCCTCTGCTGTATCCACTGCATTGAATAACATTGTAAACAATCATCTATTGCGTCATCCCTATGTTACACTGTAATGCCTCTCTCAAATTTTAGTTCAACCTATTATGATATAAATCGCATTCCAAGATATTTTTATCCCTAGACAGAAAAGAACGGTGCTATATGGATGACATTAATAAGATAAGTTAAGAATTTATAAAAACAATAAAATACAAATTAATTTACCTATATGTAGTGATGAGCAAAATGAGTCTTGGTCTTGCTTTTTCACAATATCAAAACCGTTGCTAAGTCTTGATCGTGCTAAAGCAAGACAAGGTAACGCAACGTTCTTGGATTAATTCTTCATGAAAATTGCAATAGATTTCTGAAAAGCTGAAGAATCATTGAAAGGAACAGCCAAAAAGTATGGGTTAATATACTAACCCATACTTTTTGGTTGTTCATAGCATATATATGCTGTCTTGATAAAACAGGACCTTAGTCCTGGTCTTGTGAAAAAGTAAGACCAAGCTCATCACCAAGCTATAGAAACACGTGTTAATTTTGCACGGCAATATACGCCAAATGCTCAATAAGCAGAATGTTAGATAGATAGATAAATTCTTTGCGGCGCACATTCTAACAAAAATTGTTTAGAATTAAATTTAAAACTAATGTGCGAAAGGCGGTTTTTTCGCTCAAAGCGATCTTTTTCAGACTACCCTTGTGGTAGACGCTTTATACGTCTGCAGTGTACAATAATATATAATAGGTTATTACGAGTGCTATATATATAATAATATATAATGTCTACCAATTTTACTCATCACTACTTCCATAATACTTTTCATAAGCACGCACCCTGATACAGTTTCACGATTTTCAGTGTGAAGTTTGTGAGTGCATGAAAATTCTCGTAACAAGTATGTAAGTGACGTCTGACGCTGGAAAATTTTCATTAGTCGGCTCACGGGCGGAATGTAATTATGTACCGCGCCGCCCTGCTAGGACACTTTGAAAATGGAAACTGTAAGATCTCCATTTTTAACCGTCGACGAATAAGAGCGGGTGTTATAAATTTAACTCCATTGTTTATTTGTCTGTCTCCATGTTTCAGATAATTTATTCCATAATTTTTACACCTGCTGAGCTGTTTGACACAGAAACGTAAACTAGCAACCCAATATTAGGTATAAATAAAAGATTGAAATTTTTATAGGTTTTCTTTTTAATTTTCTTTTTCAATTTATTTAGAACTCTAAGTTAATGCGTGTGGTACATGTTTCTGATCGTCCGTTTAGTTCGAATTTTATGTTACATTTCTAAGTGTATAATAATTTTTTTGTCTTTTGTTCCAGGTAAGAAATAAAGCAACATGAAATTAACACTGGATGGCCGTCCATAAAATAGCTTCATCTTAATTATAACATCAAGTCAAGAAAAACGCAACCCAGTATCAAAAGTATTTTTAAACGTCTAATCTACCTTCTGTTTAAAAACAAAACCCTGAGAAGAACCGATAAGAAACTCATTCAGGTATAATTTTTTTAACATTATTTTTATTAGAATATGTAGGTTTATTAGAAAAAAAATAAGTATTTGGAAATTCAGTAAATATACATATGGAGAGAAGACTTTTTCTAGACTATAGTTTGGTCTTCGATGAAATTGTTTATTTTGAAATATGATAGTCTAATCGATGCACGTTTTAAACATACATATCTTCACGCTGTATCCCTAACGGGATAGTCAGAGAGGATGGAACGCCACGCTTCGCGGCCCTTACTATTTTCGACTCCTCAAATCTAACCGTTATCCTCACACTTTTTCGCCTAGGTATGCGGGTACTTTTGACATTTCCGTCAGCTGACACTCTGGCTATTTGATCTTCGTAAGTCAGCCTTGGTCTTCCTTGGCTTTTTTTACCACTATTTTTTTCTTTGTCAGTCTTTCATCACTAATTCTTTCTTCTTCTCTTTGGGTTCTGCTGCCACTCACTTTCGCTCTGTGGTTTATGTATAATATATATTTATTTACAAAAGAAAAGTATATAAGTAGTATATCAGTTGTCTAGTACCCATAACACAAGCGCTGTGCTACTAACTTTGGGACTAGATGGGGCTGTGTGAAATGTCTGAGTTTAATAACGAACGCAGGTGTTTAAAATTCCATCACAAAAAGTAATTAATTAAATATGTTTTAGGGTTCCATAACAATGTTAAAAAGGAAACAGTTAATGATGCGATTTCATCCGTCTTGTCTGTCTGTCACAGCTGCTTATACCAACAACTACTAAAGCTATGGGTATGGGTAAATAATGTTTGGCCGCTTTTATTGCAGATGAAAAAGTAATATTAAATATTTTTATATTTATTTGAAAAGGAGGAGTCAAAATTTTAAAGCTGGGTTACTAGGTTAATCGCGATGTTACATGAAGGGCTCTATTTGCGCATTATACAATATGTATATTTTTCATTATTTGCCGCATGTGCCGCATAGATTTTGACTTTAAAAAATCCAAAATATACCATTCACCCATTCCTCAAACACTTCCCTACAAACGCCTTTTGAATTAATGCATGTGTATTGTAGCAGACTCACTTCGCCTAATTAGCAAAGCGAAACAGTGTTTAGAAGTTTATGTTTAATTATATTCACGCAAGGCCTCAGTAAATTGCTTTTACTCAAGTTGACGGTCTGTCAAGTTCAAGGTCAGTGTCGTATTTGTTATCATATTATGTTTGTGTAGCGCACAGTTCAAGATCTACAGTCGCATGAATTTTTTTAAACTGAGCAATTTTTTAAGTAAATATATGTGTTTTTTCTACATGTTTCTTTGTTTACCTACATAAACGCAAATGTAAATGTTCGTTTGTTCAAAACCTTAAATCTCCGAAAGTTCTTCACCTATTGCTTTGGAATTCTCACACAACGTTGCGTTTGTATGCGCGTGTTTTTATTTTTATAATAAACTAGTTGATGCTCGCGAATTTCGTCCACGTTTTTTATTTTTAAAATAGCCTATGTCCTTCCTCAGGATTCAAGCTATCTCCATACCAGATTTCATCGCAACCGGAAGAACGATATGGCAGCTAAAATAAGAACAAACAAACATTGATTTTTATATATTAGATCTACGGAGCCACAGTACCGCATGGCCAATACGCGAGTGTTAGCTGACAGAATTGTAAAAAGCACTAGCATAGCTTGGTGAAGGTGTGTGAACAGACTAATGAGATTTGAGGAAGTGAAAGAAGTATGCAAGGACCGCGATGCTTGCACTCCGTCCTCCCTGTCTACCTCGTTACGAATACAGTATGAGGATATATATATAATAATATATGTCGGTGCAAATAATAAAAAGCACTCATTAGACTATACTAAGGCAAAGCGCGACTTCCGGTTTGAAGGGTTGTGCGCTAACGGAACGTCGGGGCCGGCGCTGGCAGTCTGTTAGACTACGGCGTCCGGTGTGTTAGCATTTCTCCGACGGATCGTTTGCCATTATTAAATTTCTAATTATCTACCTAATGATTGTTATTAAGAACGTTCTGTCATTTGCACATTAACTTTGTCATAACGTGGTATTTTATAGAGTCGTTCGCCTCGTAGTAGATTAAGTACCAATTTCTCATGGCTGAGTCTCAAGAGCACGAATTGCTCTGTGTCTTCCGACATATATATATGTTTAAAGTGAGGATATCTAATACAAAATTAAACGAAGCCACAAAACTTAAAACAGTTCTAAAAACGAATGTCTTGAAAACCTTGAAATATAAAAATCCCCAAAACTATATGCAAAAACATTTCCTGTTTTAAATAAGGAAAAAGCAGATATTAAGAATTAGGTTAAGAATATTTTTAGGAGGTTCTTCCTAGATATCTAATACATAAAAATCAATGCTCGTTTGTTTGTTCGTATTTTATGGGCTGCCATATCTTCCGAATGCGATGAAATTTGGTATGGAGATAGCTAGAATCCCGAGGAAAGACATAGACTATTTTAAAAATAAAAACCGCGGAAGAAGTCGCGGGTACCGGCTAGTATAATATATAATTCAATATTAGTCTGTATATCATTTAAAACACAAACATCACTGGACGGTTTGAATTCAAAATGGGTCATATTTGACACATTACTTGAAAGGTTTGGAGAATAGTTTCCGAAATTCATGCACACGAAGTCGCGGGCAAAAGATAGTGTTCTGTAAATGAGGATAAATGTAAAGTAACAAAGACAATAGACTCAGGTGTTACTGCGGAAATCCATTTCATGTGATAAATTCCCAAAATCTTTAGCTATTTTCCGCTCAAACTCCAAAAACCACCAATCGACACGTGTTTCGCCTCTCAACGAAGCATCCTCAGGATATCCGTGGGATTCGGTGCTGGTTATCTGACCGAATCCTATCTCTGGTATATCCCGAGGATGCTTCGTTGAGAAGCGAAACACGTGTCGATTGGTGGTTTTTGGAGTTTGAGCTGACAATAGCTAAAGATTCCAGAAATTTATCACAAGTAAAAAAGTATTTAAAATTCCTCAATCGCTTATAAAAAACAACCGAATGCAGTTTGTGGTGCCTAATTTGCGTCTCGTACGTTTTTTTTTATTGTATCTGCTTCCCCTGACGTATGCCTGTCATAGTTCTTATTGCTCTGTTCTAATCTTCCTCTTCTTTCTTCTTCTCTCTATCTTACATCCATTTTCTCTCCTTGCCTTTCTCATTTGTTTGCCCTATTTAGTTCTCCAACTGTTCCTTTTTTCTATATCATTACATTTTTATTTGTCTTATCTTACTCTAGTACTTCCTAGAATTATCTTGTTACAGCTTTTTACTTGAGGTTATAGTCATACAAAGATATGACTTTTTACTTATCTAATTCTATCTCATAACTAGTTTTTTATTTCCCTTGTGGTTCTATCTAGTCAATATTTATTAACGCAATTCAATTAGCATATATGTGTGTATTTCGAATTATCAGTTGATACCGCAGCCACCAACTGAGAAATCAAATCTGCAACCGTTTGGAAAGAACCTATACTGAAAAGAATCAAAAGGAAAATCTGGTATCATTTTAAATACTCCTTACTTAAATAACTATTTTAAGTATACAATGAAGATATGTATAATTTTTTTGCATTGAAATATAATCGTATAATAAAATTTTTATTTGAAAGGACTAGTCGTGCGGGAGGTCGACTTGCGCAGAAAGGGTTCCGTAAAATATTGTTACGAGCTGAGGGTAATAAGATGCCGGTTAAGGGTGCAAAGAGTTTATTTTCCTTCGTACAAGCAGATGTCAAGAACACGCGAACTTAATTACGGCGGTTCCTAATCTTCGTAGTCGCCCTCGAAGTAAGTACTCGCGTAGTAGTCACCGAAGGTACACGCTTCACTCAATAACAACGTTCCCGAATCGCAGAGTTCTTCTATACAAGGTCGTCGCAGTAGTCGTCGTAGTGGTCTATATAATTCGCCTTGAAGTCGCCTCGATATATCGCTTCGATAGATAGTTGAGAAACACTGACTCGTCGGCGGACACAGAGCTCTATTTATAGTCGGATAAAACGAGGGCGGAACTTTCTAGTTAATTACGCTCGCTAACAGTAATTCGATATTGTTCTGACCTGTTTGCATGAGTCATAGGTACATGACACGTCATCGCTCGGGAAAATTCCAGGTGCAACTTGGTTCTTCTTTCTTGATTTAACTTATACCATTCGATAGTAGACCTTAAACCTAGCAATGCGTTTTTAGGTCATAACTCTGGAAAGCCTAGGGGTCGGGATATAAGCACTAAAAGTTACGTTTTTAGTTCCATTAAAAATCGACCTTATTCCTTACGCATAAGGTCCAACCGTAACAATATTTATAAAAGGGTAAATTTTTCAATTTTACTTCTGGAAATCTATAAAATCTGACTGTACTTATACTTCTCTAATTTCACTAGGAATATTTTAAAATTAACATTTTAAAATATTCCTAGTGAAATTGGGGTAACCCCCAGTGCAATATTTGTAAGAAAATGTATCACCGTGCCTTTCAAGTTAGTATGTCACATTGTTTCTAAGAAAACGAACTGTGACAGACGAACACACAGAAAGATATGCGAATAAGATAATTCACGTCTTTTCCGTGTGTTCATTTACTTATAATCAGTCTTTAGCTTTTGCCTGTGGACGGATTTCATCCGTATGGATTTCGAAGAAACTGTTAGTACATATTGTTATCAAAGTAAAATATAGCCACAGATAATGTAGCTTCCTCTTTATGAAAGAAGTTTGGAAATCGGTTCAGTAGTTCCAGAGATTACCGCCAATATAGATAAACAGAACCTTTATAGGATTTAAAAATTGAAAAACTAGGTCTGTAAATAGAATGGTTAAAAAAATAGTTGGTTAAAATGGTTAAGAATCCTAAAATTTGATCAGTAAATGTAAAACCCTAAAAATAAGGTCAGTAAACATAGATCTTTAAAAATTAGGTCAGTAAACATGAACCTAAAATTGAGGTCAGTAAACATGCACCCTGAAAGCTAGATCAGTAAACATTAACTCTAAAAATGAGATTAGTAAACGTAGAAACCAGAAATTAGTTCAGTAAACATGAACTCTAAAAATTAGGTCAGTAAACGTAAAACCCTAAAAATTACGTTAGTATGAATAGGTCAGTAAACATGAAAATATACTCCCGTTTAAAGTAATAGGTTAAAAATATGTGTTCTGTGCTCAGTAATGTGTAGGTTGTTCGTTAAAAAATGTTCTCCATTAATAATTTTCATGTTTTCGTATTGAGGTGGAAGCGTGTAGTCATTAAACCGAATGAACATTACAACGATTATTACTGCGGCCTTGCACTTGACAATGACAATGTTCTTCCGGATATAATTTTATCATTTACACAATCGCAGTTACGGGTCGTTAGTTCGTTTTTATCAATTTGAGGGTTCTGCAACACAAAAAAATCAATAAAATGAATGTCTTTTAGTGTTTAGTTTGGCCGCCAAAATGGCACAATCGAAACATTTATCATATTTATATGTCCATAACTGTTTCTCTGTCCGTTCCGTATGTTACAACGAATTATTCAGTTATTATTACGCCTACTGAGTTGTTTGACACTGTTACGTAATCTGGCAACACAAAAATCAGTAATTAGAGGAAAAAATAAATAAACTGAGCGGCTAGACAGGTGACAAGCGCTTCGTCAATCGAAACACTCGCTGACATTATTGCTTGTCAAAAGTGGCATTTAGCTATGTTCTATACTGCGGTTGTAACACGATTTTACTTTTCATTTGATTGAATAGAAAGTTTATAACGTTCGGCTACCAATTTAAAATTCGTTACGCTAGATCACGTGGTATTTTTTCTATTCTACCACTATTCTACTAGCATTTACGACAATTGAGCTACGTGTCCGGCCCTCAAATTATATACAGATTTTAAATAATAAACTTCCTCAGCTTAGAAAGCTGTCATTGCTCAAGGTACCTAGCAGACTGGCAGCATTGCCTCTTTGAATAGCCAAACTGATTCGTTGGCGGAAGAAGCTGCCAGCCCGGCGGTCTCCCGAAGCCTCGACCAGTCTCTTACAAATATCAGAAACCAGTCAGATTTTAGATTTTTTTTAATTATAATTTTAATGTTTTGCTTTGTCCATAATTGGTCATAAAATATTATATCTGTGTTTTACGCAACATAATATATCACAATTTCTAGCTACCGACTCATTAGCCTATACAAATTGGAGGCTACGGTTCCTGACCCTGGCTTCACAAATGGCGTCCGTAAAAACGCGTCTGACGAGATGTATTGCTCGCTATTACACGCAAATTGGGGGCTGAGAAATGCGGGGAAGTTATAGATCCGCGTTCGGATCAAGGATTCAGATTCGAATCTCTGTAAGAAATTACCTAGGATTTATGTTCTATATGCGAACCGCCCGGCTTCGCCCGGGTGAGATTTTGAATGTTTTTGAAGATTTTCGTACAAACATATCATCCAAATTTCTTACTTTTCCGGTAGATTTTTTCAAAACCATGTCCTGACAATTACGAAGGCAATAAAAAAAAATCAGCCAAATCGTTCGAACCTATTTCAAGCGACGATCTTTCATACATGCGATAATTGATTCTCATTTATATCGATAGATGGAAGGTTTTCATACAAACAAATATTTATACGGAAGCGTTTTGATGTTTCCGAATATGATTCACTGGCAATTTTAAATTACTTAATGTTATTTTTTTTGTTATTTTTTTTACGATTTCAAATAAAGTCCAAAGATACAAATTATTTACAGATATTTTGACGTTTCAGAATGCAGTTCGCAATCGAATTCAAATTACTTATGAAACCCGAGGTCATGATAAACTAGTTCCTAACTTTGCCTAGTAGTTAGTTAAATTCCTAAATTTAAATTGCAAAATCGCACATATTTATATTTGCGGTATCACCCTTGCGGACAAAATAAGCAATGAAGAGATACGCAGTATGACAGGGTTGCACTACAGTGTTATTGTAAAAATGAAGAAAGGAATGCTTAGATGGTTCGGGCACATGGAAAGAATGAGTGACGAAAGACTGACGAAGAAAATGCACAGAGCGAAAGCGAGTGGTAAAAGAAGTCAAGGCAGACCGAGGCTGACTTATGAAGATCAAATAGCCAGAGTGTTACCTGACAGAAATGTCAAAAGCACTCGCATACCTAAGTGAAAATGTGTGAGAAGAATGATAAGATTTGAGGAAGCAAAAGAAATATGTAAGGACCGCTACGCTTGGCGCTCCGTCCTCTCTGACTACCCCGTTAGGTATACAGCGTGAAGATCTGTATGCATGTAAATTACACAAGTCAAGTGGATATTTTTTGGGCAATTGAGTTCTGGACTTCAGTAACGGAGGAGGTTCTCAGTTCGTCTGTATATATATTTTTTCTTTTTATTTATGTTCCGGCATAACTTCTTTGTTTGTGAACCGAATTCAATGATTATTTTTCCGTTGGAGTCACTATAGCTCCAATGTGGCCCCATTTAAATTTCCTTGGTATCAGAGCTTGGATTTCGAAGATGCACTAAATAGTACCAATCGCTTATAAGCTGCTTATATTGATGGTTTTTCATCCCGTTCTAAAATTAGAAAATAAGTTAGTTATTGCAAAGGTCACTCAAAAGGGCGACATAAAAAACTTTAAAAAAAAATCAAACCGACTTCAAAAAAGCACTAAAAAGTATGAAATAACTATCCTTTACTAATCAAATATATGTAATTTTTAAGTTATTGAAGTCGGTGCAAATCAGTTTTCGACAAAAGAAAATCTACTTTGTTAGGCTTGGCACCGACTTCAGTAAATGTCAAATTTAATTATTTAGGTTTGATTGGTAAACTATAGTTATTTCGTACTTTTCAATGTTTTTTTATGAAGTCGGTTTAATTTTTCCTTAAAATTTTTTTTTGTAATAAAGTTCCCCAGAAAGTCACTAAAATAAGGGAGAATAAATTTGAACTCGTTATTTAACATACACTGATTGGAAAATGGAAAATCGTACTGTGTTATAAACGATTTCTTCCAAAGCAAAACGACAGTCTGGAAATAATCTTCTATGCGCATGCATTTACTGGTATTCTGAATATTATTTTTTGATATTACATATCGTAAAATAATGTTGGAAAAATGATACCTTAACGAGTTTCTTGTCAATTCTTTTCAGTATGTAGGTGTACTTTACAAACCGATTATAGATTTGCCGTTCAAAAAGACCTTACAGTTGGGTTTATTTGAATAATGTGATAAATTCCTGAAATCGTTGGCTATTTTCCGCTCAAACATCACAACCGTCAACGACATGTGTTTCGCCTCTCAACGAAGCATCCTCAGGATATTTCCGAGATCGGACTCTGTTAGCGAACCAGCACCGAATTGGATTTGGTAATAGCCAAAGATTTCAGGAATTTATCATATGAAATGGATTTCCGCAAAGTAACACCCGAGTCTATACAATATTTATTTAAACAAATTTTAAATTATTTTATGAAATATAACCTACGTAATACATAAAGAAAAAGTAAAAATTAAAACTACACACTGTGTAAACTAGATTAAAATAAATATCAAGTGCCTGATGGTATTCAGCCGGAAGAAGATAGTTCCAAGGACCGTCCTGAACTGAAGGTGACCATTACGCTGGCAGCATTGCGGCGTTGGTCCGCAATGCTGCCAGGATAACCTGTTGATTTTGATTTTTAATTTGTCAAATTTATAATCTAATAAATGTACCTACTATTTACCATATTTACCATTTAAGTGTGAGTCAATTCGTGCTTGACTAATTTCTTTGTAAGTCAAGAGAGAAAAGCGAGTTACATAACCCAACACGAATATAAAAAGGAAAAAAAACCGGTCGGGAGGCATGCTAACGCCGCCCAATCCTTTAAGAATTGTCACAATTAAATTTTCTCGTCGTCGCATACAAAAATATAGCCTCATTGCGAAAGGAAAAATACACTTTGAAACAAAGTTCTCCCTTATATTTAATTAAGAACATGCTTTTACTTGTCTCTAAATTTTATCTCTTTCTGTTGCTGGCGATATCGTAGTTTTTAATTTTTCCGACACTGACACCCCTTTTAACCCTTAGAGTTAATTTTTTGAAATCGACTAAATATTTTCAATATTTATTTGACAGATACTTCCATTCTTTATACTCCTTTTCGATCCCGTAAGTGTTGAATTTAAAAAATCCCTGTTGAATGCTCGTAAAAAACTTTTGTAGAAAATAAAAAGTTTCTAGTCCCAGCGGATCGTTATATAGCGGTTAGTTAGTCAGTTTTTTCTTTTATGTATGTACAATATAAGCATAGATGAGTATCAAAAGGCAATGGTTTCTGCGACACATTTACTGTTTTCAATTGAAAACATGAACAATTCAAAAGTAATAGTTTATTTTGCAATTTTATAACCTTTAGTGTTCATTGCTGTAGATTTTAAAGTTAATGAACAAAGTAACTAAAATAGAATTATTCAAAACTAACACATAAAAATCATTATTTCTTTGTGTGTTCATATTTTATGAGCTGCCATACCGTTTGTCCGATTGTGATGTTTGGTATGGAGATAGCTTGAATCGTAAGGAAGGACATAAGGTATTTTAAAAATAATCTGTTAACGCCTCACCAATAGTCATAGCAAATCAGACTGTTCAACTACGCAGGCGCTTTTTGCTTGAAATTTATACTGTTACATGTTTTACTTTATTACTCACAATTCAAATGTTCATATTATTATAACTGTTATTACAATCAATTGACAAGTCACTCACTAAAGGTGACCGTTTGTTCTAATTTCTATAAATATACCAAATTGCATTGTTATCTCAAGTATTTTTATTTGGGAACATTTATGTATTTATGAAACCGAAGCAATACTTAAAAGTTATCATTGCCACTGAAATACAATTTTTGAAAATTATTCGTTTATTTTATTTTTGAAAATTATTCGTTTTTTAATATCGAGCACGTACGAATTTGCGCGCTTCATAGGTCGTTTTATTTAATTAATTATATTATTATTTTAAGTATTATTGTTATTTTTTAAAATATTACATTTTAAGAATTTAGTGATGTCTTTGAAACAATTAAGTTAACGTTTGTTTTAAACACAAAACAAATTGCGTAATAACATATACAGATCCCCACGACACAGGCTGAATCCTATTTCTTCGTCTCTGCCACGCCCTATCAACTCGTAAATCACCTGAGAATAAAGATCTCACGTCCTCAATTTTGAGTTTATTTAAACTATCTGTAGAAATTTAAAAAATCGTAGGCCCCAACATACTACCCTTTGGAACGCCATAATTATTGCAGTCTGCGCTATCGCTCACAGTAGAATCCATATGAATGTGCTGTTTCCTCCCAGAAAGATAGATATGAACCAATTTAGTCATGTTCCTCGTATCCTAATGTTTTCTAGTCGAGTCAAAAGGATAAATAGATACATACATACATACATACACACATATCTTGATGTTGTATCCTCAACGGGGTAGTCAGAGAGGAGGGAGCGCCAAGTGTCGCGATCCTTACATACTTCTTTCACTTCCTCAAATCTCGTCATTCTCCTCACACATTTTCGCCTAGGTATGCGAGTGCTTTTGACATTTCCATCGGTTAACACTCTAGCTATTTGATTTTCATAAGTCAGCCATGGTCTTCCTTGGCTTCTTTTACCACTCACTTTAGCTCTATAGAATTTCTTCGTCAGTCTTTTAACACTCTTTCCATGTGCCCGAACCATCTTAGCATTCTTTTCTTCATTTTTTCAATAACACTGTCGTGCTTAACACTCTTTATTGCTTATTTTGTCTGCAAGGGTGATACCGCACATATTTCTAAGAGATCGCATTTCTACTGCATTTATCTTGATTTAACTAGATAGTTAATCTTACTTTAAATAGATAGTCACATTAACGCTTTTATTTTTCAACGAAGGAAACAGTTGATTCTGTCTATTGACACAGGTGTTAATTTACGAAGTTCCATCTCATGTGCATATTATTTATAGTTTATTTAAGCTATATTCCATCAAAATTTCAAACCCTTTCGTCCACATAAGATTAGCTTCTCAACGAAGCATCCATAGGAAAGCTTAGTGCTCAGACCCAGTTATCATCTGTCTCGCACTGGTATCGAAATTGTGGAGGAATTTGACTTATTTATAAGTAAACTGTAAATAATACAGTTTAATAGTAAATCAATTAACACTGTAGTTGATTTACATAGTTCGTTACATCAAGATTGACCTCTACTGATCGTTATGTCACCCGTAGCATAGTAAAAATATGAAAGTAAGGCAATTCGAAGGTCTTTCTCTTTGTTATCCACGCTGCGCTTGGCTATCACGATCCAGTAGGGCCGTAGAGTTGTCACAAGTAGACTATTTTATTATTACTAATGAAATTGATAATATAGTTACTTTACCAACGTACGAAAAAAAAGATGTGCATGAAAAGAAAAATTTTTCAAGAACATTAGATTTCATATATACTCTTATGTGTATAATCAATTTATTTTGCTTGTTTTGATATGAATTATTATTTACTTTACTTGTTTATTCTATACACTAATCATCATTATCATCATATTAGCCGAAAAATTACACTGCTGGACAAAGGCCTCCCTCAAGGATTTCCACAAAGACCGATCCTGCGCCGCCTGCATCCAACGATACATTCTATACATTCACTTAAGGTATAATAGATTATTTATTAATTTATAATGGAACGATCTGCCCATAATTAATAATAAGTATACATTTATATTTTTCGAATTTTTCGATTTAGAAAAAACCGTCGGCGGCTATGAGCGCTATACGCGACCGCGACGTGGTACCGCTTGGCGTTGGCCAAGATGTGCTGAGAATGATTGGGCGCGCGATTGTGTTAGAGTAAAATTAGTCCGCTGTATACGTCTGTAGACGACCTATTCTCCTATTATTACTGTGACCGTAGCCTTCTTCAGTATCTAATACGCTATAAAGACCTCAATTCTCGCTTGCCAACACGTTATTCGATTTATATGTATTTGTATATTGATATATCGAATCACTCCATTCTAACTATCGGCTGCAGGCACGTTATATGCATCTGCTGCAAATTTATGTGCCGATTGCAGATGCTTACTGCGTCAGATGACATTGTTGCGAAGAGAATTGCAAAAGCAAATATAAGGGCATATATCTGTTTAAAAGATTATTTGTTTTTAGGCCGTTGTTTACCGGATATAATATTTAAAAACAGCAATTAAAAAAGCAGAAATTTGCAAGAATTTGGAAGTAGTTAAATTATAAAAAAGCGTTACTGTCTCCTAAGCGCAAGTCATACTTTGTTTTTTCTTTCTTTATGGCATGGCGCACAGTTTAGCGCATTCCCCAATGTCACGTATTAATAAGTAGAATCAGAATCACAAGTAAATTTGTTTTTTCCCAACGTAAAACTCCTCCAGTAAAGTGATAATAAGCTTTACTGAAGTTATAATGGCAGCTGTCCTTCATAAGAACTTCTTTAAAGAGCGCAAAAACTTCAGCTACACATGTTTATTTAGATCTACTCCATTCTGTTCACTTATACAGAACTTTAAAATACAATATACTATCATTTTTGTACTTTAAAACTTCCAAAAATGTAAAAAATAGAAAATGTAAATAAAATGACAACCTCACTTGTCACGTTCCCGCCAAAAAGTCAAGTCATACTTACGTAGTGAAAGTTCTATACTGTCAGATTTTTCTAGCTACCATCCACCAACCGCTAAATAAAACTTTTCCTAGTGTTTTTCTTTATTAAAAAGATTATGGAATGTCGTAAAAACCAAACCAATTCAGAAAATTTTTTTTCAATTTACACCTTATTCTCAATATTCACGATTTTTTTCTTCGTCCGCTAATACTTTTGAAAATAAGGAGGGGGACGGCCATTTTTAAGCGATTTTCCGAAAGATTATGATACAAAGATCTTTCAATTGATACCCACCCCACATGATGATCCCTAACAGATTTAATTTTTGACTTATTATTAAGCTCAAAGTCAAAACTCAACTTTTGCACATCTGTTTTGGTCTCCCACTTACTAAAACATCCCAATAATTAGCTGTTTACATCAAATAATCTTAGACGAAAATGGCTACAAGAAATGGACACTGACAGGATTTCATAAGATATTAGTTTTATCCAATTTAAGAATACTAAAATCATTCAAACACTCTTTTAGCCTCAATATAATCAATCAGCGTGTGAACAACATGTTCGAATCGGAAATGAACTGGGAATGTCGCTGTCAATTGAATGGGACACAATTATCGATGCACAATATATTTCCATCGACGAACCAACCGGCCAGGAGGCACTCGTTATCACAATACGTTGTTGGAGATCCCATTTTGGACGCCATAATTGGGACCGAATTTTCTTTGCCTTTAAAAATATTTTTGTATTATAACAAGATAATTTTTATATAAAATAAGTCCGGAAAATATAGCAATAAGAATTCATTTTTAGAGTTTTGTAAAATAAATCAATCGCACTCTGAAAAGTATGATACAAGGAAATGTTGTTGTCCAAAATTCTTATCTATCTTTTATCCACGAACTATTATAAATTCGGCATAGGAAAATATCTTGTTACTTCTCTTGCTTTCACTAGTTAATATTTTATAGTTTTCATAAGAGAATAGGTAAGAAGGGGCGGCTCAGATACTCTACTTGTTCTCCCCCCACTCCCTCGCCATGTTATCTCCATAGCTACATGATCCAGAATTATAAATTTCAAAGAATTAAAGCCATATCTGCAGCTTTACATAGTTCTGCCTCGAGATTTCACCCATACTAAAACTATATTTTTTGAAAAAAAGTAGCGTAGATTGATTTCTGAAAAGTCTTCTACTTGCCAATGAAAGTTTTGTCAAAATCGGTTCAGCCTTTCAGAGATTAGCCTGGACAAACAAACAAACCAACCAACAGACAGAAAAATTAAAAAAAGCGTGTTTGGGTTTTGATTACGTGCAAATAACCATATAAACTTAGGAAAAAGCCTTTATTTCGAAATCACAGACAGACACTTCAATTTTATTAGGTATAGATATATAGATTTATCGATTTAACGTTTATAAATGGGAACCTTTTATATTGAACCATTACAAACTTTACTCGTGAATCGAATTCTCGCTAATTTTTTCTTGTTGGAAAATTGGAAAAAGGGAACATATTTCATGTCAAAATGATTTTGCAATTAAATATTTAATTGAAAATGGCAGCTGTCATTATATTTTTGCGAAACTGATACATAATATGTCCAAGTGTCACATATTTTCATACTAAAATTTATTTGAAAAGTTACAAATAACTACAAATAATAATTGCATGGTTACCACTAAAAAAGCATGGAGCGATTTATATTATGTGACCTTGTATCTCATCGGAACGTGACAGCGGATGTTACGACATTTGTATAATTAGTGCAATCCTTGGTGCGTTATTTGTTGTAACGGCAACACTGCCACATATGAATTTGTTGTAAAAAAAAAACATAACGTATTTTCACTCTGTATCCCCAATGGGGAAGTTAGAAAGGACGGAGTGTCAAGCGTCGCGGTTGTTTTGTACTTCTTTCGCTTTCTCAAATCTCATCATTCTTTATACACATTTTCGGCTAGGTATGCGAGTGCTTTTCACATTTCTGTTAGTTAACACTGACATTTGATCTTCGAAGTCAGCCTTGGTCTTCCTTGGCTTCTTCTACCACTCACTTTCGCTCTGTAGAGTTTCTTTGTCAGTCTTTCATCACTCATTCTTTCTATGTGCCCGAACCATCTAAGTATTCCTGTCTTCATTTAATTGTATTTGTTGTAATCTACTCATATCCAATCGTACTTTTTGGTGGAAATGGAAGAAGTGAAATTGGAATTTCATTTAGATTTTCTAGTTCTTGCATTTTTGGAAGTTTTAAACTATAAAAGCGATAGCGTAATGTGCTTCGAAGTTCTGTGCAAATGTTAAGAATTTATAAGTTTGAATAAATATGTGCAATTGAAGTTTTCGCGCATCACAAAGAAATTCATTTCAACTCCAATAAAGTCCTATTATCACTTTACCGAAGGGTGTTAGAGACTTAGTAATAAGAAGACAAACATTTTAAATATGTACTGCGTTTTACATGAAAATGGCAGAAATATTTCTAATAAATATGAAACGAGATGCCAGTGTATAAAATAAAAATAAAAATTTATAAAAAAATTAAACCGAATTCAAAAAAGAACACTGAAAAGTATGAAATAACTATCGCTTACTAATCAAAACTTAAGTACAAAAATAACTTTATAAATACGATACAAATACTCATATAATTAAATTTGACAGTTACCTGAAGTCGGTGCCAAGCCTGCTAAACTAATAGACTTTCTGTTGTCGAACATTGATTTAGCACCGACTTCAATGTTTTTCATTTTAAATTTGACAGTTATTGAAGTCGGTGCCAAATCAAATTTGCAACAACAGAAAGTATTAGTTTAGTAGGCTTGGCACCGACTTCAGTAACTGTCAAATTTAATTATATATGTATGTATATCGTATTTAAGAAGTTATTTTAATTGTATTTGAGTTTCGATTAGTAAGGAATAGTTATTTTGTACTTTTGAATTTTTTTTTAAGGCAGTTTAATTTTTTTTTGATGAAATTATTGTTTATCAATGTATCGCCATAATGATATATTTTAGAATTTCCTGAGCAATATTTTTGTATACAAGTTTGACGAGAGCAGTTTAAAAATTTTTTTTCTTTAAAATGGGCCATTTTGAATAATGTGTTATACATTTTTGAATTGGCGTGAAAATTTCATTTCTTAATTAACCTGCCTGTAATCAAACTCTGGATCCTCGGCTTAGAAAGATGTAATACCACTGTTGGCCCGCAGTCAAATTATGGTCTCTTTCGTTTTTCGTTTTAAATTAAAAAACATTTGTTTTTCTGTTACGAAGTTTCGCTGAAAGTTATCCAATTAACGGAAGAGATTCGAAAATTTTTGAGTGGTAAAACAATTGCTTTTTATATCGTTGAATAAATATAATCTGGGGGATACGTAGAGAAGAAAATTGACTGACGATATCAATGCAGAGCTTAGAAAGCCCTGGGTACAGAAACTTGAAATTTCGCACAAAGGTTCCTTATAATTATAGTGTTGGTAGACATAATGGGGGTATTTTAATAATTCAGTCCCTCAAGGGATAAATTAAGAAGGTTTAAATTAATATGATAATTCGTCATATGACATTCGGCATTACCCTTTATTATAGCGGTAGACAGCATTTTTATACTTATTTTCAGTAATTTTATTTAGCAAAATAATTTTTACAAACAAATATGCACTTCTATTTAATCAAATAAACCAACTAAAGTTTCAGAAGAGCGTTCCAACTTATTCAAATATAATCTAGAGATTGTTCCACCGCTTTCCACTTAGTACAACTTTAGTTCTCGAAATGTAGCGGTACATAGAACGAATGAAAGCTGTCTACGTTGAAATGTTGGCAAAATGCAGTTCAATGCAATAAAATTGACGCAGAGCGGACGAGGCTGCGACGAAGACGTCTTACAAAGCAATATAAGATCACACGACAGTGAGGAAATTGAAATATTTAAGTGAAAAACTGGTCGAGCGCGAGTGTACTTGCGCAAGTAGTGGTTCGTATTGATAGTATTGTCGAGCACAAAATAAAAATTTTATAGTTTTGTTTTTTGTATAAAGAAAACATTACGTAACATAAAGCAATCTTGATAATTTTCCTGCAATATTTTTTGATATTTTTTGACTAGCTGTTGGCACGGTGGCAGACCATCTTCATTCCAAGCAGGAGTCCCGGGTACTATCCCCGGTTAGATCAAATTAGAAAACGAACTTTCCTAAATTGGCTTGTTATAGTTTTGGTTTGGGTGTCGTCAATTCGTTGTATAGTACCTACTCATAGAATTTGTTATTGTCTGAAGTATTATTATTATTGTTATTTATATTCATAATTATTATTTTAAAAAGTTATGGAATCGTACTTTTGATTATAAGGCGGAACTATATTCATAATTTTTATTTTTAAAGTTTTTAGATCGGTATTTTTGGAAATAAGGCGAAACTGAAACATTTAAACGTTTTTTTCGAAAAATAAAACGAAGCGACACCACGTTTTTGAATTCGATTCAGAGACCTATCAGGTTACATCCTACACCTTGCAAAAGAAATTTAACATTCTACCTAAACTGCCAAAATGAACTTCAAATGCTAAAAAAGTTTATTTTGTAATATAATATCTGAGAAAACCGTCAAAGTAAATCCACATGATGCGCTGTGGTTTTCCAGTTTTACACTGAAATCGGATTTCATAGAAAACTGGCGGCGCATCCTCACTTCGCCCGGGTTGAATACATAATATGTAATCTATTTACATACATAGATATCTTCACGCTGTATTTCCAACGGGGTAGTCAGAGAAGACGGAGCGCCTTGCATCGCGGACCTTACATTTTTCGCTTCCTCAAATATCATCTCAACTCAACTGAGACAACTGAGGACGCGTGCTCGTCGCGACCCCTGCTAGCCGGGTTTCAGGGCTGCAATTCCTCTCCCGTGCACACTATTCAGGACAACGATTGTGATGGATTTAGGGCGTCCCCCGAAAGCGAGGTACAGCGGTCAGTCCTCGCTGGTGTGTGCAGAGTGCAGTTCGGCCTTGGGAACTGCCACCCAACATGCTGTACACCTCGCAGCGGGAAGTGGAGGGAGGAGTGCAGAACAGCCTATTTCCACATGGAATAATGTACCTTTCAAATTGCGAAAAAATTATTCAAATAGGCGTGGTTGTTCCGAAGATTACTCTCCACATATAAACATAGTCTCTCTCTCTTTA
Organism: Zeuzera pyrina; assembly: GCA_907165235.1. Lineage (NCBI taxonomy): Eukaryota > Metazoa > Arthropoda > Insecta > Lepidoptera > Cossidae > Zeuzera > Zeuzera pyrina. Next base: position 23,765,140 of record OU015629.1, read on the forward strand.
TAATATTAGTATAGATATCTAAAAAGTTCCAATATAATGACAGCCGATATTAATAGCTTTGGAAGTAATAAGCAACAAGTGTGTCAGTCTCCTCACCCGTACACCGAACTATTCCTCAGTGAAGCGTTGCGGCCATTAGTCATGGTCACACGTATTGATATAAATAAAGAAGAAATGACATGGCACAGGAAAACTCGCACGCCAATAATAGAGAAAATAAAAAAAAATAAAAACTTAGCAGTTGTCAAAACGAACACTTGTAGTGCTCAGTTATTAACAAAATATTTAACGATATAGCGGTTCCGCAGTTGTAAGAGATATCGACTGTTAAATGGATTGATCACATATTTTTTTTTTACTTGCCTGTTAGTTTGGTAAAAATTTTTTTTAATTTATTTGTTATCTAAATCAGAATCTTAGTTTAAAGAATGTCTTAATTAAAAATTTATTGAAGAAAATCTACAGAGCGAAAGTGAGCGGTAGTAGACGCCAAGGAAGACCAGGCTGACTTACGAAGATCAAAAAGCTAGAATAGCTGACGGAAATGTCAAAAGCACTTCCATACATAGGCGAAAATTTGTGAGGTGATTGATGAGATTTGTGTGAGAAGTGTGTAGAGATCGTGACGCTTGGCGCTCTGTCTGCCGTGCCGTTCGAACTTCGAAACTATTTTGTATAGATAATATGCATGAAAAGATGTTTTATTAAAGAAAATAAATATGGCATAATCGATAACAATATTTTTAAATTTTTTTTTAGAATTATTCTTTATTTAAAGAACACAGGCAACGTATTCCGAAGTCAATAACCTAACCTAAATAAATACATACATTATATCTTCACGCTGCACCTAAGGGTCAAAGAGGATGGAGTCACAAACATCACGGTCCTTACATACTTATTTAACCTCAAATATTATCATTCTCCTCACATCCTTTTGCCTTATACGAGTGCCTTTGGTCAGCTAACGGGCTGTTTATTCTTCATAAGTCGACCTTGGTCTTTTGATACCATTCACTTTCGCTTTGTAGAATGTAGACCAAAATGCTACACTAATCGTAATTGTTAAGACTCGTGATAAAACGACGTATTGTATCTTCCTTTACATTTATATCAACGGTCAGATACAATACCGCGTCAGTGACATGTCGCCGATGCGGGTACGTGACGTCACACGTCTATAATTGACATTCGGGAAGACCTTTATCGAAGTTGAGGTATAAATTGCCACATATATATATTTGCCGTGTTATTTATCAATTGTGAGCTTGAAAGGCTGTTTATTTGTTCACGCGATCGTGCTTTTTCAACCAATTACGTCAAAGCAAGTTATAAGTCATGTACCTCTGTTCATCAGTTCTCTGATTTTAGCGTATGAGGTATCATGGGATATGTCACAATTGCGCATGGGTTTATATGGCTAGGTTGTTTTTTCAAAAATTCAATATGGTACGACAGCCTCCATCGGCTAGACGTTGTTGTACCATAGACATGCTTTGGCGGAATCCTAGTCGGGCTAGTTTAATCGCTCTACCATTATATCCAAACACATCTCTGGGTACGGACCGCCCCCAGCACCCTAGCAGTGTTCTGATAACGCGGACCACACGCGCTGATTGGAACCTATTTCTAGCTGAAGTGTTTGTTCAAGTACAGTGAACTTGACTGTTAAACCAGTACTAGCTAGATTAGTTTGGATCTATGCACCTCGTTAGATCACCTGTCAGCCACAGAATACTAAACAATAGCTCACTTAGATTGTCACACACAGACAGTGAAAATGGCAAAAAAGTATTTATTATTTATTTTATCATCTATAGTGCACACTGATTTTTATCTTTATGCTTCTATATCTGTACTGATATTATAAAAAGAGAAAGAGAGGACGGATTTTGTAGTTCGTTTCTATGTGGAAGGTAATTTCTAGAATCACTGTACCTATAAGGAAAGTTATTCACTATTCGAAAGGTGATATAGGCTATATATCATGTATTCAAACCGGACGAAGTCGGAACGAACCGCTAATGTATTGTAAAACCGTAACAAAGTCATAACTGAACTAAAACCATTGAACTAATGGTTAGAATGAGTTTATTATGATTCAAGTTAAAGAATCGATTTATGAATTTATAAAGATATTTTAAGACCACCTGTATTTATATTATGCAATAATTTATATATTTATTTATATTTATTTACTTATCATTTTTTTTACTCTCAATACAATGTACATATCATTCAAACCACTAAGTATCAAATTGTCGTCGGGAGAGTCTGGCGTCCGTACTAGACCTGAGTCTGTGTTACAGATCACCAGGTCCCTCCCCCCGGCAAAAACCTTAATACACACATTATTCTCAATTTTTTTTTAAGTTTCTTTTTTCAGTCCCATTGTTCATTCTTCAAGCTTCGCTGAATAACAATAATGCACTAAAATTATCACTTGTAAGAATGTAAGATGTTGGCATTATCTACTAACGAAAGCGATATTCATCATATTCAGTCATCTTATACAAAATCGCTGTCTGAATGGCTGAATCGTGTGTCATTATTTTGAAACTAAGTTTATTTATTGGTTCCCTTAACGTAGCTACATAAAAAAATGCATGCTATATTTGTATAACAGTTTAACTATTATTTTACCGTCACGTTTTCACGATTTCGTTATCAAAATTGCATAAATTGAACCCTTATATGATACTGTCTTACAATGCTAATAACCAAAGTCAAAAGCAAGTTTTTTACTAAAATTTTGCTGTGTCACACATTTAGATGGTTTGATGTTACAATTTATTATTACTATTAAAATAATAATCACGATAGCCTATAGCCCCAACATAAACACGGTGACACTAAAGTTCGATAGAATATTTTCCATTCTTGGCAGCAGTGTGTCTCACGTGGATTATTATGAGACCAAATATACTCTTAGTACTAACTTAGAATTACGTTTGCGCTCTACTTAAAGTTCAGACCGGCGGTAGACGCGAGTTGCTCCAATTTTACCCAATTTAAACTTGGGCCAAGTGACTTCAATCACTACGATTGAGTAGTGTATAGTTTGGGTACCGACAGAAAGAATTCGTGTACGCTCAGTATAATAGGAAAAGTTTTGTCAATTATTTTAGGGAATGTTCGCTTGTTTCGATGTAGGGAGTAACAAATACTTTTTGGTTTGTTACAAATGTTAGAATTTCGAACTTGCGATTAAATGGACTGATCCGTTGTAGATATTAGTATCCGTTCTTAGGGAAAAGTCTCAAGTTTAACCTATCAGGAGATACTTTTTAGCGTTTAGTTGTATTATAACATTGTGAACATTAATAGAATTATATAGACTCAGTTGTTATTTTCCGGAAATCCATTTCATGTGACAAATTTCTGAAATCTTTAGCTATTTTCCGCTCGAATTTGGTTCGGTTAGATCAGCTATTCCCAAAGTGGGCGATAACGCCCCCTTGTGGGCGCTGCAGGCCTAAAGGAGGGCGGTAAGAGACCCAGAAAAAAAATGGGGGCGTTGTGTAGAGGCCTGTGGGGTGATTTGTAATTTCATTTAGCAAGGAGGCATCTTAGACAACGACTGCATGAGCTCTCGACTCAGTAGACAAAATAAGTTTGGGAACCAGTGGGTTAGATCGACTGACTGAATCTGATCTCTGGTACATTTTGAGGATACTTCGTTAAGAGGCGAAACACGTGTCGATTGATGGTTTTTGGAGTTTGAGTTTCTTTTTGGAAATTCGGTCAGCTAACCATTCTGCTGGTTAGCTGACCGAATCTGATCTCTGGTACATCCTCCTTAAGATGCTTCGTTGAAAGGCGAAACACATGTCAATTGGTGGTTTTTGGAGTTTAAGCGGAAAATAGCCGAAAATTTCAGAAATTTATCACAATAATGGAATTATTTCGGTGTCTGTTTGTTACAGTTGTTTTTCTTAGATTATTTAAGGTAAGCAACTGATAGTCATAATAAATGTGTTACCTGTTGTCAAAATTCGTGATTAACTGCTAAAATCATAATCATTAACGAATGGCAACACTATTATTTTGAGGGTGTTACTACATAATAATAGTTTATTTGTGATTAGGGGAGTTTATATTTTTGAATGTCAATAAATAAGTAAATCTAGTAATATACGAGCTAGCGAAAGCATATCTTTCCATTATATCTCTATATATCCTACATTTCCACCTCTGTCGTCATCCTAGAAGAACTAAAAGTTGAGTTTTTACTTTTGGGATTATTTTTGTGAGATCAAATGGAAAGTTTAATGAAATTAAAATATTAACTAACCAACCAAAACCAAATTTTTTTTTATCTAAAAGAGGGGGCAAAGGAGCAAGCGGCTCACCTAATAGAAAGTGATCACCGCCGCCCATGAACACTCACAACGTCCGGGGAATCATGCGTGCGACACCGGCCTTTAAGGAAAGAAGGGGGAAGGGGGAGTTGGCCATCGGCACTCACTCACCGAACGAAACACAACAGCAATATAGATGCCGTTATTTCACACTGATATTCCAGTATTTCACCGGGCGAGCCGGCCCAATTCGTGCTGCAATGTAGCATGGCATTATCACATATTTATTGTTATATAATTTATTGCTTTGTCAAAATATTTTTTGTAAAACGATAACAGAGTTAAACTTCATGTATTACATCACTGCAGCGCCATTTCCCATTTGAGGTGGACAGAGTATCAAAACGTAACAAAATTTGGTACTTATCAATCAACACATCTTGCTTTTATCTTCAGAAATTAATTGATATGCATTCAATGATACCCCATACGATGAACTAGCTCAATTGAATTCTGAGAAAACATGAAAATACGTATAGACTAACCAGCATGAAAGTTAATTCAATACTTTGCAATATTAACACGTAAACGAAAATTCTGTGAAGAACAAAATTTCTTGCATGAAAACGTATCAAAAATGGAGTTTACCGCAGATTAAAAACGAACTTAATAAAGAGTGGGTATTAACGAATATAATACAGTTATTTAAGCGGAATTCTCGCGTACATGCGGGGAAGATTAAATGGAAATTATGGCTTGACAAAGGCTTTGTTCAAATTTTTAATATAGGACGGATGATCCCGCCAGCTTGCTTTGTCCCTGAGTGGCCGGCCGCTTGATCTCGATTGCCATTAACTCCTACTTGAGAGTGATCAGGTGCAAAGGAAGTGGAATCTTCACTTGAAGAGTGTTCACTTGTTTCTGATTATATCTTCTCTCTTTTGTCTGTAACTATGCTATATATATATGTACATAATATTTTTATTTTTAATGAGCACACACTACCCTCATATATTTTCTTTTTTAAGGAGGTGTGCTGTTAGAGATCTCTGAAAGAGATAAGCATTGCCTTTTGTAGATTAAGGCTTCCATACATATATACCTGTTTGATCTGTTAACAAAAAATTAAGGTGTGTTATTTTGTATCTCATCCTTACTAAGGGGGTCGTCACTGATTGAACCTGGTTAAAAAAAGGATTTATTATTCGTATTTATTTCTCTAGTAAATAGAATTGGTAAGTTTGTATTATTTGATCTCATAATATGTTTCATTTACACTCTCATATTAATTATTCGTCTCATTCTTACTAAGAGGATTAATCCTTACTGAAAAGAGACACCTAGTAATTATTCTACGAAGACTTAATATGATATTAGTAGCGTATGTATGTGTCTATGCGTGTATGAACATTTATGTGCGTGAGTCAGTATAGTAGGTAGAAAGTGGTGTCAAAGTTACTTCCTCTATCAATTAATAAAAATTTGGACGTGTTCAATTATTTTTTAGTTAAGAGACACTTTAAATAACGTTTTGAGTTATTGAACTTGGTTTCAATTTTTGCATATTAACATTAACGTCCTTTTTTAATCCCTTATGGATTGAATTTCTAAAAATATCTTCTTAATGTTTGCCTACATTATAAAAAGAATTTTTGTGCTAAACAACTCTTGACTATGCCAGTTAGTAAGTTCGTCAGTGAGTCATTTAGTCAGTTTTGTTCTTTTTTACCCAACTGCAGTTAAGCAAAAAAGAGAATAATGATTTTAACCGTGTATGTACGTATGCAAATGCCTCGGCAGGGATGCAGCGAGATGTGTGTAAGCGTGAGTATGCGTGTGTATGTATGCGTCTGCGTGTACTCGTATGCACGTACGTGCGCACGTAGCGTAATATACGTGCGTGTATTGATATGTATGTTCATCTATTCACTTACAAAATAGAAATAATTTTACCGATTTCAACAAATGAGGCGTTGGTTCGATTTGTCTCAATAACATGCAGGTTGTTTACTTTTGTTTTTTTTCGATAAATGTAATAGGGTGTCTATGATATCAAATTATTAAAACTTTCGTAAGACATAATTAACAAACTAAACGTCTCGCAGTGCGAGACGGGGCGCGTCCGCGAACTCATCCCACTCACCTTGTTGATGGACCTCCAATCGGTCCGAAACTAGTCGGTACCTATACCGATTGGACGTGAGTATAGCCGTATTCAATAATTAGTTTATCCATGATATGTTATAAGCTAAAGTTCTATTGTGGATTAAACAATTTTTTTAAAATATGATGAAATAATTGTAATTCTTACATTCGTTACAGAAGCTCTGAGCAAGTAAGAGATAGAAATTATAAGCTATTACGCATTCATGCAGGCACCCTGCAAAATGAATGACAATTCCATAATTGTTCGCTAAATGTTCGCCACTCTATCATTGGTTGTTACAGGTTAACTCAACCAGCCTAGCGTGTAATGGCCGTTATAGGCCTCTCACCCCGGGAATAAATTCGAATTATATTATAAAGATATCTTGTTTAAAATTTTTTGTTAAATTTTCGGTAGTAGTTCTCGCGACTTCGTCCGCGTGGATTTCATATGGTCAATGTCGTGAATGTCACGTGTGCTGCCCGTTTGGCGGGGTTATTATCTAAAAATTTGCAGACAGCGACAGCCACGCCATCACGACCTGCGTTTTGCGTGTCTATTGCGCTACGACCGTAAAATGCACTCTTCGCAGTAGATTTAGCGCCATTATATAAATTACATTATATAAATTCTCGTTTTGACAGCAGATATGATATTTGGATGCCGCATGCCGATTGCAAGTTAGGTAGTAAGCGTCAGGGTCAGCATATCTAATCACGTGTACTCCCCGTCCACCGCACTGCGGCGTGCGTATGAACATTTATACCATAAGTGTCACAGAGAGTACCATCTCCCTCCTTTTGCTAGTGGAATTTCACTACAAAAACTGCACCCCCCCACGCCCATGCCTCTCCGTGGCCAGCACATAAAAAGTTACAAAAGCAAAAGAAGCCCCTCCTTTTGGAGTGGGATTTTACAGAAATGTGAGACATGTGCCTCGTTGCTTAAATAAGCAATATTTGTATTTAATTTCACAGCCAAACATTCGTAGCTCGCTAGCACGTTTGCCTAAAGTATTCAGTTCCATAAAAAAGTTCGATCACCCCTTTTCGCCGTTGAAATGCAAATTTCCAAAAATCTTTTGTTATAGAGCTCTTACATACACATTACACAAACCATTCATCAGACCAAATTTCATGATAATAGCTTTAGAAGTTTTTGAAATTTCGTGATTAACAAGGCAGTGTGCGAGTGTTTGTTCTCTTTCATGCACATACATATAAAGATAAATAACATAACATAACATATCTTCACGCTGTATCCCCAACGGGGTAGTCAGAGAGGACGGAGCGCCAGGAGTCGCGGTCCTCACATACATCTTTCGCTTCCTCAAATCTCATCATTCTCTTCACACATTTTCACCTAGGTATGCGAGTGCTTTTGACGTTCCCGTCTGCTAACACTCTGGCTATTTGATCTTCATAAGTCAGCCTTGGTCTCCCTTGGCTTCTTTTACCACTCACTTTCGCTCTGTAGATTTTCTTCGTCAGTCTTTCATCACTCATTCTTTCCAAGTGCCCGAACCATCTAAGCATTCCTCTCTTCATCCTCCCAATAACACTGTTGTATAGCCCTGTCATACTGCGTATCTCATCATTGCTTATCCTGTCCGCAAGCGTGACACCGCACATATTTCTGAGAGACCGCATCTCCACAGCATTTAACATACTTTCACTCGATTTCGGGCATATCCAGGCCTCATTACTGTACAACAAAGTTGGCACCAACACCGAATTGTGGATCGTACCGTTCACTTTATTGCCAGCTGCTACCCGTCTCTCCACTCACATCTTCCATCTAGAAAACGCACTCCCCAGATACACAATTTCATTCACTTGTTCTAGACATTTTCCATTTACACAAACCACACATTTCGTTTGTACCGCTTCTCTTTCTATAAAGATTAATAAGATATATGTAATAAGAAAGCGACGAACAAATTAGTTTTTCCGCGTAGTTTAATTGTTGAAAATAAAAAATAAGTTCTCTTAGCAGAGTTCGAGGAATTGAGACTATGAGTGAACATTAAAATAATACAGTGGGACCAGTTTTAATTAAAGAAATTGTAAATTGTATTAATTAAAGGTAATAAACGTCTTTTTAAATGTTCCTTCTCGTAGTATTTTATTTGACGTTTAAGAGACGTAATGCTAAAAAAGCTACTTAACTTGCTGTGGAACAAGCTACCTTGTAATTACTGTAATGTATCGAATCCAAAACAAGGCGTTCTGCAAAGACCTAAGCAACAAACATAGCTCAGAGAATAAGGCAGAAGTGGCAGTGAGCTTGGTCGCATTTGGCGAAGAACTAATTATCACTGGGCAAACTAATTCGAGAGTGGAGTCTTATTTAGGCTAATGGCGTAAAATAGGATGCCTTCGAGTGATATGGAATGATGATCTGGACAAGGTGGCTGGTGGTCGTTGGATGAGAAGAGCCGCGTGTACTTAGTGGCTTGGTATGGGAGAGGCCTATGTAGACTATTATAGACTGATGATGCATATAATATTTTATCATAAACTAGAGGACTTCGCCTGAGTTGAATACGTAATATATAGCATATGTCCATCTGGAATAATGTACCCTTCTAATGGTGAAGTAGTTTTTCAAATGGTTTCAGCGGTCCCGGAGATTACCCTCCACATATAAACTAATATGAAATTTTATTGCTCTCTCTTTGTATATAATATTAGTATAGATTAGGTTGGAAAAGAAGTTATTGGTAACACCCCTCTTGTAATTTTATTTCAAAAAATTTCAATGGACAGATGAGTCCTTTACAGTTTTATTAAATACTAACTGTACCCGCGACTTTGTCTGCATAGAATATTTTTTCGTAGCTTTCTTAGATTGGGTTAGATTACATGTACATGTATATAAAATATGTACAAAGATTGTTTTCCAAAGAGAGCCTAGCCTACGGCTGTCTCCGGGCACATACTATCTCTGTAACAAAACTCATCATAATTAGTTCAGCGGTTTAGTATTTCCCGTTAAAAGTTTCATCCCCCTTTTCGCCCCCTTAGGGGTAGGTTTTTGGTATTATAAAAAAGTAGCCTATGCCCATTCCCGGATGTCAAACCTATTTCCATGCCACATTATAATCAGTTCAGCGGTTTAGCATTTCCCATATAAAATTTCGTCCCCTTTTCACCTTCTTGAGGGTAGATTTTTGATAAAGAAGTAGCCTATGCCCGTTTTCTGATATCATACTATCCTTCGTGCGAAACTTCATCATAATCGGTTCAGCGGTTTACCATTTCCCATACAAAGTTTCATCCCCCTTTTCATTTCTTTAGGGGTAGATTTTCTAAAAAAATAAGTAGCCAATCATCTGCGCAATCGCATGCTCTTACCACGTACTGATTTCCATCAAGATCTGTTAATCCGTTCTTTAGATATAAAAAGACATACAGACAGTCGGACAGATAGACGAAAATTTTAAAAATAGTAGAATCGAAGTCAGTATCACAAAAGTTGAAACTAAAATTGTAAATACAAAGAATTACACCAAGTGGTTTGTTCTATGAGTATACAAAACATGAAGTAACGCCCAATCTGTACGACGCCAAAAGTTCAGTCCATTAATCGACCTGGCCGGAAATGGAATTGGTACCTTCGGCTTGGGAGATAGTTCACTAACACTTGCACGAGCATAACAAACAAATAGACTGTTTGTTTTTGTTAATAAAGTATTAAAAAAAACTAAAAAAACACGCTTTAAAGAGAAACGGAACTAAAAGGTAAAAAATTAAGTTTATCTATTAAAATTTCGTTTAATAGTGATAAAAATGCCACTAACTGAATATAATTAAAGGTTTTTTACTGTTTAAAATAAGAGCAAAGTGATTGACAAAAAAGTGATTTTATTGTAAAAAAACGTGCAATACGAAGCTTACACAGGATAGGAAACTTTTTTTCAATTAATCAAATAAAATAATAATTTTTTTTTCAAAAATTTTAATTTCTACAATCTTTTCAACTTTCGTGTTACATCATAAAATATCTAAAAATGCGGGATATTAACGCGATTATCTTTTATTTTCGCTTGACGTTTCGGCCGAGTTGCATCGGCACTGGTCTCAAGTAAACTATTATTAAGTAAACTAAATAAACTAGTTCACTTGAGACCACGGCCGAAGCAACTCGGCCGAAACGTCAAGCAAAAATAAAAGGTATTCGCGTCAATTTCCCGCGTTTTTAGGTTTTCATTTCTATAACAAATTATTGTATTGTCATCGATTCTTGATAAGTGTGCAAAGTTTCAGTTTAATATGACGTTTTGAAGTGCGTGAAATTCTCGTTCAAAGATTCCGTTACATACAAAGACACAGGTGAAGCTAATAAAAGTGTGTTAAAAAGAGGGAATAACAGTGACATATGGACGGATGTACATAACGAAGTTATAAGAACTCTTAGGACCGTACTCTAAAAAAGAAATTACTTCCGCGTGTTATGCGAAAAGTATATAAATACTTACCGCAGTTTTTATAGGAAAATATTTTTTCGTCATAAATAAGAATTGGGTGAACGCCTCAAGAGGTGAGGCCCTTAAAATTTTACGACTCGCCGAGGTTAGTAACAAAGTTGGGATAGCGTCGAGAAGTTACGTCGTGTTGTTGAATATTGGACATAACGCAAATAGGTTGCTGCCTACACATAGTGTTGTGACTGTAACTCTAGTAAGATTTTATCACTCACTCTACATCGTTCCATTTGTCGAAGTAGGCTAGATTCGATATTATACACATTTTGGGATATTATACACATATTATACGGATGAGTCATAATTTATAAATTCGCTGGAAATGTGTCTTAAATAAAACAATAAAATAAATGAAATGAAAATAAAAAATAAAATAATACCTAGAAAAACAATTTGAAAGGGAATGTTTTCGACTCGCTTCTGAAAACTCCGGCAGAGTATTTCACAAACGGAACCAAAGTGTCATGTAAAGTAGTAAATAGAGTAAAAATATCAGAGGGCTCATTATGATGCATCTTCAACTCAGATCTTATGAAGGCTCTTTAAAGAGAAATATCTTAACAGACTCATTACCCACTTTTTCTTAGCTTGGGTATAGACGACTTTACACACATCACTACTTACGCGACAGGTGTAGGAGCTATAAGACCGACCGTGTGCATACCCCGCATTGTGCTGATATTTATTTGAATATTCCATCCGACTGCTGGCAAAACGGTATTGTATTGATGTACTGCGGTGTGTTTATGTAACTACAGATATACACATAGCCTAGAGGGTTAGATATTACATATATACAAACATACATACATACATAAAAACATACATACATACATAAATTCACGCTGTTCACCTTTCAGATAGAGTGGAGACAGGGAAGGAGTGAATAATATGGTTCGCTCATTTATCAACTCAACAACCGACAAGCACCACTTTTCGAGCGGTCGGGATTTGTTATATTATGGACTTTCAATTTCAATACATATACTGGAAAAGTTTTGCTTGCAAATTGCCCGTATGCGAACGGCGAATTGCCACAGAGGGGGCACCCTCGGTGATAGTCCTTTTCTTCGGTTACGCGGAGAAATCTGCGCACAGATCTACCCAGCCTCCTGGGGGAGAGACTGGATTAAGTGAGGCTTTTACACACTAAAACACTTGCAGCGATTGTTCTCAACGCGTTGTCAAGGGCCTCTGAGGCTTTCTACAGTACGAACCGGAATCCCTCTCGCACCGTGCCAAAGCACTGCTCGGAGAGGCAGTGACAGAGTCAATGTTAAAGTCAAATTAATTTATGCAAGTGAACCCAATGGCAAGGTATCTTTGAAAGTCAAATCTACTTTAGTTTGGTTCGAAAAGAAAACCTGGACACTAAGAAGAACCGACAAGAAATTCAGTCAAGTATCATTTTTTCAACATCAATATCGTCTCCAGTACTCGCGCAGGTCTACGACAGAGCGGACCACGTGCACTGTCGTTCTCCTGGGGTCGCGTGGAAGGACAACCGCCCACTCCGACCAGCTGCGACCATAAAGGCCCCTTTAGTCTTACGACAGACGAGGAATAGCATAGCCCTACTCTCTAGCTGCTGGCAATACGGTAGCCTTATTCTTGGTCCCGTGTTACAGAGGTGACTCGATGACAATCCACCAGCCACTTGCGAAACTGTGTTTATCTATTTGCTTGTCATTTATCTCTCTATCTGTATGTTACAATCGATTTATTCTGTTTTTCACGTCACATCACGTTTCACGAAAAGAATAGAACAGAACCCTTATCGAATCATTTCACATCGTGTGTACGGTCAGTCAAGAACCTTTATCTCAAGAATGAGTAAAGGTATCAAGTTCTTCATATCAAACACTGAAGTTTATGATCCCTTAGAGGTAAAAAGAAAATTCAAGTTTGTAAATCTACGCAATCAAAAGTTACGGCTATTTACCGGTGCACTCAAACAAAAACCTATAGGGTACTCTGCTTTGGCCAACGATCATGAAATTTAGCAAGAAACAAAATCCCATAGTATAGTGATAGGGAAAAATTTAAAAATTACATTATACACTTTTTGCTATTGCAAACTTACATTTGCCTGGAGAGTACGGGGAACGTGTTTTTTACTGTAATGAAATGTGAAAAAAGAGGGCAGAAGGTATGATATTGCTTAGAAGCCTGAATCAGATAGATTTTATTCCTATTTACGCAATACTTCTCATTAAAGTAACTAACTGTAACTACATCGTTTTAAGCAACTAAAAGGTTGTACTGTACCTTCGTTTTTAGAGTCAGTACTCTCACAATAATCAATCGCTCAAGGGCACTACAATATGTGCATAGAGCCGAAGTCTAGAGAGAACTCCATGTCGCTTTTTTTTATTGTTTCTGAGAGGGAAAGAAATCTCCACGGACACTCAGCCGGACTCTACGCGGACTGAGTAGTGTCGGACTCTACGCCGACTGAGTAGTGTCGGACTCGAACTGACTAAAAAGATTCCCCTCTTTGCTGTGTTAGCCCTAGTGACTTTACAACGTCACCGGTCGCGTTGGGGCGAGCGCTAAAGGCGACCTGCCAGATAATCGACCGCCTGAGGGTTCTTCCAGTCGAGGGATACCTCGTATGGAGGTCACACCTCGGGCTCAAGGCGTCGCAAGGAGAGGTTTCTGCACCTGCGTGCATTTTAACGGGTTTCCTGTTCAGGAGAGGGCTGGGCTTCTAGAGGACCCGGCCGGCGAGAAGGCTGAAGGCTGATTAGTGTGCCTAGTGTTCCTCGTGGAAGTTTACAACGTGGCTTAAGGCCCGCGTATGTGCATGCAGCACAAAGTAATCGAGCTTCTAAACGTGAAACCCTAAGGGTGTCGCGAGGGATGTCCTCGCCTCCGCTCGCCGATCTCCAGCATGTTATAATGCTATGAACAATAAATTGAGATAGTGGGGCGGTAGGGATGGCATGTACGACTGGCATTCGATCCAATGCACGTGCTGTTTACAGTAACACGACAACGTTGCGCCGTCATATATGTACAAGCCATGGTGGTACGAAACCTTCGGTTTCCGAGTCCGACTCGCACGTGACCGGATTTTATGCATTCAACTTCTAATTTACGAAAATCGGTACAGAACCCACGTTAATGCACGTCTCACACGCTCTAGGCTTACAATTCTAAATAACGCTCTAGGCTGTTTTTGTACTCTCCGTAACTAGAGTGAAGATGTTAATTTAACGTTGTAATTTTATTTAAATATAACTAATTTTTTGCTTCATGCTATATTCCTAACGGCGTAGGCAGAGATTACGGAAAGCCAAGCGTTACATTCCTTAGTCTATACATACTATTTCATCTGCTCAAATCTCGTCACTCTCCCACAGTTTCGCCGAAAAATGATTGTGTTTCTGAGATTTCCGTTAACTAACACGGCTTTCTATCGTTGTAAATTAATCTCGATCTGCTCTTACCACTCACTTTATAATTACAATAATTCAATGTAAGTACGAAACACGTTACGTCTGTTGTAAAACTAATCGAAGCTCCTCGACCTACAAGTACGACGGTATTTAATTCAGCCGCAAATGAAAGCGGGTCGACCACTCGCTACGCGAGTACATTACATCTGAGAACGTAATGATATTAATTAGTTAATAAGATTGCGCGAACTGAAATCTATACTGTTATTTATTTATTTAGGAATCAAACGGTATTTATGTAGAACATAGACTAATATATTAACGTAGAATATTATATGCATTAACATATCTCACATACAATTTCCACCATTATATTATAATTCTTAAAAATTATGTTAGGAGGCTAAAAACTAGATATGTTATAGTGCGTAATATTATAAATTGCAAGCTGAAAAGCGCTTCGCGAGTTTTGGAAAGAACCAGTAGAAGACATCGACGTCACTAAAACGTTTTTATATTACAGCAATAGAACAATGTATATAGGAGATACCTTTAAACAAATTACTGTGGTATTCTCTTTACATTATAAAAATATTTATAATTCATATAGCGTTTATTGAATGATACCACATATCAGTCTACAGTTTAATTTAATCTATAGCGTTTATAATTATCAATATCGTTTAGACACGTAAGGTAGCCGAGTGGAAACAAAGATGACAAGTCGTGAGAAAAAGGCGGTTCATCATTTTCAACTCAGATTAGTTATGGAGATTCTTGAAGTGAGGAAGAAAATTGTGCAAAAATTACTGACATAAGATAGTTACGTATACATACATACATACATATCTTCACGCCGTATCCCTAACGGGGTAGTCAGAGAGGACGGAGCGCCAAGCGTCACGGTCCTTACATGTCATTTATAAATATTATATTTTTCGTAAAACCAACAATTAAAGTAGATTTTTTGCATTATTTCTGTTTTCCCTACTTTAGTATTAATTCACGAAACAGAGGACTTTCAGTTATTCATACATATACTTACATATTTTCACGCTGCATCCCTAACGGAGAAGTCAGAAAGGTGGGAGCCCCAAGCGTCGCGGTCCATATATATTTTTTTCGCTTCCTCCAATCTCATCATTTTCCTCACATAGTTTAGCCTAGGTGTGCGAGTGATTTGACATTTCCGTCGGCTAACATTCTGGCTATTTTATCTTCATAAGTCAGCCTTGGTCTTCCTTGGCTTCTTTTACCACTCGCTTACACTCTGTACGTTTTCTTCGTCACTCTTTCATCACTAATTTTTTCTATGTGCCCGAACCATCTAAGAATTCCTGTCTTCATTTTAACAATAACACTGTTGTGCAACTCTGTCATACTGCATATTTCTTCGTTGCTTATTTTGTTCGTAAGGGTGACACCGCTCATATTTCTAAGAGATCGCATTTCTATCACATTTATCTTACTTTCACTTGATTTCGGACATATCCAGGCCTCACTGCCGTACAATAAAGTTGGAACCAACACAGCATTGTGTATGACCATTCTGGCCGATTCAGTTATTCAAAGGAACAGTTATTCCTTTAGGTTTCTCGATTTATAAACTAAAAAATGAATTATTGCTTATTCTTTTCAGTTACAGTCAGTTACAATAAATAAATCTAGAGAAGTATTTTACGAAACTAAGCGACCAGAATCACTTGGAAAGAATGAGTGATGAAAGACTGACGAAGAAAATCTACAGAGCGAAAGTGAGTGGTAAAAGAAGCCAAGAAAGACCAAGGCTGACTTATGAAGATCAAATAGCCAGTGTTAGCAGACGGAAATGTCAAAAGCACTCGCATACCTAGGCGAAAATGTGTGAAGAGAATGATGAATTTTGAGGAAGCGAAAGAGGTGTGTAAGGACCGCGACTCCTGGCGCTCCGTCCTCTCTGACTACCCCGTTGGGGATACAGCATGAAGATATGTTATGTTATGTTTAAACGACTAGAATCAAAAATAGTTGTTGCATCCGACTCGCTCTTGCAATATTTACACTACATGTCTCGCTCATTTGAATCATCTCAGTTTAAAGAATGTGGCAAATCGGGGCTGTGGTTTTGAGAATACATAACAATAATTAATCGATGAAAATTTTTTTCTTGAAGCGAAAAAGTATTTCTTCAAAAAACCTATAATTTATATTATTTACCCAAATTATGTACATATATCATTCTAATAGGTGTATACATACATAAATGAGGATATTCAGATTTAATGACATATAAATAGATTAATGCATGAATAAATCGCAACTGTGAGCCACTATGAGGGTTCTTATTTTGGGGAAAATCCCTGAAATGAACTTTCTAGGCCTCAGTGAAACTAAAATGTCAATCAAATATTTAATTCTTAGTACAAAATGTAATAAAACAGATGCGTGTAGATATGTTTATTTAATCACTCAATCCGAAGCGGGTTTTGTACGCGTGTGCAGAATGAGACGGTTACTCAGGGACACCATGCGTTTAAGACTAGACTTTGGAAGTTTTTGAAGTTGTTCGGAAGTTCTCGAAATCTCGGGACACGAAACATCTCAGGAACAAGGTTCCGGAACTTTGAAACTAAAATAAAATAAAAATCTTAAAATGAACTTCATTTTTAGCGAAACGTATCAACGATATCGCGATTTATACTGTTTACCGAACATAAAATCAAATTCTAACACAGACTTTATATCGCCAGACAGCCTACGTACTACGAAGTAAGCCAAATGAAATTTAGATTCCTGGAAAATTTCAGTGTTGTCATTATGAGACTATTTTGACTTCAATATAACTTCTTTATTGTTATCGTGAGACTGAGTGTAGGCTCCTTTTTTTAAGTTCAGCGCAAATGGAGTCACGGGAAAAACTTAGTGGTATCTGTTTACAACGTTGTGTTTTACATACATACATACATACATAACTTCACGCCGTATCCCTAACGGGGTAGTCAAAGAGGACGGAGCGCCAAGCGTCGTAGTCCTCACATGCTTCTTTCGTTTCCTCAAATCTCATCATTCTCCTCACACATTTTCGCCTAGGTAAGCGAGTGCTTGTCGTCTTTTCATGAGAAAAAAATGTAATTCTACTTTCAAGCTATTATATTATTAAGAATAAACTGTTATATATGAGTTTAGAAAGAGGCACCTACAATGAATACCTACTCGTAGATCTAATGAGACCACAGCCTTATTAAATTCGGATTTATTTAAGTATTTCTGAATTACTTTGTTCCAAGAAAGAAAACAGATTATCAAAGATTCTTATTCCGCCCTACGAAGCGCGTTTCATTACAGATGTAATTATTATAAATATTGGATAAACAGCTATATTTTGTTAAGGATTAGTCGTATTATTTTGTTCGTTATGAAAAGAGATGCTAAAATTATATTTACGCAGCTTATTAAAAGTTTAATGTGGATAAATGAAGACTTTTACAATTTTCAAACTGCTAATGAGCTTTCTTCCAAGAGATACAGCATGAAAATATCTATGTAGGTAACGGCCTTTAACCTAATTTGTGATTTATGCCAAAGGAACGTTAAACGCAGACGCTATTTGTGGATGCCACTAGACAATTAAACATATAGAATCATATCAAACACTGTACTGGGTAAACAGAGTAGACTAAGGACTAGGTCAATTTCCAACCACATCTGCATGTATTATAATTCGAATTACAATTAGTTATAGGAAGTAGAATACAGTAATAAGCTACTAATTTATTTAACTTGACAGAAAACAGATTTAGATTAGTTATAAAACGTACCTCTCTGACTACCTCGTTAGGGAAACAGCGGGAATATATCTATGTATGTATGTATGTATAAAACGTACATTGATTAGACAATCATACTATAAAAAAAACGATTTCGTTGAAGATAAAACAATAGACTGGAAATGATCTCTGCACATGCACTTACTGGCTCTCTGAATATTGTATTTTAATAAACCTTTTGTAAAATGATGTTGAAAAAATGGTACCTGGCTGAGTTTCTTGTCGGTTCTTCTCTGTGACCAGGTCACATTTTCTCTTCTCTTTGAACTAAACTAAAGTAGATTTGACGTTCAAAAATATCTTGTAATTGGGTTTACTTGAATAATTTGATTTGACTTTGACTTTGAACTTATATGCGATATTTATTACCGAAATTAGCAGTTATGTCAAACTACTGCTATTGGCGTTAATTCTGTAAAAATACTAAGTTTTATCATCATAGCGCTGTAATCGCGCAATCGCCATATATACTATCAATTTTAAACATTCATCGCGCGACTGCTACGCGACTATCGCTGACTGCTGTATGCGTTATAACCCAGTCTATGTCAAATACTTTCTAAATCTCAACGTTTGGTTACTTTAGAATGTCTAGAGGCACAATGACGTGACATTTGTCAACAATTTTTTTGTTTTTAAAGTTGTCCCATATTTTCCTAACGCATGGTTAATTTATCATTAGGACCTATATTAATGTTCATTATTTAATTAGCTTAACCTGTGGGTTACAGGATTTACCGAAGCCCGCAATTGGATGTGGTCGTTCGATAAAAGAACTGAATCTTGCCTTATTTAAATCGACGAAGCACGAAATTATAAATTACTAGCGATCCGTCCCGGCTTCGCACGAATAGACATTTTTTTTAAATAAAGGTCAGCCCAGTTACTCTCTGATAATGTGCCTTGTTAGAGATGAAAGAATTTCTGAAATCCTGAGTAGTTTTTGAGTTTATTCATTACAAACAATCAAATATTTCCTCTTCATATATCATATAAGTATGTATATAGATAATATTAGTATAAATGTAGACAACAGTAAATCAATACATCATTATTCACACATTTTAATAAGACAAAGTATGTGGTTCTTGGATAGTTGTAATTTTGTAATACTGGATAATTACGACAATTCCCGGAAATGTCTCGTTCTCGCGAAAATAAGTTAAATGACTGATTGATGACGGATATAAATTTCGACTTGATGCCTTTACTTGTTTTTAAGATAGTGTCTTAATAAATAAAAAATAAATCGGATACTCACCATTCACTCACTCACGCTCGGCTTCACCATTCTCAGTCAACCAGCGGAGTGACCCACAGTGGTCGCCTTCACGTCAGGGGAACTTCTGGGCTTCCTATGGAAACGCACTTAAGTCCCACTAGCTCTAGTAGATACTGCAAGTACTTTTCTAGGAACAAAGCGGCTCTACAGCACTCGCGTCGTCGTGTTCCTTGGAGTCTCAAGTCCACCATTTGCTTCAGATATGTAAATGTGCCTATAGCGCTAAGTGAAGAAAACAATGTCTTGATATCATGTACATATTAGCATAGGAATAATGTCTTGTAAAATTGTTGCAATTTATAAAAATAGCCCCTCTGATTCTAATAAAATAGCTCGGAGTAGGATCCGAAGCGGGCACCTCACCGCTCCAATAATCCCGCCAATTTGCGGGTAATGCTGGGTCGTAAACTTAACCTGCAGCCAGGAGCGTTCCCAGGGATTTGTACCTTGGATTATCTGCGGCGCGTCGTAAAAAGTTAGATGAGTCGCGAGGTTGATAATATTAATCTACAGTGTTAAACGTAAAACTCATTTCACTCATTCAGTTACGTAGTTAACCGTATTTGAAAATAGTTCGAAATATTCGAAATTAAAATGCCAATGAAACATCGTGAACGTAACAAAAAGTATTTGTAAATAGCTGTACCGGCAACGTGTTTCTGTACACTGAAAAAATACTTTAGTCGGTTTTGCAAAATCTTTACAAAATTTGTGGTTAATTTTGAAATAACACAGGGCAATTGTTGATTTCGCTAAACTTAAAATGCTGAAATATTATGTGCCTCAACTCACCCAAACACTCTTCTCAATTCAAAAAGCCGACCCGCTCATAATTTATTGCTAAATAGTTGCTAATTAGTTGTAGAAAAAAAATTTGTTGCTTTTAATTTAAAAAAAACATAAGGTGTTCTGCTGAAGTTAGCAGAACACTTTTATGAAATATGAATTTAAAGCTGCTGACTACAGCTGAACTTAGCAGAACACCTTATGTTTTTTTTTAATTAAGAGCAAAATATTTTTTTTTCTACAACTAATTAGTACCTATTTAACAACAAATTATGAGCGGGTCAGCTTTCTGATTTGAGAAGAGTGTTTGGGTAAGTTGAGGCACTTTCAAATGTTTGCAAATGCGCTCGTGATGATTCCCTCCCGAAGTAGCATCGTATAGAGGGCCAGCTTACAAATTATTTACTTAACATTATTTGCTATAGTCTTATTTACTATAATCTATTTATTATATAACTAGCAACCCGCCCGGCTTCACATGGTTAGAATTCTTTTTGAAAATTATGCAGTCCACTGCTCCGGTGGAACACACGCCGCACTGTTTTGTATTTAACAAATTTATTGAGTAATATTGACTAAGGTAGGTCCGATGCACACCAGCAACATGCTCTTCAACTAAACTCTTCAGTAAAAACTAATTTAAGACCACGGCTGACTTATGAATTTCAAATAGCCAGAGTGTTAGCCGACGGAAATGTCAAAAGCACTCGCATACCTAGGAGAAAATGTTTATTTATTTATTCATTGTTTGTGAGACACAGGTACAGTCAATTATGTGATATAAGTAAATTCTTAGTGCCACTGTGCTCCGCCTTAAATACGGCATACAAATTTTAAGCTATATATAAAGTATTTACACAATTCAAATATTAATAATGTCAACTTGAGAACACCATCAATCAATACCAAACAATCAACAATCAATTCACAAAACAAAAGAACATCAATTATTAAAGAAACATGTTACATTGATTCTTAAATGTCATTTTACAATAATCATTTCATATATTTCCATCCGTTAAAAATTCCTGAACAGTGTAATATGCTTTTGAGATTAAAAATTTATGAAATTTCCTCTTGAACAATTTGCCATCGTCTAAATTTCTACGCTGTATTGGTAATTTATTATAAACTCTTGGTATCATTGCTATAAAACTTTTAGAAAATAATGCTGTTCTGTGAGCCTTAATATTAATCCCTTGTTTATGACGAGCGCTGCCAAGAAAAGTGAAGAGATGAGAGTTCATTTTTGCGAATAATATTAATACTTGTATGTACAATGATGGGAGAGTCAAAACTCTTAAGTCCGAAGAGAGATTTACAACTGTCAGACGGCTTCAGATTACATATGGCTCTTACGTATTTCTTTTGGGCTTTAAAAGCTAGTTCTATGTTAGGAGAATTTCCCCAGAACACAATTCCGTAATGCAATGTTGATGAAACATATGCGTGATATGCAGCCATTACTACATTTCTATTAGCAATTTTGTTTAACTTATACAGGACATAAGAATATTGATTTAATCTTTTTATTACGGAATCAATGTGAATTTTCCATGTCAAATTTTCTTCTATATGTAATCCAAGAAATTTAGTGTCACCAGTATTCATAACAGATTTATTTTCATATCGAATATTTAGATTATTTTGAATTGTCCTCTGTTTGAATGTCATAATTTTGGTTTTCTCTAAATTTATTTTAACCTTTTTATTATTGATCCATTTTATGAAATTATATATAGTATTATTTATCTCCGTTTCATACGTTTCTGTATTTTTACCTATAAAGATTACACTACTGTCATCAGCAAATAATGTCATGGGATTATGAATACTTTTAGGTAAATCATTTATAAAAATTAAAAATAACAGTGGTCCAAGAACATTTCCTTGAGGCACGCCGCACTCTGTCGTTTTTTCTTTAGAATAATATGTCATTTCTATCAAATTGTCCGAATTAATTTTATTTATACATGTCAACTGTTTTCTATTGATTAAGTAAGATTTTACCAAGTTTAAGACGTTACCTCTGATACCATGCTTCTCCATTTTATACAATAGAATATTGTGATCCACATAATCAAACGCTTTTGATAAATTCATGTAAAGTGCTGCTACTGATATCTTTCTGTCAACATTAGTAATAATTTTTTCGAGGAACCCATAAATTGCCATGTTAATGTTTTTTCGCTTCCTAAATCAGGAATTGTTCGCTAGCCAGCATGTTGTTGCCCTCTAGGTAAGAATACAGGCCATTGTAAATAACTTTCTCAAATATTTTTGAGAATATTGGGATTAAGACAATCGGTCTGTAATTATTAATATTAATTTTTTCATTCTTTTTATGTAAGGGCTTAATGATGGATAATTTTAAGGCCTCAGGGAAAATACCGTCTTCTATGCATAAATTAACAATGTAGCTTAAGACCGGTGAGATTTTAAAGGAAACGTCCTTTACTATCTTAGTAATTATGTCGTCATATCCAGCGCTATATGTGACTTTCAGCGAATGAATTATATTATCAATGTCATGTGGGACTGTAGCAGTCAGAAATATTGAACCTACGCTACTGTGTAATAATTTGCAGTCATTACTAATTATACGATTATTATGTTATAATTACCTGGGTGGATTCGGTTCATAAATTAGTCATTAAATTCTTCAGCTAGTTGTCTAAGGTCGGTTATGGATTTATTATTTCGAACAATTTTTGTAATATTTTCTTTGGGATAATAACACTAAGTTTTGTTTATTATTTTCCATGTTGCCCTAGTTTTATTTTTGCTATTATTAATATAATAATTATTTTGTGCTTTTTGAGTCAGACAAATTATTTTCTTTAAACGTTTCGAGTACATTTTGTATTTTTCTTTGAATTCTAGCTTAGGATCTATTCTATACTGCCAAAGCATTTCTCGCTTTCGCTTGCAATATTTTTTAATGCCTCTCGTGATCCACTTAGCTTTCTTAGAAACAGATATTTTTATTTTCTTGAAAGGAAAGCATAGGTTATAGAACAACTTGAATAATTCATAAAATTCGACAAAAGCTTCATTAGAGTCCGTACACTCATAAACATTACTAAAAGTGAGACTTTGAAGAGCATTTTTAAGCTTTGTCATGTTTTCTTTACTATAGTCGCGTCTAAATCTAAACCAGTGTGTTAAGATACAAGTCTTACTGACAGGGCACCTCATAACATAATGTGTGAGGAGAATGATGAGATTTGAGGAAGCGGAAGAAGTATGTGAGGACCGCGACGTTTGGCGCTCCGTCCTCTCTGACTATCCCGTTATAATATAATACTTAAGTGAACTGTGGTTGATTTTACGACACAGCAGATGAATCCTTGGAATTCAACCAAAGCATTTTTTTAGTGTAGCTGAGTAACACGTAGTAGGGGCATATATACCTCCATACTAATAACACAATGTTTGTTTGTTTGTCACGTTTTCACGCCTGAACCACTTAACAGACTTTAATGAAATTTGGAATGGAAATAGATTAAGCCCTGGGGAAGAACATAGACTACTTTTTAATTACATGCGGACGAAGTCGTTTCTGACAATTACGCATATAATAACACGAACGTGTAAGCGTATAGTGTTACATAGAAATTGGAAAGCAGCATTTTGAACCAACGAATACATAATATTTTTATTTATAAAAAGATGTCACACACATATCTTCACGTTGTAACCCTAATGGAGTAGCCAGAGAGAATGAGACATCAAACGTCCTCCCTCTTCTTTTCGTCTACTCAAATCTCATCATTCTCCTCAAGTACTTATACTATAACTATTATAAAAGATCAGAATGAAGAATAAAGATAGAAGAATAGAGGGACCTAATCCATATGGATTGCATATGTATATTTAATGAATCATTCTCATCCGGCCGGGTGTGACAGTTCTGCCATAACAACGTCAACAAGAACGGTTGCTTAGAGATTTTAGCGCTTATAGCTTATTTTTCACTGTAATTTTTTTGTAATTTTTCGTAATATTATGTCGTGATATGCTCCCGGCCCTCACATCCTCACCTTCCTCTAGCTCACATATTATAATTAATGACACATCGTTGGAAAATTTAATAAAATGTGAGCAGTGTTCCCAACCTCGTTTTTTTCGTGGAAATAGGGGCTTGAAGATTCATGTCGGCAGGGTACACAAACGGTGTGACACTGCCGGCATTGCTTCAGGCCCCACTTCCTTATCAGTGCCATCTCAGTCCAATAATTTGACTAATTCCTCAAATTCCAATCACAGTCGCACACCTTTTTGGAAATATATTGGTTCGCTCAAAAACAATGTATGCTTAATAAAGCGTATTCCACGTGGCGCACGCATCAGCGTTGCCAAATCTCTTAATTTAATAATACAAAGAATATTAAACCGAAATGATAAATGCGATTGGGAAGAACTGCTCATTTTCGGTTATAGAACATTATATTTGGAACAAAACAATAAAGACAAAATTTCCTTAACACAAAAAATTAAACATAAGTGCTCTAACTCTTCAGTTCCGAGCATTCATGTTCGGCCCATTTATAAATCTTTCAATTCTGACAGTATTCCAAAAATAGAAACAAAAATTAGCGACGGCGATCTAAGAGGTGCCGCCCACTTGCTATTTTCCAGCGATGTTTTGGCACCGAATACGGCCGAGACTCTTTTTGCTCTCAGATCAAAGCTTCCCTCTTCCTCTGTGGCTTGTTGTCTGCCAGATCCCCCACATCCAAATGATGTATCGACTCGAGCTACGGAGGAAGATGTGCTTGCCGCAATAAATTCTTTTAAAAGCGGTTCCGCGGGAGGTCTCGATGGCTTAACGCCACAACATTATAAAGATCTGATTACAGGCTCTGTCGGTGATACCGGTAAGACACTCTTATCTAGTTTAACAGCTGTAATAAACGTTATGCTGGCTGGTAAGGTGCCCCCGGAGATAACCGACATCCTGTATGGTGCCAATTTATGTGCCCTGAAAAAAAAAGACGGTGGCGTTAGGCCAATTGCTGTAGGTGCAACTATACGCCGCATTGCCTCCAAAATTTGTTGCCGTCACATTCTCTCTACCGTATCAAACCATTTTTGTCCTACACAAGTAGGTTTTGGCTCAAAGAGAGGATGTGAAGCGGCAGTGCATGCGGCGCGTGCTTTCTTGACACATGATGGAGGTGAGGTACTCCTCAAAGTAGACATAAAAAATGCATTTAATTCTGTTGATAGATCCACCTTGTTGACACAGATAAAGCAGCATGTTCCGGACATATATCCCTACCTCTGGCAATCTTACAGCAGTCCTTCAAAATTAATATATAAAGATAATTTATTACATTCCGAAGTTGGCTGTCAACAAGGTGATCCTCTCGGACCAGCTATTTTTAGTCTGGCTATCCATCCTGCGATTTGTAATTTAAATTCCAAATTTAATATTTGGTACCTTGACGACGGAACAATAGGAGGTAAAGTAATTACTGTTTTAGAAGACCTTAAAACCCTCATTCAAAAGTTTAAAGATATTGGGCTTAGAATTAAATTTTTCTAAATGTGAACTCTTTGTTTCCGATTCTGTTCCAACTATTACAAAAAATGAAATAATTAATAAATTTAACAATGTGGCACCAGGTATTAAAGTCTTGTCAAAAGAATCGCTGTACCTCCTAGGTGCTCCCGTTTTAGATGACTCCATACCCTGCTTTATCAATGATCAAATACAAAAATTTAGCCAGTCTTCAGACAAACTTTTCAAAATTAATTCCCACATGGCTCTCTTCATTGTCCGCTTTTGCCTTTTCGTTCCAAAACTTACATATGCTCTTCGCTGTTCTCAGCTTTTTAAATTTCAAACGCTTTTAAAATCTGTAGACAATATTCTAAAAAATACATTATCTAAAATATTAAATTGCTCCTTTGTTGATGACAGGGTCTGGAATCAAGCCTCGCTTCCTATCTGTTATGGAGGCCTGGGCATACGCAAAATCTCGAGTGTGTCACTGCCAGCTTTTCTCTCGTCAGCCTACAGCACGGAAAACCTTTTCCTATCTGTTATTCGCCCTTCCTTAGGATCGGTTGAGGTGCCGTGCTTGACTGATGCTCGAAATGCTTGATTAAGTGTTTGTCCGAGTACTAACCTGCCTACCTCGACCTTTTCTCAAAAACACTGGGATGAGCCTCTATGTAAAAATGTTCATTTACAACTTTTGATTCTTGTAGTACCGAAAAAGATCGGTCTCGCCTCCTAGCTGTTTCTGAGAAGGAGTCAGGACACTGGTTGAAGGTAATACCTTCAAAAAACTTTGGAACCTTAATCGACAATACCACGCTTTCTCTCATAGTATCCCTTCGTCTGGGGGCCAGGACTAACCTTCTTCACCGTTGCCGCTGTGGTGATCTCGTCGATGTACTAGGTCACCACGGTTTATTCTGTTTACGTAGTGCGAGCCGCATGTCACGACATGCTGCCTTGAATGACGTCATTCGGCGGGCTCTTGTCGCCGCTGGCGTTCCTGCAGTCTTAGAGCCTGTAGGTATTGTACGCAGCGACGGCAGGAGACCGGATGGTTTGACGCTCATTCCTTGGAAACTTGGAAGATCGCTGGTGTGGGATGCCACTTGTGTCGATACACTTGCTGTTTCCCATGTGCCGGCGACTTCCAAGTCAGCAGGTGCCGCGGCCAGCACTGCCGAGAACTTGAAGCGGCGTAAGTATGCGACTCTCTCTGAGAGTTTCATATTTACGCCCTTTGCAGTCGAAACTTTAGGTCCCTGGGGCCCCGAAGCCCATCGACTGGTTTCTGATATTTGTAAGAGACTGGTCGAGGCTTCGGGAGACCGCCGGGCTGGCAGCTTCTTCCGCCAACGAATCAGTTTGGCAATTCAAAGAGGCAATGCTGCCAGTCTGCTAGGTACCTTGAGCAATGACAGCTTTCTAAGCGGCAACTTTGAGGAAGTTTATTATTTAAGATAATGTATAGTTTTAAGTTTGTAAATATTAACATATGTATGTACTTTTTGTTAATAAATCTTGTTTAATGAATAATAAATTGATTAAAAATAAATCAGTAAAACACTTTTTTGTAGCACTATTGTGCCCACAGTCCTTTTAAAAGGAAGAATCGTAAAGCATTCGTATTATTCGTAATTGTTATACGAATTCGTAATTTGTATCGATATCACAATAGCCGTATTGTTTCATCACTAATTTATCCGTTATTCATGCGGTAGTGACGAATGACTGATAAAACTATAAACCGACTTCAAAAGAAAAACACTGAAAATTACGAAATAACTATCCTTTACCAATAAAAACTAAAGTTTATTTAATTATGTGTGTAAGTTTATTTAAATATATGTAAATTTAGTTATATAGGTATTTGTATCGTATTTATAAAGTTATTTTTGTACTAAGTTTTGATTAATAAGGTTTAGTTATTTTGTACTTTTCACTGCTTTTTTTTGAAGTCGGTAATTTTTTTTTATAATTTTTTTATTTCACCCTTTTGAGTGATCATGACCTAAATAAATATCTAGGACAGGCTACAATTAACTTCTTTTCTAATTTTGGAGCGCAATGACATCAAGAGAATCATCATTGTAAATAAATAAAGGTTATAATCAGTTCGCGTTTTTGGTGTATCTTCGAAACTCAAGCTCCAATACCAGTAAAATTAAAATGGGATCAGGAAGTGTATCCTTTCAAATAAAAAAAGAATTTTCCAAATCGGTTCATAAATGACGTAGTTCTGAGGTAAAAACATACCAAAAAAAAATACAACCGAATTGAGAACTTCTTCCTTTTTTTGGAGTCTATTAAAAATAGCACCGCTGATTTAATTTTAACAATCGACAAGAAAATTAGTGATGTTACGACAGCTCGGTAGCCTTGTGAAAAAATTTTAACGGTGACACTCAAATATAATAATCTCATTGAAACCAGAATGTGCATTGTGTTGCACAAAGGCTATACGTTACACATTGCACACAAGATGCTTTTTGTAACACCGACATGGGCTTATTCGCCGCTACGATACATTATAAAATAGATGTTATGTTATAAGGAAAAAAGTTGAATATCCCTTGTAGTTATGAAGAGACGTAGTCACGATACATCAAAACATATTACGTCTCAAGAATATTGGATTCTGAAAGAGCACAGCTCGCCGCAAATTCTTATCGATATCATGTTCTACCTCACTAGACTAGCTGAAGATTTTATTAAATACCGATTGTTGCCCACGGCTTCGTCCGCGTGGAAGTTCATTTTTTTACTTCTTTTTTTACATCTAGTGAGGTGGAATTTGGCATAAATTTCTAACCGAAATCCGGAAATGCAGTGTTAACTGAAATTGTCGGTGTTTTGGATTCAATTCTTTTCAATTTTTTATTGACTTTACTTAGAAATTGTTACGAAACCTCAAGCTCATACTCATCTGATAACTGTTTAACCTTTTTTTTAACCACCAACTTTGACATCGTTTTTTAATTCATTAAGGGTAGATTATTTAGAAAACCTTTAGAAAACCTATTAACATATAATTTTTTTTTTATATTTTCGTTAAGAAAATTTATAAATGGGATTATTGGATTTAGATTGAATCATCCCTGTAGCCTGGAAAATAGGGCTATCGACAGGGCTACGCTACTGAAGAGGGGCCTTCGAGACTGTGGTAAACTGAAATCGATTCTGTGCGTCAAATTCAAGCGACTCGGAGGAAGACTTCTACGGCACACGACCACATACAGCTGGGGTACTTGAAGTCTGGGAGGTCGCTGTGACCTGCAACATGGAATTATACGTGTAATTTACGATAGAGCTAGATAATACGTTAGACACCTATGTCAATGGAACACCCCAAACATTATTTGTTTTATGCGATGAATGACTGACGAAAAAAATCTACAGAGCGAAAGTAAGTGCCAAAAGAAGCCAAGAAAGACCAAGGCTGACTTATGAAGATCAAATAGCCAGAGTGTTAGCAGACGGAAATGTCAAAAGCACTCGCATACCTAGGCGAAAATGTGTGAGGAGAATGATGAGATTTGAGGAAGCAAAAGAGGTATGTAAGGACTTGCTGCAGTTGTGAAGGATAAAGCAAAAGAGAGAGGTTAGAGTGCACGAATTATCATTTCATATCAGAAACAAGCCGTCGATTGTTTTTCTTGATGACGTCATGAACACTATCGCGCACTACAAGAGAGCGGTAGTTTTCTCTTATCCTTAACTCGTCGGTGTTACTAACAGACGTGTCTCGATACAACGTAAGTGAGACTTCAGTACGTTCCACAAGAGAATTCAGTGCTTCTAGTGCGCCGATTACCAAAAAGGCTATTTTTTTTTATTTTATGAAAGAGGGGGAAAACGAACAGGCGTGTCACCTGATGGTAAGTGATCGCCACCGCCCATGGACACCCGCAACGTCTTAGGAATCACGGGTGCGTCGCCGACCTTTAAGGAAGGGAGTGGGAGGGGGTAGAAGGGCCACCTGCACTCTCACTCACCGAACGTAACACAACAGCAGTAGATGCTGTTATTTCACGCTGATATTCTGCGAGACGGTGGTATATCACCGGGTAAGCCGGCCCAATTCGTGCTGCAATGTAGCATGACTCTACCACACATAAAGTTCACTTGTGCGAGCACGTGCAACATACTCATATATATATATATATATATATATATATATATGAGTATATATATAATATATATATATATATATATATTATATATATATATATATATATTATTATATATATATATATATATAATGCGTCGGACATGTCTACGAAACGGTGGTGGAACTTGATTGTTTGTTAACAAACCTATATCAAGTTCTCAGAAATGATGGATCGTCATCTCAACAAGTTAATGGCGTGTTTACGTGCGGCCACGAAAATAGTAATTAAACGTCTATAAATACAATTACAATGAAGTAATAGAGTTGTTTCTGTGTACTTTTAAGATATTTTTGGAAATAAATACTAATAGAAAAATAAATATTCCAAAAATGGAAATAAATACTGATAGAACCGCGGCTCGAAAATGTGCTATCAGGCCATTTAAAATACTATGGATAAGGTTTTAAGTTTTCTGAATCTAACATTATGTTTAGTTAAATACGAATGTATATACGACCTTTGCATGTGTATATGTATCTATAAAACCCGTAAATCGGATCACACATAATCATAATGAGCCCCCGCTCAGTTGCAATTTTATCCTGACATAAGACGGACTGTCGGGTGGTGTACCCTGAGCGTGCGACGAATTCAAACCCGTCCGTGGACCCAAATAATTGTTATACGTTGTGAAGTGTGTCGTACCTACTGTGCTGTCCTTTGTCCCTCCGGAGGATGCGCCGAAGGAGACCCCCAAAATCATACGTACTCTAATCCTGGTACCTACCTGGACGGATGACGGATGGAAAAGATGTTATTTTTATTTAACATATTTTTTGTGTTGTAAAAAAATCTCCCTCCCTTTGTATACAAATTTCTGGTAGCAGAGCATGGTTCAAATTTCCCTTTTTAAACAATTATATTACTTGTTTTGCGCTGTTTGTTGTTTCAATGTGGGATGATTAATATCAGTTTATTGTATGAGATTTGAGTATCCGAAAGAATTTTCTAAAGACTGTGATCCTTCGCGCTTCACCTCTAACTATCCGATTAGAGATACAGCATGAAGACATATATACATACATACATACATATCTTCACGTTGAATCCCCAACGGGGTTGTCATAGAGGGCGGAACGCAAAGCATCGCGGTCCTTGCATACTTCTTTCGCTTCCTCTAATCTCATCATTCTCGTCACACATTTTCGCCTAGATAGTAAGTGCTTTTGACATTTCCGTTGGCTAACACTCTAGCTATTTGATCTGCATAAGTCAGCTTTGGCCTTTATTGGCTTCTTTCACCACTCGCTTTCGCTCTGTAGATTTTATTCGTCAGTCTTTCATCACTCATTCTTTCTATGTGTCCGAACCATTTAAGCACTCCTTTCTTCATTTTTACAATAACACTATCATGCAACCCTCTCATGCTGCCATACTGCCTGTCATATTGGATGATAGCCAGTTTATTCTAATACAAGGAACACTGTTATGTTAATAAATTTACAATCATGGATATCGATTGAACCAGCGGCTTAAAAGGTTGAGAAGCAGACAAACTTAGTTCGTATATTTCGAAAATGTACCTTTTTCGTGGCCCTACCAGGTTTGTCTTGCCCATCCGCAATTTGTATTAGAGTTCTTGTAAAAAAGACCATCGCTCAGTTTCGGGGATAATCGACGTGATAAATTGTTATTTATGTTTGAGGTCCTACCGAAATATATTTATGTAATGATAGTACTCAGATAAGTTTTTCACCCTTTCGATTAACCGAAAAGACAACGTAAACGTATATCCGCTCGCAATAACAACACGTAAGTCAGAATTAGCCATTTCATTGGCTACATTGCCATAAAAAAATACGTAAAAATTTAATTCAATTATTTTATTGTAATATAATATTATGGTAAGGTCATGGTTGTGATTAATTGGTTATTCCAAAATTTAAATTAGATAAGTCAAATGTGTCATTTCTGGGTAGCTGCATTCGTTTTTATAATAAAGTTCCTCAGGAAGTTACTCAATTTAGATTTGTTTTAAAATGTACATTGATTAGACAATCATACTATAAAATAAACGATTTCGTTGAAGACACGACAATAGTCTGGAAATAATCTCCTCTGCACATGCATTTACTGGCTTTCTGACCATTGTATTTTAATAAACCTTTTGTGAAATGATTTTGAAAAAATAATACCTGACCGAGTTTCTTGTCGGTTCTTCTCAGTGTCCAGGTTTTCTATTTGAACCGAAATAAAGTAGATTTGATGTTCAAAAATATCTTGTAATTGAGTTCACTTGAATAAAGTGATTGACTTTGATAATTGAGCGCACAAAAACCTACTAAGTATAAAAAGTATATATCCGTGACATTTTTTCAAAATATTATTACCAATCGCAAAATGAAATGTGACAGGGTTTTTTTCTATTTAAAAAGATTAAAACCGAAGCGACGTAAGTATGCGACTCTGCAGTCTTTGCAAATTTACGAAACTTTGTGACACTGGGGCCCCGAAGCCCATCGACTGGTTTCTGATATTTGTAAGCGAGTGGTGGAGACTTTGAGAGACCGTTGGCCTCACAGTTTTCACGACGAATTAGTTTAACTATTAAAAGAGGTAATGCTGCCAGAAAGCTTGGCACCCGAAGCATTGATTGCTTTCTAAGCGGAAATTTGAGGAAGTTCATTAGTTATTTCGTTTTAAGTTTGTTAATATTACCGTTTAGACATACCTTTTTTTTTAATAAAGTTAAAAAAGATTAAATGAGAAATTTAAAAGCCGCCGACACAAAAAATAATAAGCAGGACGGTGCCCTTTGGAAGCGATAAATGAATAATATTACCCTTCCAAAGCGAATAATATTTACTGTTTGATCTACCCTCTGGAAGACTGTCTTGATCAGTGGCGTTAGTAAATTAATAAATTTGTCAGGGACCGTTATTAAAACGCTATTTGAATTTAAAAAAAACCGTATGATGAGAATAATGAGTTTTGAGGAAGCGAAATAACAAAGAAGTATATGAAAACCGCGATGCCTGACGATCATTACTCTCTGACTACTCCATAGGTATACAGTGCGATTATGTTTTGTTTTAGTATTATTAATTAGCTAATTAACATTAATATAATATTTAATAATTACTGATTTGCTAACTTCTCTGACGTATTAAATTGTTAAAAGTTTCGTGAGACATTATTAAGAAACTAATTATTGAATACGGCTGTACTCACGTTTAATCGGTATAGTAATAATAATAATAAGAATAATAAACTGAGACATTTCACACAGCGCCATCTAGTCCCAAAGTACTGGGTACTGGGATGGGTACTAGACAACTGATACACTACATATATACTTTTCTTTTGTAAATAAATACATATTATACATAAACACCCAGACTCGGGGCGGGAATCGAACCCACAACCCCCGTTTATTTCCGACGCGTTATACCGTTGCGCCACGGAGGTGGTCGGAGTTATAGGTACCGACTACTTTCGGACCTATTGGAGGTCCTTCATCAGGGTGAGTGGGATGAGTTCGCGGACGCGCCCCGTCTCGCATTCAACTTCTCTGACGTAGTATAAATCTTCCAGTGACATAATATGATTATTTATCGCTCTTATAATTATTATTTTTTGTGTCATTTGTTATTTAAATTTTTAATTTTAAGTTGTCACAGGAGTAAAGTCACATGCAATATTGTACCTAAATAATAATTATTTAGTCAATTAACGCTTATAATGTATGTTATACTAAGTTATTACTTATTATAGACTTCTATTGTATTAATAAACATTCATTTGTTACAGGTAATATTCTCTCAAACACGCGCCCATCTCTAGCCGGTGAGTGAATGAGAGTTTCGATCCAGCAAACAATTCAATTACCTGTGTAATTATAATTTGATTAAATAATATTTATGACAACCAAGTTTATCTTTGTTCATACTTAGCGATTTTATGAACATTGTTTATGAACCTTTGATAAATGGAATTGAAAATGCTCGGATAAATTTTATTATAAGGATGGCAAACGATTACATGCATACCTCGGACCAAAAACCAATGGACGGAGCCATAATAAGTTGCCGCTCTTATCGTCGTGTGACAAACGAATTTTTGTGCCTTTCTATCTTTTTAACCGACTTCAAAAAAGGAGGAGGTTCTCAATTCGTCTATATGTTGCTTTTTTTTTGTATGTTCGTTACCTCACAACTCCGTCTAATGTGTATCGTATTTATAAAGTTATTTTAATTGTACTTGAGTTTTGATTAGTAAAGATTAGTTATTTTATACTTTTCAGTGTTTTTTTGATGGCGGTTTAACTTTTTTTTAATAAAAATTTTTGGGTGTAACGTCGAGCGAAACAGTTAGCTATAGTAAGTATGGCAACCTCGCACTGTCAGTGTAATTTATGTCAGCTTATGAGTCAGTCATGAAATAATTATATACAAAATACTCGTAAATCTCATGTTGTGTGTCGTTGTACTGTTACCCTTCCCTAGTCACGCAAATTAGTAA
Source organism: Zeuzera pyrina (assembly GCA_907165235.1). NCBI lineage: Eukaryota > Metazoa > Arthropoda > Insecta > Lepidoptera > Cossidae > Zeuzera > Zeuzera pyrina. The sequence continues at coordinate 23,799,490 of OU015629.1, forward strand.
AATCTAGAAACTGGATCAACTAAAATTTGACACAGTAAGGACACGCTCTTACAGTGAATGCTCGGTCCATTTTTATTCTTGGCCGAGGTACATAAAATATGTACCAACATCTGTCCAAGTGTCAATTATTCCAAAGAATGTTTGATGTGAGCATGACGTACAATCTTTACTTAGTGAGAACAAAAGAATAAAGCAGTGTGTAAATAGTCATGAAATATTGGTAAAATTATGCTCGACTCGTTTTTGATAAGACCCTCCTTTGCTTTTGTCGTTATCATGTATATGAAGAGCTCTAAATACTCTTTGCATTTGGTAACATTTTTTTTAAATCACAAGAACAAAAGTACAAATAAATATGTCTCGTTTGCACCAGCTTTGTATAAATAATTACTAATATGAAAATATATGCGCTCTGTTTGTACTTAATGCAGCAGCGCGCTCGCCACTGAGACAGGAGACACCGTGTCCATTTTACAATACGGCACGATCTTTGTGCCGTATTGGTGTACAATGGTTTGTAGCGTCATGCTCCCCTGATGTGGCGTTATGGTAGCGTAGCGTCACACTAGTGTAATGTTCTAGTAGAAGATATTATTTTTTTGTACTGGCAGCATCGTCAAAATGGAAACGTTTTCTCGACATGTTCCTTCGTTTACATTTTTGTGATAGCAACATTTTAATAATACAACGCAAGCTTGGTAGAGATATAAAAAGTTGTAATTAAAGGTGGTCAGACAAAGCGGTAATTCGTACAGTTATCGAAATGATAATATAATAATACAATATAATCAGACATTTCACACAGCGCCATCTAGTCCCAAAGTAAGCAGCACAGCGCTTGTGTTATGGGTACTAGACAACTGATATACTACTTATGCACTTTTCTTTTGTAAATCAATACATTTTATATTTAAACACCCAGACTCGGGACGGGAATCGAACCCGCAACCCCCGTTAACTTACCGACGCGCTTAGCCCTTGCGCCACAGAGGTCGTCGAATGTGTCGAAATGATAAATGTGTGCATTTAATAATTCACTAAAAAGGTTGTGTGATGAAACTGCATTTTACTACAATTTTTCATTTTGAACTATAGCTGAAGGTTAATTAAAGAATGGTTTTTTTGTTTATAAAATGTAATTGCCAATTATTTATAGTAGTAATAAACAGGTGTACGGTTGAAAACGGGAATAGAACGAATACGTCGCGGGAACAATTGGTATTGTGGCGTGAACAGTGTAAATGAAAGGTCGACGTGTAAGGACGTGGTTTTTTTATAAGAAAAAAGATTAAATCGATGTTGATATTTTCAATTATTTTATCTACTACTAGCGACCCGCCCCGGCTTCGCTTGTAAAGGTTATGTTATTATATACCTACACAAAAAACTTCCGGACTAAATTCTCTAAATGATGGTAAAAGCCGCAATAAAATCCATTGCGTAATTTAAAACAAAGGCTCAAACAGAAAGATAGAAATTGTGTCTTTATTTTATATTTTTTCAAGTTTTAAATTATTTGGAGACAGAGATTATAATATTTCTTGATTTATCGTGTATTTTTTGGTAGAAAAATAGGCGAAAACAATTTTATTTAAAATTACATTACCTTTTCTTGTAATATTTACGATCTATTACTGATGCCTCGTCGTCAATGAATGAACACGTCTCTGTAAAAGAGAACTTGTCTCGTGATTAATAAATAGCTGAAAATTCATAACTAAACCTATGGGCACTTTTATAATTTTCCGTTAAACGTTTTTATCGCCACGTGTTTACCGTCCGAAATACAATAGGTAAACAAAATGCTGCTCTATTATGTCGACGATAAAGACACTTTTTCAACGTCCACTGCTCATGCAGACGTTTTGCATGGAAACGTTATCGTGCACGGAAATATAAAAGCGTCCATACAACTGCGTACTTTTTGCTTCCCCATTGTACCGTGGACGGTAAGAACGGGACGATAAAAACGTTTAACGGTAAGTTATAAAAGCGGCCTATGGCGGCGGCGGCGTGCGGTTCACTCACGCGCGGCGCGTTCGAGTGGACGGTGACTGGTCAGTATTTAGTCGTTGTCTTACCGTCAGCATACGCACAGCTTGCAAACAAAATGTTATAGTGACGAGACGTAATTGATGACTGAGCGTATATGTGTGGAAAATCTGTATAACGAGTCCCAATCAATCGAGGACATGTTGTGTATTTTCATACATATTAGGAATACATACTAATTGCTCTATAGTCAGGATCAAACTTTGTTCTCGACGTTTTCCTCGTTTCTGTTGTTAACAACTAACGTGTTCGTTTACTATTGTTATTAAACGTACACTGATTAAGTAATCTTACTACAAAGTCAAGAATTTTGTCTGACGAACGTTTCTGTAGGTACTTGTGTATTCACTGGCCTTTGAAGAAACATAATTAAACTCTATTGCAAAATAATTCGGAAAAAATTAAACCTGACTGAGTTTCTTGCTGATTCTTCTCAGTGAGGCTTTCTTTGATTCGATGGTTTTTACATTCTAAAATACCTAGTAACTAGGCCTGCTTGAATACGTGGGTTAATTAAATGGAATACTAGTGTATTCAGTTTTAAACTACTTACAATAAAAGGGTAATATTTGACTGTTTGATTATTACTTTCGCAATTGATATGTTTCTTTTGATATGTTTATTAATATGTTTATTAATATGTTTATTGATATGTTTCTAAATCGTAATTGATTTCGTAGCCCCTTTAATTTGATTTCATCATCTAACAGAGATAATTCGGACTCCTCTAGTTTTTTTTTTGACCACATCGTGTGCTCTGATCATTTTCGTATCAATAAATAATTAAACTTCAGTTTTGACATTTGCATGAAAATAAGTTTTAATGTTATTTTCTCTGAAAACGTCGCTTCTAATTTATATTAGGTAGGTACTCATCACAACAATTCATAATTTACTAAATTAACGTAGACTTTATTTCAATATTATTATTACGTGTTTCGTCTTTGAAGTAGAGAAATTAATTGCCCGCTTCGACGTACCTACTCTTAGTTTCATAATCACAATAGAAATTTTCCGAAATTCTAGTTTCAGCTAAAATAATTTATTAAATTTACAATTTTAATAATTTGTTTGAATGAAATAACGGGTGTAGAAAGTAAAAACAACAAAAACGAAAAAAGAATACTGATAAATGGACTAAGAATGAATACAAATGTACATACATACATACAGACATATCTTCACGCTGTATCCCTAAAACGGGGTAGTCAGAGAGGACAAAGCGTCGAGCTTCGTAGTCCTTACATACATCTTTTGCTTCTTCAAATCTCATCATTCTCCTCACACATTTTGTCCTAGATATGTGAGTGCTTTTGACGTTTCCGTCTGCTAACACTGGCTATTTGATCTTCATAAGTCAGCTTTGGTCTTCCTTGGTTTCTTTTACCTCTCACTTTCGCTCTGTAGATTTTCTTCGTCAGTCTTTCATCACTCATTCTTTCCATCTGCCCGAACCATTTAAGCATTCTTTTCTTCATTTTTACAATAACGTTGTCGTGCAACCCTGTTATACTGCGTTTCTCTTCATTGCTTATCCTGTCCGCAAGGGTGACACGCACATATTTATAAAAGATCGCATTTCTGCTGTATTTATCTTACTTTCATTCGATTTCGGGAATATTCAGGCCTCGCTACCATACAATAAACTTCGCACCAACACCGCATTGTGTATTGCCATTTTAGTTGTATTAGATATATTCACACTGCTTACTAATGCGGAAAGAGCACCGTTCACTTTACTGACAGCTGCTACCCGTCTCTTCACATTCAACTCAAATCTTCTATCCCTCAAAAACGCACTCCCCAGATCCACAATTTCATTCACTTGTTCTAGACATCTTACATGTACCTAAATCTCACACTTCGTCTGTACCGCTTCATTTTCAAACATCAGAACCTTAGTTTTATTCATATTTCTATTTAATCCTTTCACTTCGCATTTTTTCGCATCACTGTACCATCACGTATCATATCACTCATACTACCTTTCAATGTCTGGAGGCAACTGTCCAAATACAGCGTGAACAGCCAGGCAGACATCACGCAGCCCTGTATGACACCTGAACTGACTTCAAATCAGGGCGAGATGTCACCATCTATCTTTATACAGGCTCTGTGGCCTCAATATAATGACCTCAAAGCCTGCAGTTAGGGGCCCTTTGCGCCATATTCAGGCAGAATTTCACAATTTCTTTTGCATTACTCTAACGAATGCTTTTCCTAGATCCACGAAAGCGCATAAAACTTTCTGACCTATGAAAGAAACCTCACTGGAAACGATAACGCGAAGTGACAAAACTTGATCCATACAATCCCTACCGTTTCTAAAACCACCTTTAATACAGATAATACAAATGTCTTTTAAAATATTGCTCAAGTGCAAGTTCGTCTTGTATGACTTTTATAAAATAGATTTCAATGTTTCATTTCTCTAGATTTGTAAGACCTAAAATTTTCGTTACATTTTTCCTTTAAACCTCGGGCAGAACATTTTCTAAAGTTTAAAATTGATTCCAATTTTTATTTACAATTTTTAATTTGAAATCGGGCGGAAGAAAGTTGAAAATTATACTTGAGATGGAGTTCCGCAAAGTAATAGACTAAATTCTATACAAGATTTTATTTGTTAACTGGAGATTTCGAGTGAACGAATACAAATAAGTATACATTTTCGTTTTCGTTTAAAATAACTTCCTTGAGTAGTTTACATATATTTTTTGTTTCACGCGACATTCCACATTCGCTTCGAATTAATCTTTAGAAATTAATTTTGTAAATTAAAGTGATATTATTTTGCTTTTAAGTTGTTAAATTATTAAGTAGCTAATACCCAACGAGCAATACGTAATAGGTATTTAGTAACTTTTTAGCCTTTTTCCAGTTCACAGAGACTTTTATATGACTGTGACATGAGTCATTTAAAGGTCTATATAATATATTAGAGACTCGCCCCGGCTTCACACGGGTAGCAAAGCCATTTTGGACAGGACTTTCGTAAAATCCGTTCTTAGTGAGCGTCTATACTATATCTATGTCTATGTAACAACTAGTATGTATGTAGTTTAAACCACGGTTTTATTACTTAGATAGTCTTGTTGGACAATGGAAACGCACGCATAGTATTGAGTGTCAGACCGTCAGACGGATAGCAATTCCATTCGCTATCTACGTCGCCCGGCTGCGCCCGAATTTGCATTTAATTCCCACTTCTGCTGTTGCCATAAACTGTATAAATTGCTATACATATTATGTCGCATCCGTTTATTGGAAAGGAAGAATTGGTTTCAATTCTATAAATAGGTTATTAACTGTTACTTCATTCTTTAATTAACTGATGGTCGCGTTAAATTAGCGACTCGCTTTCGCTTCGCACAGGGCCTCGATTACGAAATTTCAATATTTTTAGCTACTCTCATAGATTCAGTGTGAATGTATTATACATATAACTTCTATTGTGAAATGTCTTAAATGAAACTGCGTGCAAAAATCCACTTAAGTCCAGCTTAAACAGACTGATAGTGTTTGACGAGCTTGATAGCGATACCTTAGACGATTGAGTCTCCTGTCGGTTCTTCCTAGTGTGCAGGTTCTCTTTGCGAATTGAACGAACCTAGAATTGACGTTTAAAAATTCCAATTATTTCCACTATTGTAGTTTATTATATATAGCGAAATTTTTTTGAAAATGAAATACAGCATATGTTGCTCGCTAATAATGTAGCTTTCTATTGGTGAAAGAATTTTCAAAATCGGATTAGTAGTACCGGAGCTTACCCCGAACATCCAAACTCACAAACTTTACCTCGTTATAATATTAGTATAGATAGATAATAGAAGATTAATAATTAATAGATAGATAATAGCTGATATATAGATTATGTAGAATAGATTACCTCTTTATAATAATATAGAATAAGAATATAGATACAGATTATAGAAGATTATATAAGATTATAGAAGATAAAGATAGAATAAGCATATAGTATATATTATTATACACGAGTTTCAAGTGGAGTTAATTAATCTGTTGTCCAATCACTATAATTTAGCGATAGTTGGAAATCAGCCATGCAATTCTATAAAACTCGAATCGCCTAAGCGAGATTCGCTCGACAATTCACCCGACTTTGCATTCAAATTCATTTGCCCTTCCAATTGAATTTTCTAAACCAAACATATTACATACTAAGAGCTACTAGGAGCGAAGTGAAATAATCTTAGATACGAGTTGGTCGGGGATTGCTTTAAGAATAAACATATCAGTCGATTTTTCGTCTTAGTGTATTTTAACTTCTTCTGAAATAATAATAATAATGATAATAATGCGCCAGACGATATACACCACTGGTTCCCAAACTTATTTTGTCTACTGAGTCGAGAGCTCATGCAGTCGTTGTCTAAGATGCCTCCTAGCTAAATGAAATTACAAATTACCCCCCAGGCCTCTACACAACGCCACCATTTTTTTTCTGGGTCTCTTACTACCCCCCTTTAGGCCTGCAGCGCCCACAAGGGGGCGTTATCGCCCACTTTGGGAATGGCTGATATACACCAATCATCTGATCTCAAACTAGGGTATTCCCTGTGCTTTGAGAACCAGACGACGACTACTGGGTCGTCTCCCAGTACACCTAGACCCGAGACAATCTAGAAAATTTCAAATCCTAAATTGAACCAGCCGGGAATTGAACCCGGAACCTTCCGCGCTTGGTGCAACGTTTAAACCACTGCGTCATCGAGGTCGTCAGACATCGTACGTACGTATCGTCTGATAAGTACGTTAATAAAACTTAATTAATTTAGATTTATTTAGATTAGATTGTCATATTTAGTCTAACGTCAAAAAATTCATTTACGATAGTACGCTTCGCCGCCGCACTCATCGAGGCGGCGCTAGTATCTCTGTTGACTAGAGAATACCAGTTCACAGTTAACAATCTTACCGCGGATTCAGAAGTGAATTTGACTAATTTGCGTTAGAGAATCGCATTACAGCTTAGCACGCTTTCAGAAACGTAGAGAGATAGGGATACTACTGGAGTGGAAGATTCGACATCTTTTAAGTCCCAGGACGTCCTGAGACTTCAAGATTTCAAAATAAATTGGAATTGAGGTCATTTTGGGCGAGATCCGACAATAAAATCAATATTTGTTGAAAAAAATCAAATTATAATATTTCTAAAGTTAAATCTTACAATTATAAAATAGACTAAGTAATCATACTAACAATTAATAATTATAATCTAAATAAAAATCCCGGTTAAAAAAAGGTTACACGAAAGTATGAGACAATTTTATTTTTTATTTTTGGACTTTTAGACAAGAAATCCTGGGATGCGAACCCTATCCTAGACCCATCTAAGCGTTTCTTTCTTTGTTTTAAAGAAAGCATTTTCATCCAATACTCCCATATGGCATAATATATCTGTACAGCGTATTCTGTCCGCGAGTGTGATATATGGTGATATATATCTTCTGTTTAAAAATCGTACAATCATGTATTCGGTACACTCCTGTATTTATGTTGTCTATATTGTTAGCTTACAGTAAAGTGAATGGTTTTAATGTCACCGTATTTCGACCATTACTATCCATTATACCAATAACTAACGAGCAAATTGCAACTAATCTATGAAAAGTATGTCAGTTTTGTCTTTCACCAACACAGTTCCCATGGCGACTCATACGCCCATCTCACATCTAATTACTTCTAATTTTAACTCTGTTCGTGTGGCGATAGAGGGTATTTTAGATTGTCGTGATTTGATGGAAGTTTTGCGTGAGTTTTTATAGAGTAATGCATGTCGTTAGACGAAACTTCGTGGGTTATGATCTGTATATAATTTTGCCATTTCTCTTTATTTGTACTGAAAGTATAGTACACAAAATACCGACCGCTGCGTCGACTTGATAAAGACATGTATCGAGGGTTGCCAACTTTATTCGGTTAATTATATTATTTTTCAGATTAAACTTTGAAAAAATATAGTACTTTATGGAAAGAGAAAAAAATAGGCAAAGATATATCTGTTAGTTATATATTTTCATAAAAACTATATTTTGTTGGTACTTCTTGCATTTTTAATCAATTTTTTGTTTACAATAAAAGTGTCACATGCTTTATCGCATTCAATTTTTAAATGAATGTTGATCATTTTAAGACAGAGGTGCGTTCGGTTATACGTACATCGGACATCACAGGAATCGAATCTCGAAAGGATCAAGCGCGTTCATTTTAAAAATTGAGAAATTTCGTTGTTATTAGTTTCGGTGTTCCAAAATAAAGATTGATCACTGAAATATAGTATTTTTGCGTACTATGTATTTCTTCAACAGTATATAGTACGCAGACCCGAAAAATAGTACAATACTATATATTACAGTACGGTTGGTAACCCTGTATCCGTTATAATGATACTTCAGACATCGGCCGCTTTTTAACCGACTTCAAGAAAGGAGGAGGTTCTATATGTTCGGTTGTATGTATGTTTTTTTAATTTTTTTCTGTGTATGTTCACCAATAACTTTCACCAACAATAACTCAATTGTGGACCAATTTCGAAACATATTTTGTTGTTTGAAAGGGTATACTTCCGAGGTGGTCCCGTTTAAATTTCGCCGGTATTGGAGCTTCGACTTTGAAGGTACACAAAATAATACCTAATAAAGTGACTTAGATATATCCTGACCTGGTTATAATCTTTAGTGTCGTAAGAGTTATAACCTAATCCCTCCCAAAATAGTAAACGTTAAATTGACAAACCTCTATTTACTTTCTCATATTTTTTTGCTGTAATGAATTTTCATTTGCGAAACGTACCTATAACATTTTATTTAATACTTTTTTATTTTTCGAAAATATTCGTAAAAAGTATCACCCAATGTAATAAAAAAAATGATATAATTGAACATTAGGTATCCAAAACAGAATTATAAGAATCGCGTTATATTCCATTTCTTTTTTTCATATAAATAAAGCACTACGACAGAATTTACTAACGAGAAAGCTATGCAATAAACTTTGTTTTGTGGTTGGCAGTTGACTGACAGACTAACAGTTTATAGTTTCGTATAAATATAACCCGAAAACCAAAATGGAACCCAATAGTTGACTAAAACCCTAGATTTATTGTTCTTAACAGTCACTATATTCCATTAAACCGAGGTTTGGGAACCACACCTACATTCGACACTTGTGCAGTGAAAATGTAGCTTTACCTCGTTTCGTATTTTGAAGAAAACACTCGTGTAATACTTTTATTATAAATGATAAAAGATTAATGCTCGATTTAATATTAGACAAACTATATTTTTACCAAGGCTGATTTATGAAGATCAAATAGCCAGAATGCTAGCAGATGGAAATGTTAAAAGCTCTCGCATACCTAGGCGAAAATATGTGAGGAGAATGATGAGATTTGAGAAAGCGAAAGAAGTATGTAAGAACCGCGACGCTTGGCGCTCCGTCCTCTAACTACTCCGTTAGGGATACAGCGTGAGATATGTATGTATAGTATTTTTGTTGTTATTTTTACTAATTACAAAGTTCTTTTAAATGGGATCCATCTAAATGGACTTTAAAATTGCTTTTAAAAAAGGAATACATTTAAAGTCAAGTCAAAGTCAAAAGAACGCATAAAAACTTTATAAAATGCTTATATTTAAACCTCTTATATAAATATCGTATAGAACCCTCTATACGCGAGTTAATCTCACTTGACCATTTTTTTCTTTACAAAACCATACTCAGTATTCACGTATAAAGATAGCGAGATCTCGTCGCAGCACTTTTCCATAATTCGGCAGACATTCTGAATTTCGCAACGAGAGTAGGTCCCCTGCGTCGTCAGAATCACCTAACAACTTGGAAGTTATACGCTCGAATACATCGGATATTTGATTAGGAGTTCTCCTCTGGATGAGATATGAGAACACCTGTTCGTATCGTAAGTGAAGCAGACTGGAATAAATATTGAAAAAGGTTCTATATTGATACTAAAATTAACGATATTCGATATCTGTATGCTCTATAACGTAACGAAACAGCAATAAAGTTGTTCTGTACGATTCATCAGCATCCGCCATCGTATTTAATTAAAAATTAACAGTTTGTTTGAGATCACGGCCGATGCAACTTAACTGAAACCTCAAGTTAAAATAGAAAACTGCATTGATTTCTCACGTTTCAAATATTTTATAACGCAACGCGGAAGTTTAAATGATTATAACTAAAAGTTGCAAAATACATAAAATAATTACCTACAGTCAGTGTTACATTGTATGATGATTATAACCTCGAACTCGGGCAATGAATTCTAAAAATTACAGCGAATAGTTATTTCATCTTGATTGTAAGTTTTATAGTGTAATCAGTTAGGTTATGTAAAAACTACAGACAGCGATAGCCGCGCCGCAGTCGCGCGACGGGTATCTTAAATAGGTAACACTATAACGTAATTGTGCGATTACGGTGCTATGCGGTGAAACGACTATTCGCAGCGTAATTAGAGTCGCAAGCAGTAGTTTTTAGTTCTCTGTTTAATCAAGAGATGCAGCAGCGGATCACGAAATTATTTCTTGCTCGATTTAACAATACATCGCCATTGATTGCGTAAGATAAGGTATTGCGTAAGATAAGGTAGCAAATTTTAGTTTGTTGGCTTTTAGTTTTAACTGGCTGATGCGCACGACTTCGCCAGTGTGAAAGTCGCTCGGTAACAGGCGAGCGGCGAATTTAAAATTATCTTTATATACACTTTTTTAGACTCTCACGGTTTGTATCCATTATAACAATAAATTAACGGGTTCTTACAGCGATGTTAAATATTTTCAGTTTGCCGATATTTCGACGCTGTTGCAAGGACTGTTGCAAGAAATATCGGGAAACTCAAAATATTTAATATCGCGGTAAGAACCCGTTATTTATCTTTAAATGACGATAACTTTTTTCACTATAAGCCGATTTCAATGAAGCAATGCTTAAGTGTTGTTCCAAACTAAGCCTAATCTAACTGCGGAAACTGCAAGAAAATCCGTTTAGTAGTTTCGGAGATTAGTGCGTACATTGAGACAGACAGACAAAAATTTTAAAAAATCTTTTTCGTGTTCTGTTACTCTTTTTTTGTTGCCCACATTCATTTTCGATGAATTTATTCAATGTACAGACACACTGTTTCTACTGCTTTGTTATATGTGTTCATATAGGCAAAAATGTGTAAGGAGACTGATGAGATTTGAGCAAGCGAAAGACCGCGGCGCATGGCGCTTCGTGCCCTCTGTCTACCCCGTTGGGAATACAGCTTGAAGATATGTATGTATATATGTATTGTATATAGATGACAAAACATAACATCTTCACGCTGTATAATGATCAGAGAGGTTTGAGCGCAAAGCATCGCGGGCTTTACATACTTCTTTTACCTCCCGAAATCCTATCGTTCTCCTCCCATACTTTCGTCTAGGCATGTAAAATCATAACCCTCCCTTTTACTTTGCCGTCGAATAAAAATAGAAAGTAATATGAAGATAGTAGTATCATCAAAGTTTGCGACAGATATAATGTGAAGTTTGTGTTGCGGCGAGTAATGCAATTTGCGCGAACGGGACATGGCAGAGTCAACTATGAGAACAAAGTTTCGGGTACGAATGACCCAGATCGAAGTTTCATTATGGTCCTTATACTAACCAGAGTAAGGTGTACATTGTAAGTTCCAAAATAGGGCTAAATTCTACATTGGCGTATTAAATCGTGCAAAATTGTGTTTGTGAAAAACTATACAAAATTGTGGAAAACAGTGCAAAACTGTACAAAATAAAAAAAAAATTATTATTATTATATTTCAACTTTTTTTTCTTTCTTTATGGCATGGCGCACAGATTAGCGCATTTGCCAATGTCACGTATTGTATTATTAAGTAGAATCGTTATCGTAAAACTCCTCCAGTAAAGTGATAGTAGACTTTACTGAAGTTTTATAGGACTTCTTGGGAGAGCGCGAGAACTTCAGCTACACATGTTTATTTAGATCTACTTCCATTCTTTTCACTTACTCAGAACTTTGAAACACAATATATAATACACTTATATACCATATAAGTGTATTATATATACCAATAATACACTATCACTTTTGTACTTAAGAATTCCTAAAAATGTAAAAAACAGAAAATCTAAATAAAATGACAACCTCACTTCTCCCGTTGCCGCCAAAAAGTCAATTTCAAATTTATAGACATAGACGGCTTAGAAAAAGGCATCTCCAGACGGCCCGTGTCGTAGCACCAATGGTGAGGCCAATCGGGTAACTACTCACGTGTACAGTATACGTCACACATGTATTACCTAATAAGCTGATCGGCCGCCATTTCGGTAAAAAACAGAAGACATCTTTATTTTATTTGATATTATTTGCCTCACCTCGTAGTACGAGACAGGCTGTCCGGAGACTATAATCTATGCAAGTAGATATATTTTTTGCCACCAATTTCAAAGTATCAGACGAAAATACTTAAAAATGAATTTGAAAAATCTTTTATTTGAGGTTCCGTACGTTAAAAAGTAAAATGGAACCCTTATAAGATGGAGTAAAAACTCCATCCGTATGTCCGTCTGTCACAATCGATTTGTGACACACTCGTATAAACATTGGTATTTAAAAGTCCGCGTATGCAGACTTTGGTGTGTTTTGTGACCTGGATCTTGATATATAAAAAGACTGAGAGTTAGATATTTGGATACATACAACTTCAACTTTTTGTCTTAAAATTTTTAAACGTGGAACCATGATTGGAAAAAAACCTTGAAAAAAAAAAACCAGTTATGTACAAATATCCAGTTCAACAAATATCTTCGAATTTACATAGAATTTAAAAATGATTTTTAATAAAATTGATAGATAAAATTGACAGATAGTTTTACGAACGGTAGGGGTTGTATGGATGAGATTTTCTCGTTTTGCGTTATCGTAGGGAAGTTTCTGGCCATAGGTCAGAGAGTCTTCTGGGCTTTCGTGGATCTTGAAAAAACATTCGATAGAGTAGTGCGAAAGAAACTGTGAAGTCTTCTGCCTGGATATGGCGTGGAAGGCCCCTTACTACAGGCTGTAAGGTCATTATATCGAGGCCACAGAGCCTGTGTAAGGATAGATGGTGACATGTCGCCCAGGTTTGATGTCTGTTCAGGCGTCAGACAGGGCTGCATCATGTCTGCCTGGATATTCGTGTTGTATTTGGGCAGTTGCCTCCAGACATTGAAAGGTAGTATGACTGGTATGATACGTGATGGTACAGTGGTAAACTGCCTTTTGTACACTGACGATGCTGTGCTTATAGCACCATCAGAAGCGTATTGGCAGACGCTAGTCACGTGCATGAAAGAAGAATGTGAAGTGAGAGGATTGAATATGAATGTGAACAAAACTAAGGTTCTAGTGTTTGAAAGAGAAGATGTACAGACAAAGTGTGACATATGAGTAAATGGAAAATGTCTAGAACAAGTGAACGAAATTGTATATCTGGGGAGTGCATTTTCGAGGGATGGAAGATGTGAGTTGGATGTGGAGAGACGGGTAGCAGCCGGCAATAAAGTGAACAGTGCTCTGTCCGCATTCGTAGGCAATGTGAATATATCTAACTCAGCCAAAATGGCCACACACAATGCGGTGTTGGTGCCGACTTTATTGTATGGTAGTGAGGCCTGGATATGTCCGAAATCGAGTGAAAGTAAGATAAATGCAATAGAAATGCGATCTCTTATAAATATATGCAGTGTCACCTTTGCGGACAAAATAAGCAATGAAGAGATACGCAGTATGACAGGGTTGCACGACAGTGTTATTGTAAAAATAAAGAAAGGAATGCTAAGATGATTCGGGCACATGGAAAGAATGAGTGATGAAAGACTGACGAAGAAATCTATAAAGCAAAAGTAAATGGTAAAAGAAGCCAAGGAAGACCAAGGCTGACTTCAAATAACTAGAGTGTTAGCCGACGGAAATGTCAAAAACACTCGCATACCTAGGTGAAAATGTGTGATGAGAATCATGAGATTTGAGCAAGCGAAAGAAGTATGTAAGGACCGCGACGCTTAGCGCTCCATCCTCTCTAACTTGTTGGGGATACGGCGTGAAGATAGTATAGTATGATAGATAATTATAATAACTCAAAGCTCTTAAACCGGTTTTCTTGGGAATTACAATTATGTGCAAAAGCAAATATTGGATTTGTCCGCGCTAAAACATGATCCCTTCTCACGTTGTGGAGAACCACTTCTCTGGGGGCAAAGTCCATCCCACACTCTCGCAGTGCACGATAGTGAGGGCAACACGCGCTCTTATCCTCCTCGGGGTCGCATGGGCGAATGACCGGAGCCCTCACTCCGATCGACTACGACTCTGTAGGCTCCTTTAGTCCCCTCTAAAGACAGGCGAGGAATACCATCTCTAGTCAGGGCTACAGGGCCCAACTGCAGGACCCAAAATTAAAAAAGAGAGGCTAAGGGTGGCTTGCACCAAGTATTTAAACTCGATTTAAGGAACTGACATCTCGCTCGCACCAACTATTAAACAGTTGGTGCAAGCGAGATGTCAAATTTATAATCGCGTAGTCTGTTCCTGTAATATTTCACAGCTATCTACACGTGAATCGAAAGTTAAATTACAACAGTTCCTTTTAACACTTAATTACGAAGAGATAGAATTACTCAAGGCATTGTGCAATAAACAAAAAAGCTTTCATATTATGATAAAATACAAATATGCAATAATATTAACCCCTCATATACGCAGCGTTCTTACATTTCTTTTCTCCATTTGGTCCCCACCATACAGGCTTAGCCTAGTGTGGGGGCCACTGATACTTCACAGATAATTAAAGTACATGAAAAATATTTATATAACCTTGTAAAGTTTTGTATTTTGTATGCTATTGCTAAATGAAAAAAAATAAAAAAAAATAAAAAATGTCGCTCTTTTTCACCACCAACTATTAAATAGTTGGTCCTTAAAGCGAGCTTAAATAGTTGTGCAAGCCACCCTTAGAAGCTTGTCTAAAGTTTACATAAGAAATATAACGAAGGTCCCGCTTTAAGCGTTATAGTTCTCTAGAATAATTTTTTGAAATATCGTACAAAATTTTCTAATACCCGGGTCGAACTAAACCTTTTTTTGTCTTTATTTTATCATGAAATGTCTCTATTACATCTTATTAAATACAAAAATGAAGGAATTATGTATTTGTGATAACAAAGAGCAGACCGACATGTCGAAAATGTAAAGGTTTTTCTTTAGCTATGGATTCCTAAAAATACCAGAAACCGTTTAATACTCCCTCGATATGCTAACGAGTGTAGACGGCGGCAGTTTTATGTCTCCCATGGTTACAATAAACTAACCTTTATTTATAGGTAACTTAAACAATATTTTTCACGAATGCCTTTCATGAGTTAAAAATAACGATAAAATCCTTTGTTTTCAGGTAATTCATTGCTTCAGGGCTACAAACGAGTTTAGATATTGAGTGAGTATTTGAAGACTTACTTCAGGAAAAGAGACTATAATGATATATGAAGGTATATGAACTTATTCCATGAAAAAACGTGCGCGGTCGGGGGACCCCCGTCATAAACGAAGTTCCTTAGCTACAGTGTCCATTCTATAATTGCAACAATGAGACAATAAAAATCACATATGATTTAAAACAAAATCAAAAAACAAATAAGTTAAAATCTGCTCGTGTAAAGTAATGAGGTTATACACTTATACAGCCGCGCAACGCGCACTGCTAGTCTGATCGAATCTCGATACTCGCACGCACGCAACCACTCGTATATAATAGAAAGAAACAGAAAGATCACCGTGGATCTATGTACACAGGAATTAATTAATATCGAACAGCAGTGTGACTCATAATCTAATATAGAACTACTATAACGCCTTTAAGAAGAAATGTGAACTAAAGGCTATATAATTTGTGCCGATTTAAAAGCTTAAGAAACACCGTTAATTCTGTTATAGAACTATCAACAGCTTTTTGTGCTACTTGAGATTCTTATCTCCGAAACAACTGTATATACTACAAAAAATGTGACGAAAGTGTTATAGTTCTACAAAGATTAATTTCCAAAGTTTACCATTTTATATATGGTACAGGACCATTTAGAAGCAAACCAATTTTACACTTGACCATCCTTTTATAATGCGTACCGCTAATAATATCTGTAACAATCATCTAGGGTGGATTTTTTTTAATTAATATTAATTATAAGTAGAGTTATAGAAGCATAAACCTACGATCGCGCTTAGGCAGCAGTATGCAACTTCAGCAATTTCAGCTATTGCAACATACATGAATTTATTATAAATAAGACACACATTACTTTAGTAAGCCAGTCTCGTATAATTTGTCTAATAATATTTTAGTATTATAAATTAATGTAATTATATTAAATAAATAAATATTTTATTTTTTAAAAGTGTTTCGGTTACCAACACTTAACTGTAGTCATTAGACTTTTTGGCGGGAACGGGAGGAGTGAGGTTGTCATTTTATTTAGATTTTCTATTTTTTACATTTTTGGGTGTTTTAAAGTACAAAAGTGGTAGCATATTGTGTTTTAAATTTAAGACATTTAATGTAAGAGAAAAGAATAGAGAGATCTAAATAAATGTGTAGCTGAAGTTCTCGCGCTGTTCCAAGAAGTCCTATAGAACTTCAGTAAAGTCTACTATTACTTTACTGTAGGAGTTTTACGATAACAATTCTACTTAATAATACAATACGTGACATTGACAAATGCGCTAGTCGGTGCGCCATGCTATGAAGAAAGAAAAAAAAAGTAACTGCTCTCAATGAGGTAAAAATAAGATCAGACATACGCACAATACGGTAAAAAAGCATACGAGTATTTTAAAACAATACCCATCTTCTTAAGAATAATTCATGTCAAAAATATTGAAATGTAAATTTTGAATCGCCTTGAATTAGCTAAAATCCTAATAATTGGGTGACAATGGCTGCACATAATCTCTGATCGACAATGTAAATGTTCTAATGGAGGGACTAATTCATAGTTTTAATAAATAAGTTACGTCAAGTTTTCTTGAAGTCCGAACAATATTGGCCCAATTTTGAATTGGCTTATAAAGTGTGTACCTATTTGAAAAACCGGCCAAGTGCGAGTCGTACTCGCGCATTGAGGGTTCCGTATCACCTTACAATGTACTTGTAATGTGTGTTTACCTATAAAATACAAGTGAATTCAAAAACAAACTTAATTTTGCAGTTGAAAGACACGTTCTCCCATACTCACCAACGGCAAATTAAGTTTGTAATGGGAAATAACTACTAGATTACGGTTTTCGGATTTTCCCCTTTACTCGTGCTATAAGACGTTACTTCTTGCCAAATTTCATGATGCTAAGTCAACGGGAAACCTTACGGGTTTTGATTCCCTCGCGAGTGTCAAAATATGACCGTATCTTTTGATTGCGTTGACATAGAAGTTTGATTTTTTCACAGCTCCAAGGGATTCCAAACTTAAGTATTTGATATTAATTTCAACTTGGTACCTCCACGCGTTCCTGAGAAGAAGGATTTTGACGGACAGACAGACAGACGGACAACGAAGTGATCCTGCGAGCGTTTCTTTTTTCCTTTGTGATACGGAATCCTAAAAATAGTAAAAACTGTACGATTTTACATCGTTACTACTAAGGTCCTTGATATATTTCATTAAAATTATGCAGTCTCAAAAATGCAAAAAAAGTGAAGAACTAAAAGAAAAATTAAAAAAAAAGTGAAAAAATGACTACGCCTTGGTACGTAGATGAAACTTTCAAATATACCTCATATACTTGAACAAAAGTATTTTTCAAAGAAGCTTCTTATTGCAAAAAATCAATAAAAGTATTTCTAATCTGAAGATGACTTCTTAAACAAGGTCAAGGAATCTATTGGCGTCAAATAAATTATACATGGTACATGCTATGAATAAAGCCTGTCTGTGGAAGCTGCGAATATTTGCGAGGTGCTAAACGACCGATCTTTGATTGTTCCGACCGATAGCACTTTGAGCAATTTGCGTGCTGCAGCCGACCGGAATCAAATCGCGTCTTTATCTTATACTCGCAGCGAATCGACGAGTCAGACTCGTATAATTTACAATATCTTATCGTAGTGAAATACCTAATCTCTCAATTTCTATTTATTATCGTACATGATAAGGGTAAAAAATAAATTTCTAAATTATATTTTTTGTGTCAAAGTTTTGAGTATGGGAAGTTTCGAGACGACTTCTCAATTTAAGAATTATAATTAGCTTAATTTTCAGCGAGACGTCCATTTTAGCAAAATTGATCAATACAATACGAAATTCACGTTACAATATTTATAAAATAATAAAATAAACTTAATTTCTGGAGACAAATTATAAGTAGTTTTATAATTCTCTAAAATACTCAAAGTTCAAAGTCCAATAGTTTCAGAGATAAGAGAAAGGGCATGGTTAAATCAAATTTGAGTGTCCATTTTGCTCAATTTGAAGCTGAGTCTATTCTCTGGAATTTCCTGAGGACGCTTCGTTGATAAGCAAAGTACGAATCAATGAGTTCGAATTCGAATTTACGGTACCTATTGATATATATAAAATATATTGAACAACTATTTGCCTTTAGGATGTCTAATTTTGACAAAAACAAAGCTTACAAGTTTCCACTGTTGACAAACTGAATCAGTATTAAGGCGACGCATTGGAAATTTTGACGGCAGGGATTTCAATTTTTCTAAGTGACTACTAAACGTATGAAAATGATATTTGGTAATCTGATTCTTCATTTCATAGATTTTTTTTGACAGTTGCGATATACGATTGGTTAACTTTTGTAACACAAAAAAAAATATCAAAGAAACGTTTTTTGAAACAGAGATTTACATTTTTAGGAGTAACGGGAGTGATTTATGTTCCTAAATTTTCTGTATAGTTTTAATCTTAACATATTCTTCAAAATGTCAGTTGGGTTTATTAAATTAATTATAGTTTTTAAAATAAACGAAAATAACTACTTTTTCGTATTTTTCGTAAGCTAGCGCGCGCACTTTTGCATAAGCCAGGTCTATTTTGGATTAAATTATTGTTTATCAATGCGTCGCCTTAAGAGGTACTAATTGATAGGATGCACGCGTCTGCGCTCACGGTCTGAACTCGAGTTTAATTTAAACTCACGACTAACTTTCACTTCACACTCGCTTCTACCCAGGTAACTTAGTAACTATATTAGAACAATACGTGCAATTTGTTACCAACTCCTGACTTGGACTTATCTCAGGATTCTAGTAGTTTTAATACTACTTTCCAGACTTCACATTTTTATAGTACACGTCACATAATTCTTAGTGTATGGACTATATACATTCAAAAGTGGCTATGTGACGCGATTATATCATAAGTTTTAAATTTGTAATTTATGCATATTTAATTATAATTTATAATATTTTCCCTCTCTATTCTGTGTCTAGAATCTAGAAATAACTTCTAGATTCGAGAGTGACAAATTGTTGAATATATTTTTAAATATCAAGCTTTATAATTATAATAATTAATTAATTAATAAGGCATATGTGTAAATACTAGTTCAATTTAATAATTATCCATTTCAGAATTGATTCGAATGATTTTTTAGACCCAGAAGCTCGTATTTTTTTTTTTTTATGACGCTGTATAATTTTCAGGCCCGCGCAATAATCCTACGGCCCTGGTCACATGATTTTGTTCTTGAAGTCTGGTAATACTACTTTGGAAGTACCTAAATTGATCCAATGTAGTTACAAGTAGGTACAAAACCAAATATCATATCACTAGAGCTACAATTGACTTATGTGAGAATATATACTGAAAATAATTAGCAAATAAATAACATATATGAGGACCTGTATCAGCTTGCTAATCTTTACATTTAATAATATTGGAATAAGTATTTGATTGCATTTACTTTTTATGAAGGACTAAGAAAATTTGGGATTGTCTGATACTGTCGGCTTAATATTATTAGACACACCGTACGTTTAATAAGTTAGTTTATCTCTTATTCCAGCGATAAACAATAATTTAATCTAAAATAGACCTTCTGCACTATAACGAGTTGCGCACGCCAGTTTATTATATTAAAAACTATAATTAATTTTAAAAAAAATCCAACTGAGATTTTGAAACAGAAAATTTAGAAGCATAAATCGGTTCCGTTAGTCCGTAATCTCCATTTTCAAAGAGATTTCTTAATTTTTTTTTGTTACGAAACGTAACTAATCACGTATCGCAACTGCCAAAATGAAGTTAATGAAATTAAGAATCAGGTTACCAAAAATTACTTTTGTACGTGAAAATTGAGAAGCGAAAGAAGTATGTAGGGACCGCGACGCTTGGCGCTCCATCCTCTCTGACTACCCCGTTACGGATACAGCGTGAAGATATGTATGTACTTTTATACGTTTTGTAATCGCTTAGAAAAATTTAGATCTCTACCGTTAAAATTTCTAATTCATAGCCTTAATAATGGAAAAGATATAATCAGACCTGTTGCCGTAGGTTTAGAAATTTCTCGTGACTTTTATATTTATCTTTAAATAATGTTATCAAAGCTGACGTATACTACGGACAATAAAACTATATACGTATATTAAAATTGTGTGGCAATAAAACTAAACTACGTATATTAAAATTGGGTGACCCTTGCGGACAAAATATGCAATGAAGAGATACGCAGTATAACAGGGTTGCACGTCAGTGTTATTGTAAATATGAAGAAAGGAATACTTAGATGGTTCGGGCACATGGAAAGAATGAGTGATGCAAGACTGACGAAGAAAATCTACAGCCCAAAACTGAGTGGTAAAGGAAGCCAAGGAAGACCAAGGCTGACTTATGAAGATCAAATAGCCAGAGTGTCAGCAGACGGAAATCTCAAAAGCACTCGCATACCTGGACGAAAATGTGTGAGGAGAATGATGAGATTTCAGGAAGCGAAAGAAGTATGTAAAGATTGCGACGCTAAGCGCGCCGTCCTCTCTGAACACCCCGTTAGGGATACAGCGTGAAGATATGTATGTATGTATGTAAAATTTTGGTATTCATACGTTTAGAAACTGATAAAATTGTGGGGTCTATCTGGATTACTACTACCATATTATTCGCTAATCCTATCGCCAAACAGCAGCACTATCATATAGCGAGGTAAGATAGCTTGTGAAACTTCAGGCACGAGAGAGACGGTATTTTAGTCCTCAGTTACCAACGCTATTGTAATTTAAGTGCTCTCTTAACCTCAAATTGTAAATATCCATGGTCCTCAGACCTCTTACCATCAAGACCGACTGTTCGCTTATTTGTATTCCACTTGGTATAGAAAAACACTCTTGTGAAACGCAATACTCTCCTTTGATACTGTCGTGATCGAGTAAAAAACCAGGTGGTCATTGATCAAACGGGCATCGGGGGGTCATTATACATTATGTAAATGTACGAGGGTGAATGTAGCGAATGCTGGACCAGGGGTAAAACGGTTATCGTGTTCACTATTATGTAAACGCAAAATAGAATTGTATATTTATAGGTATATTTTAACAAAAGATCGGAAGCAAAAGTAGAAATCATTACGTGATGCACAATGAATGGGACAAATTACTAGAGAAGTGCATGTAAAAGAACTTAATAATTGGTAAATAATATAACGATGAATTTCTGTTTAATTCTATAAAAATATGTAAATACTAACAATAAATATACAAGGTTAATTAAAAAATACTAATAACCTCCTAGTGCAAAATTCCTGTCCTGTCATTATACTTAACAACTTTTGTTCTACGACTCTTTTCAAAACTTAATACGTTCGTCAAAAAATATTTGTAGGGTTTTGTTGTACTGTCTGAAACGTAATTACTCTGTGTACGTATTCGAATGATACAATGAAAGCGCACTCAGCGCCGCGCTGTGCGTGTGCTGCTTTAGCGACCGGCACGCTTATTACGTAACTTGCAACCAGCATGCGACAGCCAATATCGCGCGATATCTGCTGTCAAAACGAAAATTTGTGTAATATAATTTGGATTGTGGGACTAAATCTACCGCCAAATGTCCATGTTACGGTTATAGAATAATAGATACGCAATCGCCATACATGATACCAATTTTTTATTACAATTGATCACCGGTCGCACAGTGACCGCGTGGCTGTCGCTGTATGCAAAATTTTAGGTAATAATCCCGCGGCACGCTTATTACATAACTTGCCGACAGCATGCGACAGCCAATATCGCGCGATATCTGCTGTCAAAACGAGAATTTGTGTATTATAATTTGTATAGTGGCGCTAAATCTACCGCAAAAAGTGCGTTTTACGATCATAAAATAAAATAATAGATACGCAATCGTCACACGTGATACCAATTTTTTATTACAACTAATCACCGGTCGCGCAGTGATCGCGTGGCTGTCGCTGTATGCAAATTTTTAGGTAATAACCCTTCGGGTAGAGTAAGTGCCATTTTCAGAAATATTTAATATATTTTTATTTTTGTATGAAAGTAAAAACTTATGAATTTTTAAAAGTCGTAGAACAAAAGTTATTGGGGATAATGTTTAGTACAAAATACTAAGAGGTTATTAGTATTTTTAAATTAACCCTGTATAATAACGCTTTATATAGGCGTAAGTAGATAGGTAACTTTTAGGGACGCATAAATATATAGATCTCCTCAAAACATAAAATATTTGTCTATATCTTTGATTATTTACTTGTCTAGATGGAACGTTGTAAATAATCAACTTGCACAAAACCGACCCGAATTGTGGATTATGTGTGCGTGACAGTAACTGTAGTGTACTCGTATTTATAAAATGTCAATATGGGCGTAATTGGGGATCACAGAATGTATAGCAGTATTTCCCTATTGTTGTCAGTAACTATAGCGATTGAAACAAACTTAAAATGTACTTTTTATACATATGTATATAATAAAGTTAAAAAACAATTATCTCGTATGAAAATATAAATTAAAAACGCATCTTTTAGAAATAGGTACTCTTCTTTTGGATTTTATTTAGTGGCCTATATTGTCTGATTTACAAATATGCTGGCATCTTATTTGTATTTATTTTTTAAACTTGTTTGGTGATCTATATTCGTCGCTAATAAAAACAAACACTGTAACGATATTGTAATATTCGTTTGTGTATATTAGATATATAGATGTAATATTCGTTTAATAAAATAACAATGAGTTAGTACTTGTAAAAATATGGTCAATTAGGTAACTCAAGGCTAATTTCACTATTTTCATAAATTTTTATACTAATTTGCACTTTACCAAAACCGGAACACGCGTTTTTTGTTTGTTTGGGCTAATCTGCGAAACGACTTAACCGATTTTGACGGAATTGTTATTGAAAGATAGACTTTTCAGATAATAATCCGGATAAAACAACGAATCTACTGACAACTACTAGTTTATAATATATCAACTAACAACAACAACTAGTTTATAATATATATTGATTTGATATTTTTTTTATTGAAACAATTAATGAGCTATAAATGCCGAAAGTAGATGTCTACTATACCAGGGAAACAGGGAATCTTTCTCTTTTAGTTGGTTAATAATGGCTGTTACTTTTTCACTTTATAATTGTGAGAGCAGACCTGCCCCTGGTAGAACTTTTGAAGACTATTTAAAGTACTATTCAAACTTTTGTTAAATAAAACAATTCCTCGTAATTCATTATATGGAGGCGTTATCAGCGAGAGCGAACCTCGCCGCCTTGCCGGTGAATTTTTCAGCAGAAACCGCCGCTGTGTTAACTACAGTTTATCGCAACTTCTTTAAGTTCTCTTGATTAAGTTCTAAGTGTGCTTCGCGGTGTTGGGCCATGAGAACAGCGACTGTTATTCTAAGTAATCTAAATGTTTTTTTTAGTGTTCGAATCAAAAATTAAAAAGTCATAGAATAGCCTCGGCGTCTGTTTGTTGGTCAGAACTGTTTTTTCTTGAACACTATATGATATAAACAACTGAGGAAAATGTATATTAATCGGTGGCCCAAAGATAGATGTTAACTTCAGAACTTGAAATTTACTTATGATAGAGATTAAACAGAGAGTTAAATAGCAATTTTTTTCTTCATTTTTTTACAATTTATTGTGATAATTTCACTTCATTTTTTTACTGATTTTTATTATACCTAGGTATTTGTACGTATATAGATAATAAGTTAAATTATAACTACCATGTGTACACGAAAAAAATATATAAAAATATGTTAGTGATAAGAGTATATTTGTTCGTTAATATATTTATGTACGTAAGAAAATGAATGTACATATGCCTATATACATAAATATATAGATGTGTCCAGAAACTCTTACGTGGAAAAGTGGGTAAGTACTAATTTACGCAGACGAATTCATGGACTAGATTTTGTTTAACGTTGTATTTTTCGGAATAATTTACTGACGTTGGTGCGAAGCCAAGTAGTAATCAGCATTCTAAATCGAGAGACGCCAAATCTGCCCTCAGCCAAGTCAAGCTACAAAACCATTTATTTCAAAATTTTACAGAAGCGAAAGACTACCTCTGTCACCTCTCCAAAAAATAAGGACAGTGATACCTGTTACTCCATCATCTACATCATAAAATTAAATTATATATAATCAATAAATTATTTACCAGCAATCTAGATTGCGAGCAGTCTATTTTATTTTCGCTATCTGTATCGTGTATACATGTGTAATTTTATTATGTAATAAACTATAAATTATTAACGAAAAAATGACACTAAACACATTATAAGTAAAATGATTATATGTATTGTTTTCGTGGCCACAGACTTAAGAAAGTACGTTAGCAACGGTGTTAACGAGAGCGCGCAAGTCGACATAATAAATATATTTGTACCCTCGAATACCGCATTATTTTCCTTTAAAAAGATTTAAATGTATCTATTACTATCTTTGTAGATACCTCTCAATTTGTATACTCAGTTGTTACTTTGCGGAAATCCATTTCATGATGTATTCCTAAAATCTAACTATTTTTCGGTCAAACTCCAAAAACCACCTATCGGCCACCACCAAACTCCAAACCACCAAAAAACTCCAAAAACCACCAATTGGACTTGGTCAGCTAGCTGGCCGAGTCCGATCTCTAGTATTTCCTGAGGATGCTTCGTTGAGAGGCGAAACATGTGTCGATTGGTGGTTTTTGAAGTTTGAGCGGAAAATAGCTAAAGATTTCAGGAATACATCACCTCTCAATCTACTGTGCTTTGAGTGCAAAAAAAAATTTAATTTTTTTTATCCATCTATACTTATCGAATTGAGTCAAGTAGGATCTCAAAGAAGCCGACTAACATCACGCAAGTTACCAGTGAGCAGTAACTATTATAATTTTTTTAAATTTATTAAATTACATAAAACATTGTATATTTGACTATGTCAAAAAATAATAAGATCTATCGTCATGAAATAGCCTTTCTACTATATCGAGCCTAAAAGCTTAAATTGTAGCACGAAGCTCTATATCAAGTCAGTCACATTATAGTCGATCAATCGGCAGTTATTTTCTTCGGAATCGGCGATAGTAAGCATAAATCTCTAAGTAACTGCCTCCCGAGTCCCTACACGCGTTTAAGACCTGTTCACATTATAATAGTTACTCGCATGTATTACTAATTTCATAAATTCGATGTCGAGTGAAACTAAATGTATTTTTATACATATTATTTACTGTGTTATTTTCAATAAAAATTAACATAACATATATTACATGTAAAATTACTAGTAAATGAAGTACATTACATGAATGAATGATATCTATGGTACAGTACATGAATATAACATTATGAAAACTAGTACCTAATATTTTAAAATGTTAGTACATTAAGTTAAAAATTATGTTTGTAATATATTCTACAAACAGAATGCTAATTATGATGTAATTGAGATATTAACTTATATTGTGTAAGCCATATATAGAACTTGCGGAGTATCTGGTCAAAGCAAATTATTCAAATAAAGCCAGTTAGTTATTTGTACGTAATATTTTTTAGACGACAAATTTACCATCAACTCAAAACTGGTTCGTTGATATCTAAACTGAATGCTACTCTACATAAGATCATTGAACCTTTGGTTTAGACGTTCAGTGCATTACCCTTGGCACGACATTTGGTCAAATTGTAATTAAATATCGTTACGTTGTACTTATATGACACATTTATGTATTGTTTATACGCTAGCAGTTTTTATCACTGTTATAAATGATATAGATTCTAGGTTCCCAAACTTATTTTGTCTACTGAGTCGAGAGCTCATGCAGTCGTTGTCTAAGATGCCTCCTAGCTAAATGAAATTACAAATCACCCCCCAGGCCTCTACACAACGCCCCCATTTTTTTTCTGGGTCTCTTACCGCACCCCTTTAGGCCTGCAGCGCCCACAGGGGGGCGTTATCGCCCACTTTGGGAATGGGTGATTATAGATGATATCTTAAGGTTATGCCAACTTAAATATATTATTACTTGAAACATCCGTGCTAAATACCAAATGAACTATGTAACATCTATTATTAGAATACTGTTAAGCTGCTGTTGCTCGACTCAACACGTGCACTGAACGGGGCATGACAGAATTTCAATGAGGTACCCTTTGGTGCTGCGGAACCGTATTGTTGGTTACGTTGCCTTTCGCATCCTAATGAAACTGCTTTTGTTAGTACAATCAATACATTTTAGTATCGAAATTTCACACGATAAATTTGAACCGATCTTGCGATAAGCATTTGATAATTGTGTACGAACAGTGGATTCTGTCGCACTGCTTTGTGTAATTTTCTATACATAAATAAATTGCCATCTTGTGTGAAACTAATTTTCGTCTCTCTTTCTATCTTATTGAGCATAATCACGAGTAAAACAATTACAGTAAATATGGCGACCTCGTACTGTCAGCTTAAGTGTCAGTTCATGATAGACTTCATATACATTATCGAAATATTTATTTGCAAAATATTCATAAATCTTAAGGGTTTTGACTACTAGTATTAAAAAAAATACGTCATATTGTTGTACTGTGACTCTTCTCTAATCACGCATATTAGTAAAAGTCCAGAAACTCGGTCAATAAAAAACAAACATGCTCTTAGAGCAAATGCTTTATCCATTTTGGTTCTTGGTCAGAGTAAATCTTTTCCTTGTACTATCTTGGCCTGAGACGGCAGTTCACTTTCTGTAACTTTAAATTCGTGTCAGCATACAGCTAGTTACTGGCACAAATTACTATCCTGATTTCATTTACTAACTTCGTGTATACGGGCAATAATTTATGATTTCTGGCACCGGGACTATTCGACTTATGAAGTCCAAAATTATCTTTTAATATTTCAAGTCATTAGCTCCATACTTCATCATGCGATCGAAACTATACAAGAAACTTGGCGAGTATCCGACACTTAAGACTTAACACAACAAACCAATTAACCTACATCTTTTATTTGGACACAGTACGTTGTTGGAAAGCACCATCTGTTTTACTTACATTTTCCGTAATAAATGCGCTACGTCTTGAGTCACGAATGTTATAAAAATGTTCACTTTGTCAAAACGATGTCTTCAACTTTATATGCTTTAAGAAATAGACGCTCGCATGAGTTTAGCGTTGTAATAACTTATGCTTATATTAGATGACTGAGATTTACCGTCTAGATTTTTTATACTGAAAGTCACATAGTAGGTATCATTTTTGGTTGCTGATG
Source organism: Zeuzera pyrina (assembly GCA_907165235.1). Classification (NCBI taxonomy): domain Eukaryota; kingdom Metazoa; phylum Arthropoda; class Insecta; order Lepidoptera; family Cossidae; genus Zeuzera; species Zeuzera pyrina. Next base: position 23,827,332 of record OU015629.1, read on the forward strand.
GCGTTTTTCAGATGCTTTTAAAAGGGGTAGACTCACCAATGTTACTCCACCATCCCATCTTTCTATGTGTTTAGTATGTAAAATACATATACATGATATACCTACGTATATTCTCATAAATGTTGCAAGTAGTAAAAGCCCATATTTTTAGTTTTAATTTTTTATTTTAAAATATTACTTACATTTTTTTGTTACGTCAAAAGTGGAAAGGAACTAATCATTTCAATTATTCGTAGTTTCAAAAATTATTTCGTCACTGTGTATTGCATGTAAATATGTATAGTTTTAATACCTTCTATTTCGTGGTTTTTACTAAATATGAAATAGATTAAATGCTTTTTGTTGTTATCATTGAAATTAGATAACTGTTATTTAGTTAGATATAGATCTAACTAACAAGTTTTAAGTTGGTAAGTTAGTAATTAAATATTCAACTTTTCCTCGTGTAATGGCACAGTAAGCAGCAAGTCGTAAGTTATCGATTTAGTTATTTAGTTTTCAAGTAAAATAAAAAATAGGGTCCATAGAACTGTTTACATATGAAAATTTAATTAACTTAATACTTACTAAATTATAACATGCAAGCACCTCTTTTATATTGTCTTTCCTTTTTACATCATTTTTTATTTAATGTAATTTAAAACATTTCATTTTTTTACGCTCTTGTTATGCATTCTTTTCGTGGCTTTAGAATAAATCGGTCGTGTCTGGTTCTCTTGTTTTTCTTTCATTATCCCGAACTCTATTCTCATACAATCCGTTATACATGGTTTATACCAGCCATTCCCAAAGTGGGCGATAACGCCCCCTTGTGGGCGCTGCAGGCCTAAAGGGGGGCGGTAAGAGACCCAGAAAAAAAATGGGGGCGTTGTGTAGAGGCCTGGGGGGTGATTTGTAATTTCATTTAGCTAGGAGGCATCTTAGACAACGACTGCATGAGCTCTCGACTCAGTAGACAAAATAAGTTTGGGAGCCAGTGGTTTATACGATATTCGCCGATAAATCATTTAGTTGGCAATTCGACTGGATTCCTGCGTGTAAACAGCTTGATAACTCGGTACTCGTAAGTTCCCAGTTAAAGTTGTCAGTCGTTTAGTTGACTCGCTACTTACCGAGCTGTTAAAAACAGAAATTTTGTTGACTCGATAATTACTGACTTACCTACGTATAACGTGTAAAACAGGCCTTAGTGCTGGCATCACTACCATTTTTCGTTCATTACGTCAGTGCGTTTCTTTGGCTGCAGGTGTTTGGATCTACAACGGACAGCGTATTGATGTGCGAGTGTGTCTCTGTGTATCTGATCCGTCAGTCAAGTATAATTTTCCAACGTACAGTATAGTCTTCTTTATTTATATCAGCGGTAATAAATCAAAGCGTAACGTCTACAAACTCCTGAATTGTGCCAAGGAAACTTTTTAAATGAACGTTATCAGCGAAAGGAAGCGGGCGCGAGTGAGAGAGCTCCCTCACATAAAAATATCATTTGCGTGTAACAATAAAACAGACTGGTAATTTTATGAAAGTATATCGCACAACGTAAACTCATTATGTACGTAGATATGGAAAACGCTGGTATTACGGCATTCGTAGATAACATGCTAGGGATTGTATAATATGTTTCGAACGATATTACAAAAATCAGTCAAGCATGATTTCCACTTCTTTTTGCTCCGCCCGTAGCTGGATAAAAATACCCTAAACCACATACGATAAGGTTTGTTAACAAGACCTTCGTTCAGGTAAGACAATTTGCGATTATTAAATTAAATTAGTACCATTTTCTGAATTATATATATTATGCAACATTCTCATTTAATTCATTGTTATTCAATTGGCCATTATTAAAATGGCGCAGCACTGATCGAAGCTCGGACCTCATATCGGGAATTAACTGTTTAAAGCCGCCATGTTGAATTTGCATATTTCACATTATCCTCGCGTGTTGTACAAGCGTACGATTTGTAGTCGCTTTCATCTTTTTATAAAATTCTGTTTCAAAACTTACGGTTGGTTATCTGGAATATCGTATCGTGAGATATCACTTAGACGATAAAATGTTGACACTTCTACTCCTGCTATAAACTCAGAAAAAAACGTGCACGAAAAAAAATATTCAATTAAATACTTTATCGAATAGAATTTACAAAAATACGATATTTAATTAGAAATAAAATATGTAATGAAATAAAATATATAGATTAACAGCCGAAAAAAAGTTTCACTTAGAAGTACTCGTTTATTTAAGCGATAACCATACGTTTTCTTTGGAAAATATACTCGATAGTATCAAACTAAATTAGTTTTCCTAAATACGTTTTCCTAAATTAACAAAAACATTTTAAAAAACACACTTTCCGTTGTAGAAATATTAAAGACGCACATATTTCTTTACGAACCTCAACCCTATTTCTTCACGTCTGCATCTCTCTCTCTCAACTCGTTCATTACCTGAGAATACCTGGCTTTCAAAAACGGAACACAAATGAAACCAGCTTTCTGTCTGTCTGTCTATAACAACCGTTTTACTATGAGTCTATTTGAAGTAATTATGGGACAATTTCATAGTGAGTGGCGACACAAAGACAGACGTTATTTCAAAAGTTGGGTTTTGACTTTTGCTTGTTTGTTGACTTGATTTCTTATTTAAGATCTCAAAACTAACCTTACTTCTGGGATTTAAATTAAATAAAAAGATATAGATTACAAATTATCGAGACTTCAAAATAATTAGAAATATAATGGGGTTTTTAATGAGCTTTGCATGTTTTGAAATCTCTTCAGAGAAGGAAAAGCAATCCGAAATTAAAACAAATTGTATGAAATGTACGTACATACATATCTTCACGCTGCATTCCTAACGGGGTAGTCAGAGAGGACGGAGCGCCAAGCGTATGTTTTAAAGTATAAGTATAGTTCTAGAAAATCGCTTAATGTTCTACTTACTATTATACACACCTTTGTAATTTCGACTCGGGATAGACATTGATGTATGGCTCTTCTTTGACACAATTTGCTTCCGAAAGCCCCCGGTTTCAGCTGCGATAACCCTTTCACCGCATTGTGTGTAGAATTCAATGAAACTTTATTTATTAGTTGCTTGTGTTATGAAAATAATGTTACCTCTAAATAATGTCTACGTGTAGGGTCGTTTAAATGTATTTTCTAATATCTTCACAACCTCTGGGCCAAAATTGGAAAGCGCTCTGTAACAAGACAATTTATTTTATACTTTAACAATCGCCGCAACCTTCGACTCGGAACGCAGAGGTAATTATAATGAGCTCCAATTTGGGTCCCAAAATAAAGAAAATTTCATTTCTTTATTTGACTAGGTAGGTTAGATGTCGTACAGTTTTTTATTAATTCGAAATTTTAATTTATCTTTAATACTATCAATACAAAAGGACAAAAAATCAAAAAAATTTAATATCCTCTTGTCACACAACCACGTTCTACTGTCAAACTTTGTTGCTGTCAAACATCCCTTTAAACCGAATGCTGTGCTTTCATCTAACTTTGAATTCGATGAACTGATTTGATTTTTCCTGTGCCCGCCAAAAAGTCCAAGCAATTAGGTACACGCCATCGATTGATCTCAGTTGGCTAAAATTTTGTCTGGGCTCAAATCTTGCAATCAGTCTATTTTGTTAGCCATTAAATGCACTTGTAGGTACATAAGTACCTGGGCCACCGAGATTTACGGAATTGTACATAAAAAAAAAAAACAAAAAAGTCTGACCACATTGCAGAATTCCTACCCCTGCGCGTCGGCAAGATAGACCTCCGCTCTAACGACTGTGCTACGGCGAAGTTAAATTTTGTTGCGAAACTAAAAGAATTTAGAAGTTTAGGACGGCTTGTACCAACTGTTTAAACTCGATTTAAGGAACTGACATCTCGCTCGCACCAACTATTAAATAATTGGCGCAAGCGAGATGGCAGTAAGCCGCCCTTAGAGTTACGAAGTTTTAAGTGTGATTTTTCCCAGAATTGAGATTTAACTAGATCGATTTTTTGCCTCCGTAAACCTTTATATTACAAATTTCATCGAAATTGTTAGAACCGTTTTTGAGAAAGCGATTACAAGCATATATTTATACAAATATTGCTTGTATAGTGTTATAGTGAATCTATCTATATATATAAAAGGCGATGTATGTATGTATGTATGTTCCTTATGAACTCCGAAACGGCTGAACCGATTTAAATGAAATTTTCAGGGAATCTTCAAATTGGCTTAGTGGGTGTTCCTGTAAAGTTTGGTAGCGATCGGATCAGTAGAATTTTTTTTTTGTTTTTTTTTTGCAGTATCAAAATAATTATAAAAACTGTTTAATTTATTTTAACTTCAACTAACGCCCAGTGAAACGGGCCGGGTTTGCTAGTATATTATAAAACCTGTAGCTTTGATCGCTTCAAAGCTTCACGCAAGGTTAAACTTCACGCGCGTGTAGGCCTCATTAGGTAATTTATAATTCAGAATTGAGTTTCGCTTCTCTTTTAATATACATATTAGTTGTTCTATGTCCAAATTTAATGTAGATAGATACAAAAATTCGTATCTCTATTCCGATTGCAATACAACGCCTTTCTATTATTGACGCCCGGAAAGCATTCGCTGATCTCCCGGGGCCGTGCCTCCGATTCGAATATCTTCATCCCCTCCGAGGTTACATACATTTCTGCTGCCTTTTTGCACGTGACAGCAAAGGGTTGTTGTGGAAAACATACCCTTATTCCCTTAATACATAATTCTAAAATGCGCGGATTTGTTTTTAACCGTTCAAAAAGAGATTCACGGAATATTAACATAATATTTGTATATAAGTAAAAAGCTCTGTAGATGTGGTTCAATGTTTGAAACAATAAAATTGGCCTAAAACGCGTCGGTAACGGATTACGGACTTCTGTTTTCGTAGCCAATTTGAACATAGTACAAGTTTAATTATCCAACTACGCTGAAGTAAAAAGAGGGATTGTTTTTCTAGTCTATCTGTGTATAAACATACATACATACATATCTTCACGCTGTATCCCTAACGGGGTAGTCAGAGAGGATGGAACGCCAAGCGTCGCGATCCTTACATACTTCTTTCGCTTCCTCAAATCTCATCATTCTCCTCACAAATTTTCGCCTAGGTATGCGAGTGCTTTTGACATTTCCGTCGGCTAACACTCTAGCTATTTGATCTTCACAAGTCAGCCTTGGTGTTCCTTGGCTTCTTTTACGTGTATAAACGTATGTCAACTTATTAGATTTATTGTGGTTATCCAGAAAAAAAAATGTAGCTGATTATCTCACTAAGTAGCATTACGTGTATATTATACTTAACATGAAAGAATTTATATAGTCATACATTTTATTAATGCTACAAATGTGTATATTTATGTTTGAGTGTGTATGTGTCGAGCAGTATGTATCGACACATACTCACACATAAATAAACACGTTCGTAAAACACAAAACCACGTAGGCACTTACACACTCTAATCTAATCACCCGTCTGCAACGTGTTTATTTTATGATAATTAAGTGGAAATCTGTATTTGGCGCTACACACTAAAACCGCAGCTTACAATATTTAATCACGAGTCTATGTCGCGTTTATACTTTAAGGCTAATTACTTATTTTATCCCGACGTTTCGACCGGATTGCACCGATCGTGGTCACGGGCAGACTGATGAGGATGAAAGTCGTCTTCGTAGTGTGCGGTTTCTTGCAACTACCCACTTTCATTCAACGCATTTTTTAATTTTTATTATTGTCACTGTCGGTACTTCGACACACTAGACTAACGACATCTACACACTGGCGACGTTAGGTTTTCCGGCTCCGGACACACTCACTGATGACAGGAACCACATGTTCTATTTAATTGTAATTTTCTTGTTAATTTTGTATAGACTGTTGATCTCGAAATTCCGACTATGTTTTCAATATAAGAAAAAGATTAAACAGAGTTCAAAATAAGAACATTGAAAAGTATAAAATAATTATCCTTTATTAACTGAGGTATAAAAATAACTTCATATAAATACGATACAAATATCTAGGTTCATAATTAATGTTACTGAAGTCCGTGCCAAGCCTACCAAACTTTTATTTAGACTTTCTGTTATTGTTTATTGGTTGTTTATTCTGAAGTAGATTTTTTTTTTCTTAAAAAGTTTTCTGTTTCTATAGTTTGAATAAATAAATGTCTAATAGGATATATCTAAAACCAAAATTTTTCCAATTTTGAAACGGAACGATAAACAAAAGGAACAAATCAAACATATATATAGTGTAAACAAGTTTTTCCGAGCAGTACTCCATCATCAGATCTGAACTAAAACCTTGGACCTTTCTTTCAAATAAAAAAAGAATCGTCAAAATCGGAATACTCTGAAAGTTACGCGTGGTCAAATAAAAAAAAATAAACAAAGTTAAATATATACGCGTCCACTTGAGAACTTTCTCAAACAAAAATATACAAACGAGAATATATAACTGTACAGCATGGCTTTACCACACATACGTGTGTAAATTAATTGACCGACTCCGACATGAACTTTAGGAAATACAGTTATTTTAACTTGCTTATAGGTTTTTTTGTTAAATAATCCTAGTTGGATTTTAATTTTATAGCATCCATTATCATATTTTAAATATTAGGTATATTTAAAGATTCAGACATCTAATTTGTAATATCCAGACATTGTAGTCAATCGTTTACAATCGCTGCCAACAACAACGCCTCAAATAATCATCATAAATTTCATACATATGATTTCGCGTACCGACTCTGAGACAGATTGCAGACGACCGTAATTCGTCCGTTACTGGACTTGACAGAGATATTATTGTTATGATGAAGTACTCGTGCCGTCGGATCCGGACTTCAGGGAGCCGCATGACAAAGCCCCTAAAGTTGTACGACCCGTTTTATTGTACGGCAGCGTACATTGAAGATGACATATGAAAGACTACGGTGTAAGGATTCGAGGAGTGATTTTATAACGCAAATATTCAGAGAGATTGAACTGACAGTTATTTCTTTGTAAAAATGTTTTTCACTATAGTTTTTTTTATATTATCGGGAAGAAAAATAAGCAAGCAGTCTATCCTGTGGTAAGTGGACTGTTCGATGAAAATTTACAATATGAAAGTTGAGATAGCACTTCAGATTGTAAATGCGTTGACAGCCTGAGGACTAAGTTGTCGTATCTCTTGTGCCAGATATCATCGCTCGCCTCACCTTCCGCACCGGAACACATTGCAAACCTCGGACCAAGTACCACGTTGGACGGAGTATTTGCTCTAAGAGCGTACACTTATAGTGACCTTTTTTGTTGACCGAGTTTCTAAATTTTTACTAATGTGTGTGACTAGGGAAGGTCACAGTACAACCATGCATAACTGAACATGGCATATATTTATTTTCGTGAATACTAGTAGTCAACAGATTTAAAGATTTACAAGTATTTTTCAAATAATTATTTCATGACTGACTCATGAGCTGACACGAAATACATCGACAGTGCGAGGTTGCCATACTTCATACAGACTTAGCAAGTACGGATCGTGCACAGGGTCGTACCTATCAGCATTGCTTGTAACTACTTAAATATTGATAGAACAGGGTAAGCAAATAGTGAGACTCCACAGCTTTTATCTCGAATTTTTATTTTCTTCTAAATTTTGTAAGTAAAAAATGTAACAGAATTAAACATACAGCAGAAAACAGTTTGAACAGATTCATTAATTGAAACCAGTTCAACTAATTTTACAGTTGTTATATTTTTTCATAATTCCAGTACATACTTTGAACAAAAAAGTATATACATATCCTAACGTTAATATTTACAAACTTAAAACTACACATTATCTTACATAATAGACTTTCTGAAAGCTGCCGCTTAGAAAGCTGTAATTGCTCAAGGTGCCCAGTGGACTAGCAGCATTACCTCTTTGAATAGCCAAACTTAGCGGAAGAAGCTGCCAGCCCGGCGGTCTCCCGAAGCCTCGACCAGTCTCTTAGAAATAAATACTTATAATTACTTTAAATTAAATTATCGTTACACAAGTTGATGCAAATGAAAACAAACCTTACGCTGAGTAGAACAAAGCGCATTGTTGTTCCAGTAGATTATTATAAAAACATACATACATGAATATTTTCACGCCGTATCCCTAACGGGGTAGTCAGAAAGGACGGAACGCTAAGCATCGCAGTCCTTACTTCTTTCGCTTCCTCAAATCTTCTTTCCTCACACATTTGCGGCTAGATATGCGAGTGCTTTTGATATTTCCGTCGGCTAACACTGTTATAAAAAGTACTGGTATTATCGTGTTAGTTCACAAAATCTTACAAGTCTTACTTAAAGATTGAATAATGGCAGTCATTATTGTGTTAAAGCATGTTCTCTTATCATTTATGTTTTAAATAGTTATATATACAACATGCTAAATATGAATATTAACTAGATTTGTGCAAAGTATTTTAATAAATTAAATGCTTAGTCGAATGATATAATTATACCCAGTGAAAACCTTAAATAGCAGTTGCATGGTTTTACCTTTAAGACGGTATATATTGATACAGAGATTGTCCTATTTCATAACAACCGTTGTGCTAAAAGATTAAAAAAAATTTTTACTGGTTTGGCAAATAAGATTAAAACGGACCGTAGGTATTTTCAAAACAACCCTAATTTTCCAAAGAAGCTCACTTTCGGTCACCCGATCGATTCTGGTTTTCTAATTATATTATGCAGATTGGTACGTGTCGGTGTTTGCTAAGTAACTGGGATCCCCGTTAGACCCAGTCGATGTGCTGTACATAAAATATACATATAGGATCTTATTACGAATTAAACAAACAGTTTAATTTCCAGAAGCTAAACGCTTTGAGGAAAATATGATCACTTTGTTTGTTTTTTACCTACGAAAGAAAAGCTTTTGCGATAGAGTTAAATTACTAAATTCCTTATGTCTATTTGTCTATTTATAAATCAATGGGATGCCATCATATTAATGGCTATCAAACTCAAGAGCTTAAAAAAGGCGTTTTAAAAATATATAATGACGAAACAATATTTTTTCCAACTTACTGCTACTAAAAGGAATACTGGAAGGAACATCTAAATGTTTCGGGCACGTAGAAAGACCGGAAGATATTCTATAGACTCAGGTGTTACTTTGAGGAAATCCATTTCATGTTATGAATTCCTAAAATTTTTACCTATGTTCCGCTCAAACTACAAAAAGAAGGAGAAATATTGTATAGACTCAGGTGTTACTTTGAGGAAACCCATTTCGTGTGATGAATTCCTATAATCTTTCGCTATTTTCCGCTCTAGCTCCAAAAATCACCAATCGACACGTGTTTCGCCTCTCAACGAAGCATCCTCATGATATTTCACAGATCAGACTCGGTCAGCTGACCAGCACCGAATCAACAAATGAGTCAGCTCCACGACTATTTATATTAATTGCAATACACAGAGAGTGAGTGACCAATCAAAGCTCACCACTTATGGCCCCACCTACTTAATTTGGACGAATCAGTATTATGTTGAATTTAAACTCAATTGTCAAATGTAAATATGTTTGAATGAATTGAATTTATCTGTTCATTTAACAAAGCATTGTTGTTTATACGTCTAATAATCTCTAGTTGTTCCAAAACATTCAACCTAATACCTTTATCACATGTGTGTAATATTTTGAATGTATGACTATCTGATACATCGTGCTCTGATTCTATAAGATGTTGCGCGAAATGAAACTTTTCAGGATGATAATTTTTGTACGCTGATATATGTTCTTCGTGTCTTATTTCGAAACTACGACCTGTTTGTCCCACGTATACGCTCCATTATTTTTATTATTTTCTGTTTTGTCTTTTACATTACAAAGAGATTTAATAGTATCGACCGACTAACATGCTACAAAAACATTATTTTTTCTAAAAGTGTTTACAATATTTTCGGATATATTTCCTAAATAAGTAACGCCACCCGTATATTTATTATGTACTTTGGTACATGATTCCTTGTTCAGAAATTTATTAGTGAGAGTCCTTGGTTTTCTTCTAATTATGTTATTAATTACTTTATTATTATAACCGTTGGTGGTATTGAACAAATAATTTTCAGTTCTTTATTTAAATTTTCTTTCTGGTTGGTCATTCACTCTTTGGTCGTGAGTAGGGCAATTAATATAAATAGTCGTGCAGCTGATTCATTTGATCATTTGGTGCTGGTTAACTGACCGAGCCTGATCTCTGAACATCTTGAGGATGTTCCGTTGAGAGGCGAAACACGTGTCGATTGGTGGTTTTTGGAGTTCGAGCGGAAAACAGTTAAAGATATTAGGAATTTATGACAAGAAAGAGAGATGACAGTTTGACGAAGAAAAATGTACAATGCGAAAACGAGTGGAAGCAGAAGCCAAGGAAGACCAAGGCTGACTTGGTTGACTTGAATTTTAAAAGCAAGGTCTCACAGCACAATAAAAGACAAAAATCCAAAAATTGGAAAAATTTTATCAGACTTTTTTCACTATTACAAACTTACATTTGCAGTTGAAGAGTATGGGAGAATGCGTCTTCAAATTGCTAATTTAAGTTTGTTTTTTAATCCGACATATATTCATTTGGTAAGTACATTGTATAGTGGTGCAGTATCCGACTCACACTTGGTCGGTTTTTAAACTTTTGTAGTAGTTTTATCAAAAAATATAGTTCTGGTATAATACGTCTAGCGTCGTTTAAAATAGTGTCATTTATACACACACCAGGGACGTATTTGCATTTTTATTAGAGCTCGGGCGTCGGATTAGCGCAGGGATGGACTGGGCGTTGAAAAAATGCAATCACACGGTCTGGGATTGAGCGAGATATTGTATACATGAAAATATATGCAATATTAATGCATCGCAATACGCCTTTTTATATTTTTATCTGAAGTTGCAAAAAATACACACACGTGGAATCACGTCCCTCGGTGCGCGTCTGTCTGTTTGTCTGTCACAGATGTTTTTTCGAAGATTATGTAACGTTAAAAGTATCTATTGAGTTATTCACGTTGTCTCCATGCCACAAATTTGTGCTCTCTTGTGTCAAGCATTCGCAAATTGTATTCTACCAAGTTTGAGTCTCGCAGAAAGTCAGCGCAAATTGTATTCTTGTTGCTATGTCGTTGTTAAGATTTGTTTGTGAGCATCTGAACAGTATTGTTATATTTAATAGAGGTCTTGATATTCAAGTTTCGAAACGGAATATTTGTTCTTATTGAAACCATTTCAATCATGTATATTATGGATTCAGAATAAAAACGCTTCATAACTGATTAAGCATACGAAACTGAAGCAATTTACTTAAAATTAAAATAGAAATAAATCGGCAAAGTGCGTGTCAGATCACGCACATTAGAGATTCCGTAGTCAAGATGCATAGTATTCGTTTAATTGGAAGCAAAAATAAGTTATGTATACTGCTTCTCAATGAAACTGTAAAAACAAAGTTATTTCTGCGGTCGCTGAGTGTTTACAGAAAATACCGCATATCTCGTAAACCGCGCAACGTAATCAAACCAATTTTCTTTGAAAGTGTTTTCTAAGTTCTACCGCCTCTAATTTTTGACAAATTTTCACTTTGCAAAAAGTTAGATGGGACGGACATAAACTTTACGACTTTATAAGCGCATAACTCAGAAACTATTGACTTATATAAAAATTCACCTAAAGACGTCGATATCTTCATAGTTCATAAACCACACCTTCCTTCCAAATTACATCTATATAGTGTCAATAGTCTCCTTGTAATATGACCGTGACATACAGACAGACAGACAGACGGAATAAAATTATTTATTGCCTTTTTTTCATTTGGCTATGGAACCCTGAAATTGGTGGTCTGTGCAAGTGACAAACGCTTCGTACAATAATCGAACGCTTGCTGGCGTTATTGCTTGTCAAAAGTGACATTTGGCTACGTATTATACGACGGTTTTCACGCGACTTTACTTTTCGTTTGATTTAATAGAAAGTTTAGCGTTTGACTACTTAATTTAAAATTCGTTGCGCTAGATCACGTAATATTTGTCATTTTATTCTACTAGCGTTTACGATTGAGCCACTTGTCTACGTCCTCAGGTCATAAGACATTGAAGAAATCTAAAATATATAATAATCCTGCTTTCTACATGTCTACATTTTACTGGAAATGCTTACAAACACATAATATGTAATTACATAACTTCACCTTCTTCTACCATCGCACCAACCGGCAGGGAATTCACCCTTACACTTTGGAACCAAAAGGGTCGTACAGGACGGTACGGGTCGTACAGTACGGTTTCAAAGGAGCGTACTTCCTCGAACATTGAGGTTGTGGAATGAGCTCCCTGTCGAGGTTTTACCAAGAGACTATAGCATGGGATTCGTCAAAAGAGCGTGAAAAATATTTTTTACAGGATCAGCATACGCAAGTGATACTCCTAACTTCACAGGGGGCTCCATAGGCTACAGTAACCATTAACATCAGGCGGGCCGTATGCTTGATTGCCACCTTTGTGGTATAAAAAAAAACTATTTTTCTTCCTTTATTCGGCGACGCTAATGTAGTTCGGTGTTCACTAATGTGAACACTTCTAACCGTAATTATTGTAAGTTTTGGACTTAATTTGTACGACAGCGCTTGTTGAGGTTTCATTAGCAACTAAAGCCTGAGGTTCTTCATTAAATATGATTTAAAACCCCGTTTAAAAAAAATAAAACAAAAACTTGCAAAAAGATTAAATAACAGAATTTCCTGAATTCATTCTAACATTGGAGATCAAAATGCACGAGAAAGTATAGTATGGGCTTCCGACTCTGACAATAATTTTACTTTATTTGCTAGTTTTCGCTTTGTTTTTTTTTGTCTGGGATTTTAAATAGTTACTCTCTAACTCTATAATTAATATAAGTAGATACTTTTAATACTTACATAATACCCTTAAAATAACTGCGTTAATAAAGTATAAAAGATTGTTTATTTATAAATACTTGAACAATTATCAGAACTGCCATTATATTCGATGAATGAATGCTATGAAAATCTTTATTTTGCGGTTGGCGGTTGGTAACAATTGTTAACAGAATATTGATTACGAGTTTGCGACTTAAATTTGCCGTTTTTTAGAGTAAATAATTATAATTATTCTCGTTTGTTCCAGGTAAGGCAACTTCGCGAAGGGATTGTTAATTACGAGGGCTTCTATAACCGAGGTATCACAGTAATAAACCTTGCGATATGTAAATATTCATTTTCAGTTTTAATATTCATTTCTGTTTTCATAACGATATAGAACTGAAAGTTTCGTTCGTTTGTTGTTTTAGGTTTAATGCAATAGTTTATGATTTTCGGACTGATGACCTAAAAATTGTGAAATCGATGTATTAGTTTGAACTACAACTTAATGTTTTTGTTCATAATGTTTATCTATTATTTCTGATTTTAATCACATACAATTGAAAATTGGTCACATAATAAATGTATTTACTTTGAACAAACCTCGAACAGATTCTACATAAGGAGGACGACAAATATCTTATAAGAAACAATTATTATACAAGGAATTGTATTTTAATAATGTTATTTATATTATTTTAACTTGTTTATTGTAAAATGGCAATAATTTTCTGTAAAATATTTGCCATTATTTTTATTAATTTGAAGTTGCTTTTGAATGCATCCAAATTTTCTATATACAGTGAAAATGATAAAATATACGAAAAGTTATACATATACATATTAGATATTTCTTTGTGATGGTTATTACTAGGGATGTTACAGAGGTTCGATTCCGATTCCGAAAAGTCGGAACTTCCGATTGATATTACAGTTCCGATTTCGACTTGGGCTCCGACAATTTTAAATCGGAGGTTATAATCGGAGGTAGAAGCACAGCGGCGGCGGCGGCCATGGTCGGCGTGTATGTACAAGTGAATGTTTCTCTTGAAGGGAAGCCTTCTCCTTACGTGCTTTCTGTTCGCGCTTTAATGAAACTCATCCGAATTTTCGATAAATGTTAGTGCGTTTCATTTGATGTGTGACAAATTTATTTGAATTAAACAATAAAGCCAAAGACAAGTATTATTTGAAACTGCTTCAATGAAGTTTGTGCGAATTCATCAAAGTGTAAATTTTGTACGAAGCGAAACTTTTGTTCATTAAATACAATATGTTTCTTTTGGAGTCACTTCATTTGATTTGATTTACTACTAATACTGTTTAAGATTTAAGAAAATTTGATTTTTTTTATTTTCAAGGCCTAGGCCTAAGCAAGTGTATTATTTATTGAACTAAAATTAAAGAGGCTGAATAATGTTCGTATTATTTTATTTTATTAGACTTGTTCTTCATCTATCTTCTGCTTCCACCTCCGACTCCGATTCCGAATCCGGTTCCGGTTCCGACAAATCAAATTTAAAAACTCCGATTCCGATTTCGGTTCCGATAAAACCACTTCCGTAACATCCCTAGTTATTACACATTAGACTATCTATCACATCTGAGTCATCTGACTCACTAGAAATGTTAAAATATAAAAAAATACTAAGTCACAAAAAGTTATTCGTACTATTTCTTTTTAAATATATACATGTATGGATAACGTTACATAATAATTGTGATTATACCAATGCGAAGTCGGGTCTGATCGCTAGTTACATATACATATATACGGGATGCTGACGCAATGTCTCCATTAACGTTACCCGAACCGAGTCGTATTAATTTGAAATTCAGAGTTGAAATTATTATTTTACTAATGTAGATTTTGCTCTGGAAGAGTCAATTATGACTCTCTTCCAGAGCATATTATATAGTATTTAGATTAATTTACTTCAATTAATAAGCCACCCGTCGGGCTCCTAGTTCTAATTTATGACGTCACTGACAGCTGTCAAAGTGACGTGACTTTAGTACTTGAGGAGAAAGTCTCAGAAGAATGACACAGCATAGAATTTTGTCTGGTACAATTTTTCTTTTACTTGCACAGAACACACTAATAAAAAACTGTGTAGGTAAGGAAGCCATCACTGAGTTTTCACTGTAGCCTATTTTCTATGATATGCTATTATTCTGAAATATTTGTTTATCAAAAACTTAGCACAAATGGAATAAATATATATACATAAATTGACATCAATATTATAATATATACCTATACATAAAATGTCCGTCTACAATGCGGTATTGGTGCCTATTTATTTACAATAAAATAAAATACAATGATTTCGCTGAAGTACGCGAATGCTTTTGAAATTTCCGCCAGCTTTGGCTTTTCCTGTCTTCGGCTGCTACTCACTTCGCTTTGTATATTTTTGTAAATCGTTCGTCACTCTGTCTCCCTTTCTTCAACATTTATCAATTAATGTACACATTAATAACAAATAAAAAATATACGGTGCAAATTGAGTTGCAGCCGAAGCCAAGAAAGACCACAGCTGGCGGAAATTTCAAAAGCATTCACGTACCTCAGCGAAATCATGTATGGAAATGATGAAATTAGAAAGACATACGTAAGGACCGCCATGTTTGGCACTCTATTAGGAATAAAGTGTAAGGATAACACGTACATCGATGTAATGTATGTTTCTGATGAATTGCGATATTGATATAAATACATATCTGAAACAAATTTCATAATAGATTCACTATTTGCAAAATGAAGAATAAATATACAGGTAGGTAGTTACGTGTATGTTTTTGGATTTTGCGAATAACTGCAATAATTTTATAAGATCAAATTTTCGAACTATTCCCCAATATTAAATTGTAATAGGATTCTGTCTTACATTTAGTTATAATGCTAGCAATCAGGGACAGCCGGTCCTAGCTCATCAGTACAGGCATGTATTCAGGGAGGAGGAATATTTTTTAGTAATGTGTGTTTGTATCTATCTGTGTATGTTAATGTTCTGTACGTTTGTATATAAGTAGATATCTGTGTATGGAAGAAACTATTTAATCCATTCGACGTATAAGGATTGTCTTAATTGTGCAAGTGACAAATTTTTTAAATTTTAATATGGTCTCTAAAATATAACTTACTTGAAGGCTTAAAAATTCATCGGGGTCTCAAATGATGGGTTTAAACTTCGAGAGCTTAAGAAGGCTATTTCAAAAGCATGTTATATATGATTCAAGAAAGTAATATAGAACAATTTTATTCATATTCAAAATAAGTTATTGAAAGCAAAAGCTATTTTATGGTCTTTAAAATAATTATAAATAACTATTCAGCAGTGCGATTCTCTAAAGCAAATTAGTCGAATTCACTTCTGAATCTGCGGTGAGATCGTCGACTGTGAACTGATATTTTCTAAAGTGGATATAGATACTAGCGCCGCCTCGAGTGCTAGACGTTTTGCCGAATATAACATTCTAATCTTAATGAAAGCAGTTTTACTTAATGCAATTATCTCAGAAGAAGTCAAAATAGACTGAGACAAAATATCGACTCAGATATTTACTCTTAAAGCAATCCTCGACAAACTCGTATCCAAGATAACTTCACTTCGCTCCTAGTATGTTTGATTTAGAGAATTACATTTGAAGGCCAAGTGAGTTCGAATGCGAAGTGGGGTGAAGTGTTGAGCGAGTCTCGGTTGGACGATTCGAGTTTTTACAGAATTGCAGGGCAGTTCACTTGTAATTTAAAGACGAAAACGAATTGAATTGAATTTTGACTTTAATCCTTATTTTACAGTTCTTTAGCTCTGAAGGAAAAAGGGATTTTTGTGTCATTCATCAGTCCGGTTATCTATTTGTCTGTGACATTCAGCTTTCTCATACATATGCGACAGGAAATCTTGAAATTTAGCATGTCAATTAAAATAAACGTATTTCGCAGTAGTTAACGTCCAAAATGTTTGTATAAGTAATTTCTATAAGAAAGAGGTGGAAAACTGGCTAAATGGTTATCATTAGAAATCCCAAAAATTTTTTGATAACTATAAATTTCATGTGGAACATATTTTGAAGATTATGCAACGATGGTTCATTCTGTTAATATTTAGAAGCTATACGAATATTATCCATGTTCTAAAAATATGTCATGCTCATCGATTGATATTTATTAGGTCCTCGTTCGTAAACTTAAATATTATTATTCATGTAATTATACTCCACACATTTCATTACTGAATCTGAACCTGCATCGACTGTCGTCAGCAAACGTCGATAATTTTCATGGTAATATGTAGTTGAAAACGTTATTATCTTCAGAATTACATTTCAATTCACGAATAGAAATAATAAGTACAATATCTATTTCAGATAAAATGATACTATAAGTTTTATTATGAGTGTATGTCGGTTCCTTTAATGAATCGTGTGAGTAACATGTGATAAATTCCCAAATTTTTTGCTATTTTCCGCTCAAACTCCAAAAACCACCAATCGACACTTGTTTTGCCTCTCAACGAAATATCCACAGGATATACCAGAGATTAGATTTGATCAGCCATCCAGCACCGAATTTGGTGCTGGTTGGCTGACCGAATCTCGAGTTTGAGCGGAAAATTGCTAAAAATTTGGGAATTTATCACATGAAATGGATTTCCGCAAGATAACACTTGAGTCTACACTTGATATCTCAATGAGATAAAACAGTTGGATGAATAATTAAGGTGAAAGTGCTCTAAGGTATATAATATTTACGCAACTGCACCAGAAGAAGGGTAATGTTTTGAGAATAATAAAGTTACATCAAATAATAACCAACAAAAAATCCATTTCGTGACTTTACCCAAACGTAGAAATTAGTTTGTACTATAAGTATACAAACGAAATGGACCAGTATTAAGAAACAATCGGATTCCAAAACGATTTAGAAAATACTTTGGCGGAAATAGAACCCGGAATCTGGGATTAGACAGCATTTGAGTCAATCACACCGCCCACAGATCACTAAGTTATAGGTTCCGTTTCTTAGTGTAAGCGGATTATGAAATAGATTAGGTAATTGCTTATTATTTACCGGTGGCAATCCTTAATTTATTGTAGAAATAATCTTGTTCAAAGGACAGCTGCCTCTGCTTGATTCTCCGCCGACTTAATTAAATGTCTGTTTTGTATTCATTCGAATTAAATATTCAACGAAATTAACGCCTTTAGCAAAAATTAATAGAATTTTATTAATTGCTGTTCTGTTGAACAAACTTAGAGATGTAATTGTTAATATAATACATTAAGTAACAGTAGTCTGTCCGTGAATATGATGTCTAATTATTACCCACGACGAACGGAACGGAGGCAGTATATGCGTTTGGGGTTAGTGGTTGTTTGTGTGTTTGTATGTCCGTTACCATTTTTACCATTTTCCTCAAAAACTACAGGACCAATTTCGATGTGGTTTTTTGCATCTAGAAGGTATCATTTTAGAGGAGGTTCTTAAAGATGTTTTACGGCTGTAAACTACCAGGGGGCGCTGTAACAGCCAGAATAGTCGGCACTTAAGGTATTTTTTAAATTATTTAAAAAAAAAAACATTTTAACATTTATAGTATTAGTGGGATGTAGATAATAACGTACTTAACGTACTCTCGTCCTCGGCTAATGCAACTCGGCCGAAACGTCTAGCCACTAGTCGGGGGACTTTAAAAAAAGTTGTTAAATCCTTTTTCAATTACGTTTAACCTGCGGCCGTGGGATTTTTCAAAACTTTTAACTCTGCTTTTTTTTCTTATGTCATTCGAAGAGCACCTACCTTCACCTTTAAAATAATATCTATTGGAATAAATTTATTTTAAACATCGCATAATATTTGAAAGTCGATAGTAATGAGCAAGGTAAAGGTTGATTATTATTGAACGTTACGAGATGCTAAAATAGCTGAGCTACATATACATTTACTTTGGGAATTAATGGAAATAAGGAATGCTATTCTTTTGGATATGAAATTTTGGATCTGGGTATGGATATATGACATATATTATACCAGTTTCAGTTGCGGTTACGGATATGAAACTATTTCGGATTATCTAACAGTTTTGGATAGTTTTAATTAGGATATTAGATTTTTTGTCCAAATTCAACTAGATTTAGGACGCATTTTACCTATATATTATTAATGTTTTTTACTAAAACTGACTGTGAATAAGAAATAACAAAAACAGCCTGAACCATAGCTGCCATCTTTGTTTGTGCTTTGAGCGCTATATTAGCTTGAAAAAAGCGCTACATTCCGCTAGACGATCAAAAATTAAAAGAGAGTCAGATCGCGCTCCAGATTTTAAGAAGGCTTTAGAATGAACTTTCAAATAAAATAAATAATGAATGCTTTTCGATATTTGATTTTTATAGAATCAATTAGAAATTCGTCGTCGTCGTCTACACACAAAGCGTAGTCGTCTATATTATCGGCATATAAGTAGTACGTAGTTTGAATTCTCGATGGACCACGTTCTTCATTAGTTTTTCTGGAAATCTAGGTTTCTCTTCCGCTCGCTTTTGTAGTGCTGTTTATAACCAGTTTTCTATTCCAAGAGAATTTCCATTTTAATCACTATTTCGGACAAATATCGTTTCTCTTTTTTTCTTCTCAATTTTAGATGTGATTGAATCGCTGATTTCCCGAAAAACAACAACGAACTAAAAGAGTCTACCTAACATCGTACATTGGAGTTGGAAAATTCCCCAAAAATATAATGATTCCAACATACGACTATGTGGTGCATTGTGATATACACTTAAACCAGACCATAAAAAACAATTAAGCAATGAGATATTTACTTGTCATAAAAACGAGATAAGTTTGGTACTAGGAGTTGTTATGTAAAAGTGGGAGCTGGTGACCCCAAAAAGCGCTAAATGTAGCTCAGAACGCGCTAAGGTGGCAGCAGTTCTGACCAGGGCAAGTGACGTGGCTAATGTGTCGGCTCGGCCGACGAAAACCTGTCATAACGTGTCGCATTTTTTACATTCCACTCCTATATGGATAGATTTTTATTTCAGATATCCGATAGTTTCGGTTACAGTTACGGAGCTCCATAACATCTAGTTTGGAAAATACACGAACCTCCGGCCGGATTTTTCAAATTATAATAATTCTTACATTCAAAAGTTTTAATCTGTGTTATTTAGAATTTGGCCTAAAATTAGTGTGGCCTCGGAGCTCTCAGCTTTAATCTGGCCATTTTCACGGCTGACTCAAACGACAGCTCAGCACCGCCTAAATCCTTTCAGCATTAGTACAAAGATCCTATTTAATATTTAAGAGATTCAACCTCTTTCCTGCTCGAGGCATTTGTTCGAGAATTCGGTTCCAATACTTAGACAAAAGTCAGCATTTTAAACAGCAGTACGAAAGGCTCCAAAATTAAATTCGAATACTATTTTTATTTTGGTAAGCCATTGCGAAGTATCTTTGAAAGTTGAATGTGACTTTGATTTGAGACTTATACTGAAATGAATCCGCAAGAAATATTGTATTTATTCCAATAAAAAAATTAAAATTACGTTTATGTTACGACTTGCGACCTGTGTACCAGAATTAAAATCATTAATGAAATCTAGTTCTACATTTTTCTTCTGCCAGTTAGAAATTAATTTTACCTTTTTTACATGTAACAACTTATTAATAATGCATATGTTGACTTAACGCAAGAACATAATTTGCCCTATATGATCACTATTTTTGGTTAGGTTATGTTAGGTCAGTATTTTGAACACAACACGCGAGCCGAGCGAGCTAAGCGAGCGAACTAGGCAACAGCCGGCGAAACGCCAGATCAGAATCAGCCCTATAAGAACATTAATTCCTCGTTATCTTATATATATTTTCAAAAAGCTAAAAATTTAAGTAATTTGAAGTAACATGTAATACATCTTTGGATCTGTGAGAATGAGAGTGAATGAGAATGAGTAAGAATGTACTGATGTGTTAAACTTTCATGAAATTTCATTTGTTATATAATATTATACCTGTTCCAATCAGCTGTTGATGACAAATTGTTTCTTACGAAAACAATTGTGACAGATAGACAGATAAATAGGCAAACGGACAGACAAGCAAACAGACACCGACGTGTACATTTCTAAACGGTTTATGTCTATTGTTTGATTTACAATAGCGCAACAACACCAAAGTACCGCAAAGTCTTTGTATCGCGTTAAAAACCTGATCATTAAATACTATATCTTACAATAGACAATATTATGTTTCCTTGAGTGTTCTGGTTATTCAATTCAAGTATAGAACACTAAACAATTACCCATTATCTTTTCTGAAACCATATAATGAATGTAGAATTAAATTAGACTACATAATTTACCCATATTTCGTGTAATTTTGACTATTTAAAGTTGACAATGTACATTATGTTTACAGGACGCGCGGCGCGAGTTAAGCCTCGCCTACCAAAGGCTTTTGTAAAAAAAATCCGTTTCAAAGGTACGTCAGTAGAGAGCACTGGTAGTCTGTGTGATCTGTTGATTTATTGGGTTGTATCTTTGAAGATACAGATACATTTTGTAACATATGGAGTTTTTGGATGAGATTTGTCAACATTCTAGACCAGTGTTTTAACAGCATATTTTACTCGTACTAATATAAACGTCTTGACGATCTCAATGGCGCAGTGGTTTAAACATTTTGCTCAAGCGCGGAAGGTTTCTTGATAATGTATAAAATATACCAGATTTAAGAGCAGTCATCTATCCTATTATCTGAGGACGCTTCGTTGAAAGATTAAATACGTGAGGATACTAAAAAATATAAACAAATTACCCATTCGGAATGGATTTCCCCAATGTAGTATCTAAGCCTGTACAATAGGAGTTATTGGCTTTGAAACTCAATTACATGGGGATGAGATCAATTTTTGTCGCTCCTAGCGCTAGTCAATAATACCGTGAGTTTGTGACGTCATAATCCGATAACGTATACCACTGTTGGAGTTTAAAAGCAATAACCTCTATATCTCAAGTAGCATTCCCCCGAAACTTCGTCGACATAAATCTCAATATAAAATGTTAGTAAACTATATTCCTAGTGTACTTTTTTAAATTCCCATACAAACTGCCCCATTTATCTCTTTAGGTGTATTTTCCAAAATCGCTGAAACATTTTCTTCTTAATTCCCAATCAAAAGGCTAACTATGAGACTATACAGTAAAAACTGAAGAATTTCCATACAAACTTACATCTCCTCTTTTACAATCTCTGGAGTTGAATTTAAAGAATTCGCGTTAACTTCATATCAACCATTGTCCTCATTTACTATTATACCCTACGCATGTAAGGGTTATTGTTGATGGCATCACCACGTTCCATGTTTTCGTCTCGTCAGCATATTTCCGTTAGCCCGCACTCTCTCCCATCACCCAGTTAGTCCGCATCCGTCTTTCGTCCAGGTCAATCCAGTCAAAATCCAGTCAATTCTCCTCCTCGATATCCTCAATCCTCGATAATTGTATAATTCTTATTTTACTAAAAGAAATCAGTGTCTTAAATCAAACAAGTTTTTTTTTTTAAATAAAATAATCGCGAACCGCATAACAGCACCTAGGAAGTTATACTTCTTTGACGTTTTTAAGCAAAACTGGCCACAAATAAAAAACAAAACTGGCCGTATTATATTAAAATAATGTTACTTAAGGCTAGGCTGTATGGTCCCTGACCTTTGTCTTACCAGTGAGAAAAATAAATTAAAAAAATAAAATTAAAAAAACAGGCTGCATGAACTGAATGGAATAAAAAAAAATATGTGTTACATTATATCAGCGCGCGCAGTTTTTGGCGGGATTTTATGCGGAGCGATTGGGCGTGACTTTTAATTATTTGCAAATAGTTCAACTCAACCTCACTCTACTAAATAAGGACTTATTTCAACAATTTCACATAAAAGCACAACAGCGTAGATACTTGAGAAGCAAAACTACGCCAATTTTACATCACAGTATCCTCTAGAAACCATTTGCAAATAATTAAAATAAACGCCCAACCGCTCCCCCATAAAATCCCGCCAAAAATTCGCTCTCGCTACTTACAAACAAACTGGCGAGACTTTTTGGCGGGAACGGGAGAAGTGAGGTTGTCATTTTGTTTAGAATTTCTATTTTGTACATTTTTGGGAGTTTTAAAGTACAAAAGTGATAGTATATTGTATGTTAAAGTTCTGTTTAAGTAAAAATAATGGAGTAGGTCTAAATAAACATTTGTAGCTGAAGTTCTCGCGCTCTTCCAAGAAGTCCTATAAAATTTCAGTAAAGTCTACTATCACTTTACTGGAGGAGTTTTACGATAACAATTCTACTTATAATACAATACATGACATGAAATGCCCTAATTTGTGCGCCATGCCATGAAGAAAAAAAACAAAATGGCGCCATGAGAAGTCAACGTGTCTATAGAAGTCGCCATAAATCTAAGACCGCTCGCTTCACACAGTTATCACATGGTGATTTTTGGTTCAGTAAAGCTTTACGTGTTATTTTTATAGATACGTTTAAAAATTCAGTGAACAAAACCCTGCGAATAAGCGTCTAATAAGATATATATTAAAAGTAAAATCGAAATATTACTAAGGGTTGTTGACTTACATATGTTGCAAAATATATCGCCTTTATTTGCCTACGTTCTGTTTTCGTCTATTTTTCGTTGCGTTTGTTTTGTATTCGGAGTAGTTGTTTAAATTGATTTTTCTTACTTTGTTTTTTGGGACTATATTTGCTTTTCTAACTAGTAATTCTTTTGGTTAGATTAAACATTACATTTGATAAGGTGACGTGAACTTGACGACTCATAAATCTAAGAAAAGAGAATTATTCATTTCTACGCTTAGTTATTTGAAAAATTAATAAAAACTACGCATATCGATAAGTTTCATCTTTCATTGCTGGAGCCAATATTTTTGCAGAGGCCTCCAAAATACGTAAGTGTGTCTCTGTCATAAACTTAATAACATGTAGAGGTCCTCCCAATTTCATAATGCTCAGCTCAATCTCAATTCTTCTCCTCTAAGGATCTCAATTATGATCTTTCGTAGTCTTTTTAAGAATCTTTGTTCCATCTCTCTCATGAATATCTAGAATATCCAGAATCCCAGTTTTATTTTCTAAAAAAAACTCCGGTTTAACCGTTTTGGTAATCCCAGTGTTATCCCCTCCAAGAATATTTTTTGCAATGTCGCCCATTTTGAGTTTAACAGCATCAAGAATATCAACCACTCAAAAATATTTGCTTTCAAAAACACTCCTCAATTGCGATATTTTACAAATTTTACTGAAAATTTACTTTGACTGTGAAAATTAATAAATCTCGCACTTAGCACTCCAAGAAGTATTTAAACTTTACTTCTGATTTTAAAGATAATATTTACATAGATCACGTTGCGTTTTAAAATGTAACAATAAGTTTAATTAGACTGCCGTATAGTCGGTTATAGACATCCGATTGCTTTATCTGATAAACAATGCGATGCGGTTGTTACGAGTATAATATATTAACGACAGTTGTAGACTACATTTTTGGAACCCTATAATGCTATTGGAAATGGGTTATAATGCCCCCAAATACATAACATTGTATTTATAAAGTAATTTTATCCGGAAATCTTGAAACTCATTATCAATAACTCACACATTGACAATAACGGGGTGGGAGTCGCGGCAAAGAGGGACAACACACGGAGTGCGTGAACAATTAAAAAGTGCATATGATTTGCAAAAACATAGGAATTAATTTGAGACAGTCTTTTATCTATTTAAAAATTCTAGAATCGAAATATAGTTCGATCAAATGGGATAAAATTAATCTGATCTCAATCGGCAAAATAAGATTTTTTCGATAGGTAGATAAAACAGATATTTGTTTTCTTCTATTGAGGAATTCCTTTGTATTTCTTTTAACCTGTTTGTTTTAACCCTTGTGTCATCAATATCTTTATTTACAAAAAACTTTTCCTTAAACGTAAGCATATATTTTCTAAGCTTTCTAAGACTATTATTTCATTCGTGAGCACTCGTAGCGTAGTAGTACTTTATTTGATACAATGACCGAGATGTATAAGTAATGTTGCGTGTCGTTGATAACTGAATGGGCGATGTAATTTCATCCATTGCGAGCTCTCTGCTCTGCTCTCGATCAAGCAGACTTCAAAACAATACTCGTGCCTCTGTAATAGCGAGTATGTGACATTTACAGGTGAGTTGAACTTTTTTATTGCTTCATTTTTAGAATCTCATACGTTAAAAACGAACCCTGATAAAACCAATATAGCATCTGTCCAGATGTCAGTCTGATACAGTTAATTTTCTCAGATATTATGTAATGAACAAACTACAAATTTGGCATAGTAATACATATTGTTTATTAACGCCTACATAGGAGTATGTTGCACTAATTCATATTTTAATAAATTACAATATTATCATAAAATGGTGAATTCCTAAAAATGTTTTCTGAAAATGTTTCCTGTAAACTTTAGGTAAGGCTACATACTTCACTAAAATTTTTAAAATTCAAGGTACTATAGTTTCATGAGATCCCTCTTATCTCCGAAGTTACAGTACCTTTTTGAGTACGGTTAAGTTCTAGGACAGAATTGGAATACTTTATTTGTACTTAACTTATATTTTTTTAAATTGACTACGATATAGGGACAGACGCGCGAATGCGTGAGTCCGCTGCATTGCGGTACGAATTAGGCCGACTCGCTCGGTGAAATTCCACCCTCTCACAGAATATCGGCGTGAAATAACAGCATCAATATAGAAGTAACAGCAATAATAGGACCTTCAGAAGCACAGTTGCTGACAGTAGTCATGTGCATGAAAGAAGAATATGAAGTGAACGCATTGAATTTTTGACAAAACGAAAATTGACAAAACTAAGATTTTGATGTTTAAAAGAGAAGCGGTACAGACTAAATGTGAAATATGGCTACATGGAAAAAGTCTAGAACAAGTGAATGAAATTGTGTATCTGGGGAATGTGTTTTCGAAGGATGGAAGATGTGAGTTGGATGTGGACAGACGAGTAGCAGCTGTCAATAAAGTGAAGGGTGCTCTGTCCGCATTAGCAGGCAGTGTGAATATATCTAACACAGCCAAAATGGCCATACACAATGCGGTGTTGGTCTCAACTTTATTGTACGTTAGCGAAGCCTGGATATGCCTGAAATCGAGTGAAAGTATGATAAATTCAGTAAAAATGCAATCTCTTAGAAATGTGTGCGGTGTCATCTCTGCGGACAGGATAAGCAATGAAGAAACACGCATTATGACAGGGTTGCACGAAAGTGTTTTTTTAAAAATGAAGAAAAGAATGCTTAGATGGTTCGGGCATATAGAAAGATTGAGTGATGAAAGACTGACGAAGAAAATGTACTGAGCAAAAACGAGTGGTAAAAGAAGCCAAGGAAGACCAAGGCTGTCTTACGAAGATCAAATAGCCGACGGAAACGTGAAAAGCACTCGCATACCTAGGCGAAAATTTGTGAGGAGAATGTTGAGATTTGAGAAAGCGTAAGAAGTATGTAAGGACCGAGAAGCTTAACACTCCTCCTCTCTGACTACCCTGTTAAGATGCAGCGTGAAAATCTCAATCGTATGTTGAAATAGCAACATCTATTGTTGTTGTGTTTCTTTCGATGAGTGAGAGTGCCAGCGATCCATCTTCCCCTCTCCTCCTTTCCTTAAAGGCCGAAAACGCACCTGTGATTCCCCGAACGTTGCGGATGTCCATGGGCGGCGGTGATCCCTTCCATCAGGTGACTCGCTTGCTACTTTGCGCCCTCCACCATAGAAAAAAATTCCATTTTTCCTTTTAAGGGAGAGAACTCAGAAATACTATCAGTTTAAGCAGCTAAATAAATGTATAACCTCCGTTTAATACATTCATTTTTTTTATGCTGACAAAACATCTGTACGCATATGCACAATGTGTAACAAATTAATCTGAAAACGGTAACTAGTGTATACAGAACCCTCAATTTAATTTATTTCAACTATTTTAAGGTGCGTCATTTTTTTTATATTTCTAAAAATAATGATCAAATGTCGAATTTCATGTAAAATGAAAATAAATCTTATGCGATGGACGATAAAGTGCATTTTCGTGACTACAAACATATGTAGTACGGACCGTATTTTTGTGGATTAGCGCGCTACGTTCGGGTGTCCACAAATCCATATCCATATTGCCATACTTCATACTAGTATTATAAATGTGAAAATGTCTTTACTGTTTGTTTGTTGTGTTTTCACTGTTAAAATATGGAACCGATTTTGATGAAATTTAGAATGGAGATAGATTATGACCCGGGGAAGGGTATAGGCTCATTTTAATTCCACCTTGACGAAATCGCGGGTGACAGCTAGTATCTTGTAGAAATGAGATTAATAACTAACGAAATCTCTATAAATCTGAAAAAAATATCTTTATAAATCTTACATATCTTCACGCTGTATCCCTAACGGGGTAGTCAGAAAGGACGGAGCGCTAGGAGTCGCGGTCCTTACATACCTCTTTCGCTTCCTCAAATCTCATCATTCTCCTCACACATTTTCGCCTAGGTATACGAGTGCTTTTGACATTTCCGTTTGTTAACACTCTGGCTATTTGATCTTCATAAGTCAGCCTTGGTCTTCATTGGCTTATTTTACCACTCACTTTCGCTCTGTAGATTTTCTTCGTCAGTCTTTCATCACTCATAAATCTATATGTACTCATAAAAATTGTTTATAAGGTCTGGGTGTTCCACATTGAATATAAAAGTATGTGAATTGAATCGTTAATGTACGATAGGTCAGATTAAACGAAATGCATACATGTCATCGCACATAGCGAGTGGCGAACTCCCGCAAATATTGGCACAACTATCCATCGGTCGGGTCGCAGTATCACATGATGCGTTTGGTTTCCACAATCTTGAGCCTTCCTCGATCGTCAGTATTGGCTTATAACCTTCTCTATCCTGATTTGTTTTAGGCAGTTTAGATCCAGTACTCCACTGTCGTCGTAACTTTCATCTAAGCTGCGATCATAGACTTTATTTAAATAACTCGAGACGCAGCAACGACGAGCTAAACAAGATAAGCTCACCTGTACATACAGAGATATTTATTATCAGATGATCTGAATGTGAGCCATTTCATTAGAAAATTGCACCCACACATCTAAATTTATTTGATTTTATTTGTCTCACTTCGTAGCACGGGACAGGCTGTCTGAAGTCATAAGTCTATGGCTGTGATGTACCGACTTTCCTTTTACCACTCTAGTCCCTAGGCTTTGCATTAACCATGAACTGATAAATAATATAACGCAGCTTTACAGTAATAACGTCAAATTTGTCATTTTCTGTTGAGCGTCTGATGATCAAACAGAAGAACATCGTCGAAAACTATGTGGAGGCATGTAGGCTATTAAGCGTAAATATACCATTCCCTGCCCCGAAATGAACTAAAATTTTCCAGTGTTATGAGTTATGAGTTTAATTGAAATTGCGTTAGGTACCTAAATAAATGTAGTCTTTAATTGATATAAATTGCTGCATCTCTACGAGACACAATACCTTTTTTACACTGCTATATTTCGATTGAAATTGGTAACAGAGATGGCAATGGCGCCTTTGACGGATTTTCTTGGGTTTGGATTTCTTTATTATCTTCCGTTACTTTGTTTAAGTCGGAGATTTTTCAAAAATGTTATATAGTCCTTCTTCTATTATGAATGAACAACGCTTACACCCGTCGTCGGCTTTTTCAAAACTTTAAATTTTGCTTTTATTTTAATTTCCGTTGTGTTAGAAATTACATGTATGTTGGTTTTGGTCGAAACAGCGAGAAATTGTAGCTGGAGACTTCAGAAGAAATATCTCTACAAAATATTCCACAATAACGACGTTTCATTGTACGTTACGCTCAATAAAATACACTTTGTGTATTCAGTCCATTTCAAAAGCACACCTCGAAGCCATTAACTTCGTATTCGAAAAGCACGAAGAATAAGCTGTCTTTTTCAGTGTGAAATAAGAAACCTCGATTGAAGGGAGCATCCACTTATTATCACTTTATAATGTAAATTGGGTCTGTCGCCGCGGTGACACTGAAATATGCAGATGACAGCGCGTCGGTTATGGGATGATCAGTGGCGTTGGTTAGATGATAAATTTCATTTTCGTATTGTATAATGAAATTTATAAGGTTTTCAAACTCAGAATATTTCGATTTAACCCACAAAACTTTTTCAATGTATGAAACTTGAATAAATATAAATTAGTGTTTCAATTTAATAGTATTATTGATTATTCGGCCTCCTTATAAGGGAATCTTAGCAACTTTTAAATCATAATTTCTGTAGGACCTTCTACGCATAACTCTAATACTTTTAAACAAGGGAAATATTATTGAAACTGCCTGCAGTTTCCGTATGCAGCTAGTAGTTGAAATCAAAGGAAACTGATTCATCTCTAGTGTTATTCTTTTAAATAGAAAAATTCATTTCTCTACCGCTTATAAGCATTTCCAAAAAATTCAATTCAATCATCGATTTGCGAATCAATCGTTGTGCTCAGTATCTCGTATCTAAATGTTTAGACGACTCGTAATGTAAATACGCAGGGAATACTTTATCGGTTTCATAAATACATAAATGGAAATAAATAGAGCATATACAACAAATATGGCGAAACGGCTCGGAGAATTGCGATAAAGTTTGGCACAAGTTAGGAGCTTTAACAGCGTTGCACAGCACGGTGTCTTCTGTTTTCTTCTATGTATATAAAAGAAGAAATTGACTGACTGAGATATCTATCAATGAACATATCAAATTGCTGGGTCTTGAATAATCTATACAGAAGAGTTTTTGTGGAAATTCAATCCTTAAAAAATTGAAAAGGAGTGTCAAATTTTGTATACACAAATATTAAAAATGCGTTTTATAACCCAAAATAAATAATCAAACAATACGTGTTCGTGTTCGGTTTTAAAAAATCGACTCTTAAAAAAATAAAAAGATATGCCAAAGTTCTGTAACATTCCACTCAGAACTCGTGCTCAAGAGCTAGTGATCACATACCGGTATGGTAATACCGCTGTCTGCTTAAACTGATATTAGCTTTTAAAATTTGTACCTCAAGTCGTGTAGCGACAATAAATAAAGAATTTATTTTATGTCAAGAGAATACAAACTTATTTTAAAAGTATAGAACTTTGGCATAATACTATAAAAAAATAAAAATGTATATTGTACATGTCAAATATAAAAGTCAAAACACAATTTAGTACACAATAATATAAAAAATATTACACAATAATTTAAAATAAAGGTACATTAATAAGAGGATAATAATACAGATGTTATAGTGACAAAGAGAATAAACAGATGTAAGCGTTAAGTAAAACAATACGTGACAAAGTAAACGGAAACTTAACACAATATTAGACAAGGTAAAGATTATTACACATTATAATATATATTATATACTATCAAATAAAAATTAAAGAAATACATATTACTATACTCAGCTGTAGATACGGCAGCCATCGTACGAACTTGAATTTATTGCCTGGAAACTACTTTTTGTTTCTCCACAAACATGCGTTACATACATATGTATGTAAACAGCGACGGATTGTTAGCTCATTTTATATAGTGAACCTACAATGACCATTGACCAGTTACATTTTCTCAAAGAATTACTTCGATTCTTTCGTAAATTACTATAAGATTTGCGTCTAAACAATATCAGTCCTCGGTTTGTCCACGACGCTGCCCTAGTGAAGACATACAGTGGGCGATCTAAATACTTTTTATAAGCATTTACGCTACAGGTCGTCCGTTACATATGGCGACAGAAATAGCTGATTCGAGTTATGTGCTAAATGTCTTCGTGAATGGATTGAGATTGTCATTTTTATTGATATTGGGCCTTTTTCCATTTCACATGGATTTCCAATCGAGAAATGGCTGCCAGAGAGTCTGCTGGCAATGTGTTAAAAAAGCTATAAACTGAACGTCAATAAAGTGGGTAAGAAGGCTCGTAGCGCGATTTGACCATGAAAATGGGAGAACATTCATCGACATTATAACAATTGTGAAAAGCACAAGTAATTGGTAATATTTTTTTAATTTTGGTACTCCTCAAAATTAGAATTCGTTTATTAAACTACACGTCCGTCGTGATTGAATCTTTATGTGTGCATATTTATGTAACGAACTATTCCCATCCAGTAGATTCTGAGAAACTTTTCCATCGTACGTATGGACTATTAAGGGTTATCGACATTATAACAATCATGATTAGGAGGAAGTCGTGTGGTTTTCATGCCTTAAATATTAGACATCATCAAATTTATTTTTTAAATATGATTTCACATAATTGTAGTGTGTTAGCTTGCTGAATGAGCAATGAAGAGATACGCAATATCACAGAGTTAGACAATAGTGTTATTATAAAAATGAAGAAAGAAATGCTAAGATGGTTCGAGCACATGGAAAGAATGAGTGATGAGAGACTGACAAAGAAAATCTATAGAGCGAAAGTGAGTGGTAAAACATGCCAAGGAAGACCAAGGTTGACTTACGAAAATCAAATCAAAAGTGTTAGCTGACAGAAATGTTAAAAACACTCTCATAACTAGGCGAAAGTGTGTGAGAAGAATGACGAGATTTGAGGAAGCGAAAGAGGTATGTAAGGACCGCGACGCTTGGTGCTAAGTCCTCTCTGACTACCACGTTGGGAATACAGCGTGAAGATATGTATGCATGTATGTATGAGACATTGTACCCATTTTAATAAAAATCGTTTCAAAATTGTGTAGAATTTCGGAGATGCTACTGGATCTTTGTACAAAACAGGGTTTCCTCTAGAATTTTTTTATCGAAATTTTTTCCTCCAATCATGATTCCATCTTTAATGACTTCAAGATAAAGAGTTGAAGTTGTACGTATCCAAATATCTAACTCTCAGTCCTCTTACATATCAGATACAGGTCACAAAACAAACGAGAGCGTGCACAGGCGGACTCTCAAATGAAAAAATGTATTTACAAGGGACTTCAGTAACTGTCAAATCTGTGTAATACTACTATATAAATCTCTAGCGTCAAATTTTGTGATACGAGTACATAGTCATTTTATGACTCACTGACTTCGATTCTACCATTTTTAAAATTTTTGTCTGTCTATCTGTCTGTATGTCCTTTTATAACTGAAGAACGGCTTGACCGATCTTGATGTAAATCGATACGTAGTAAAAACATGTGAGAATCATGATAGGATTGATTTTTAGAAAATCTGCCCCCAAAGGGGTGAAAAGGGGGATGAAACTTTGTACGGGAAATGGTAAACCGTTGAACCGATTATGATGACATTTGGCAAGAAGATAGCTTGACATCAGGGAACGGTCATAGGCTACTTTCTATAAAAAAATTACTGAGAGTAAAAAGAGGGATGAAACTTTGTATGGGTAACGCTAAAACTTAGGCTGACTTATAAAGATCAAATAGCCATAGTGTTAGCCGACGGAAATGTCAAAAGCACTCGCATACCTAGGCGAATATGTGTGAGGAGAATGACGAGATTTGAGGAAGCGAAAGAAGTATTATGTAAGGACTGCGACGCTTGGCGCTCCGTCCTCTCTGACTGCCCCTTTAGGGATACAGCGTGAAGGTATGTGTGTAAATCTGACCTTTAAAAAGAAAATGTATTATAATTGTCAAATTTTTATATTTATTTATACAGTAAACAGATATGGCCAAAAACTTGATTCAAAATAATTTCTGAACCCGTTCCCCACGAACATTGTCTCTTTGACAATTAACAATTGACATTTTCAGCCTCTGCGGTACTATTGCGAAATGGTAACAAATATGATAACTACATACATACATACATATTATCGTATGTAAATTGTAGTAAATTAGTATGCCCAAAAAAAATTGCGTTGCATTCGAATGACATATTAGATTTTTGCGAGCACAAATATACGGTAAATTCAGGTGGCTGAATTTTTATGTACAGGTATTGATTAATCGTCTCATTATTTCAAGTCTCTCGGGAGTTCCACTTTGTTAAACTTTCAAAATTAGTAAGTTAAAACAGTATTAAAAGGAATCGAGTGTGATCAGTTTGTTAGAAGTTAGCAGTTCATCGACAATACTATTATTCTTTTGAGACTTCCTCCAATTCTATTAACTCGTCTGATACAATCGCTTTAGTACCACTACGGAGTACGTGAACTTGAGAAATTTGAGCACTTGAAAAATTGGGGACGATGGAATAAATATCCACAACATGTTGGTTAAGCCTTGGTCCAAAAGTGAATAATATAATCGATAGCAGGGTTCACAGAGATCTAACGAATGATCTTTTAAATTATTACTATCACTGTTATTGTAAAATTGAAGAAAGAAATGTTTAGATGGTTGAAGCACATGAAAAGAATGAATGATAAAAGATTGACGAAGAACATTTGAAGAGCGAAAGCGAGTGGTATCAGAAACCGTAGTAAACCAATGCTGACTTATGAAGATTAAATTACCAGTGTACTGACGGAGATGTCAATAACACTTACAAATATTGGTGAAAGTGTATGAGGAGAATGGTGAGAACTGAGGAGGCGAAAGATGTAAGGATACATACATACAGCACACGGCCTCAGATATAGTATGACTAGTTTTAAGATATACAAATTTTTATTGTCTAAATATATTAATCGCAGTGGTTAACCCTACTAAAGTTATTAGAAGTTCTCACAGATATAAAAAAGTTCTAAGTTATGAACGTGCAAGATGACAGCTTTGACAGGCTACTTATTCAGTAAAATCGAAGGTATATCCAAACAATTACTAGTTGTTAAATTTTTCCTCAGAAACTAAAAGTTTGTTTTGTGAACATTATTGAAGTTGAATCTTAATAGAATTTCTCTTTTAGCTTTTGTAAGTTGTCTGTTTATAGAATTCCATGTAGTTTTAAAACGTTATTGTCGATGTTTTTAAATCTTCTTGTAAGTATATACTATAACGCAGGGATTTCAAATAATTCACCTCTTTAAATAACGTCAGCACAATGCTCTCGCAACTTGTGTTTGTTAGTATAAGAGATTAAAATAATTCCTAACGCGTCATCGGTTGGAGAGATTAATTAAAACGTTAATGACGCACACACTTATTTTATGGAACCAGCTTATAGCAGCGGCATTCCCGGACCGTTACGACTTAAGGACCTTCAAGAAACGAGCACACTCTTTCCTTAAAGGCCGGCAACCTACTCATGATTCCCCGGACGTTGCGGGTGTCCATGGGCGGCGGTGATCACTTTCCATCAGGTGACTCGATCGCTTGTTTGGCCCCTCCGTCATAAAAAATAAATTTGTTACTGTTCTTCGCAATTATTATTCCTGTTACACGAGATTATGATGTCATTGACACTATCAAAAAGTAGCGTAGCTCCTTAGTATGCATTCACCATGAGCTTTGCTCTCAATAATAATAATATTAATACTCCAGACGATTACACAAATTGTGTGAGCCCAAAATAAACATTAGGCTTATTGTACTATGAGTACCACACAAAGAACTGGGGAAGCTGTCAGTAACATCCAGACTCAAAGCCAATTAAGAAAAGTTCATTTGCTAAATTAACCTGGCCGGTGATCGAACCCGGGGCCCTAGCTTGAAAGCAGAGCAGATACTCTGCCCCACAACGCCAACGGGACAGTCAACTCTGTCAATGTCAAGTCTGGATTCTCCCTTGCGCAGTTGCAACGAGACTTTGTCAAACCTCACTATTGTAGCTGCAGGTGCTACTTGCGTTTTGAAACATTTTTTTTTCTTTTTTTCATGGCATGGCGCACAGATTAGTGCAGTAGCCAATGTCACGTGTTATATTAATACGTAGAACCTACTCCATTCTTTTCACTTACACAGAACTATGAAACACAATATACTATCACTTTGTACTTTAAAACTCCCAACAATATAATAAATATAAAATCTAAATAAAACGACAACCTCACTTTTCCCGTTCCCCCCAAAAAGTCCCCTTTGAAGTACTTCTGTAGTGATGATGTTGAGGTTCATTTTTATCACGTCGGGGTCACCAATTGTTGGGGATACCTATACGTCGGGAGTTACTAAGTGAAAAGAAAACTAAGTGGTCTTTTTGGCGGGAACGGGAGAAGTGAGGTTGTCATCAAATTAAGAGTAGATTGTGTTTTAAAGTGCCGTATAAGTGAAAAGAATGAAATAGGTCTAAATAAACATGTGGAGCTGAAGTTCTTGCGCTCTTCCAAGAAGTCCTTTATAACTTCAGTAGAGCTTACTATCACTTTACTAAAGTAGATTTACGATAAGAAGAAAAAAGAATTTACTTTTGTCGTGCTTCATGTCGATTCTACTTATTACGTGGCATTTGCAAATGCGCTAATCTGTGCGCCATGCCATGAAGAAAGGAAAAAAAACTATGTGATCGGGAGTTGATTTATTTTATCGCTAACATTCACACGCGTAGTTATAATTTCGTGGTCTCTTAGTAACTAGTGTCGTGTCTCTTACGCTAATTACATGATGACCAGTGATCGGATAATCGGGCGCTTATATACCTAAACTTCTTTTCTTGAAAGAATAATATGGATATTCCTTCCTGAATTAATAAGTAATCCCGGATTCACGGGATTAAACAATTTTGTAAAAACAACTACAAGTAACTTAATGAAATTATAGCAAGTTTAACAAGGAACAGCCGTCTTGAAAGTACGAGAGGGTATGTAAGCATTATTCAAAGAAAATATATCGTTTTCACAACGAGTTCTAACTATTTTGTATGCAGGTAACATTTTTAGCAATCAGGAATTTCAAACGATTCCGGGATCCGGGATTCTAAAAGGCATGTCCATATTATTCTTTCGTAGGCATAAAAATGAAGTTTAGGTATATTAGCGCCCGATTATCCGATCACTGATGATGACACCCGTACATATGTATGTATATCGCTGGGTCAACAATACTACGTTTGTATTACATGTGTGCGACCCATAATGACTAACGACAATTCGGAGATATTATTTATTATTCTATACCCACACAACATTCCAAATGTCTACAATAAAAGTCTACCGCCCCTGCAAAATACATGGCTTATATTTTAGAACCATCATAAGAAAACATATCGAAAACGACAAAATAATCCTATTTCTATTTACTAACCCGCCCCGGCTTCGCACTGGTGCAATTTGTATGAAAATGATATACACTGATAATGAAGCTTCCTATTTGTGCAAGAATTTTTAAAATCGGTTCTGTAATTCCAGAGATTACCCCCAAGATACTAACAAAGACAATTTTACCTACGGCCTATGTCTGGAGTAATGCTGAGCATTGATTACATTGATACAGTGATTCTGAAGATTACCCTTCACAATTAAACAAATTTTCGAAATAGGTTCTTTCTTTTTATACTATTAGTATAGATTTCGATTTACCTATTTACCTGTACGACATACGAATTGCAGTGATTTAAATATTACGTCGCAGCTGACGTATGGCATTCGATAAACAATGTCTGTAATATGTGAATCTGTGCGACGGAAGTTATTGTGCAGAAATAATTTTACGAGTGATCTTTGTCGTGTTCACGGTAATAAAAGATCTCATGAAGCTGATTCGTAGTTTATTTTAATCTACGAAATGTCCGCGACAATAGTCAAAACACCCACTTCATGTCTGCACTTGTTATTATTTATACTCGATATAATTATTATCAAAATCGCATTCTCCTTATACCTACGCGAAAATAATTCGTGAAATCTGAAACTCACCAGAACACCTCATTTTACCTTCGTTACAATGTCATTACGTTCGTTGACACACATTCGTAACTCATAACTACTGAATTCAGAATTCACACAGTGTCATCAACAAACTTGAGTACGAGTGTATCTCTTTCACACGCAGCACAAAACATATATTTCCGTCACGTTTACAACGGCCCCACGACGCCAACACCAAGTTTGTGTAACAAAATTTAAAAACAATCCCCACGAGACGCGAACAGCAATTTATTTTGTTGTCTACGAGATTGTTTCACTGCCTTTGTAGGGATGCGAACACGTTGTGTACGATTTGTCTTAATGTTGGAAAATTCAACACAGCAGCGAAAATCCACACAGCAAGTTGCATGAATAAATAAAATAAACGTAACGATGTATCAATATGTGGATGGGTGGTGGAGAAACATGCAATATGACAAGGCCGAATGAAAATGTTATAGTGAAATGAGGAAAGGAAACTTTAGGTGGTTCAAGAAGACAAGTTCAAGAGACAGGACTGAAGCGTATGGTAGCAAGATCCTAGAAAGACCAAACCTTAATTATGAATAAAATATGTGAAGAATATGACAAGTTGTGATGAAGTGAAAAATGTCTGTAGGGATAGTAACGCTCGGATTTCTGCGATTTCGTGTAACAAATCTCACAAGAGTTTGGATAAAGATGCCATTTTATTATCTAATCAGGAATTCTCACTTCTGATCAATTTATGTTAGTAGATCAACGACAAAGACGATCAGCACGTTGGCTACTTAAGTCACTTCTTAATTCAAAATATTGTAGGCAGTGTCGATCGGGTCTCCAGGAATTATTGCGGTTCACAGCTACAACCGTTGACGGCCAGACCTCAATGGGTAATTTTACATTTTCGGTCACAAACAATCTTTTCTTTGAAATTTTTTCTGAGTATTGTGCGGTAAGCTCCAGGCACGACCACTGCGCGTGCTGCGCTCTTTTCTTTTTTTTACCCACGTACAAAAAAATAAATAAACCGCCGCTGACGGAACAAATAGCGGCATCTCTTGGTATCAAGAGACAACGGAAATAATAGAAACAGTTTTATTCGTAACAAATATTTAATTAACTATAATAACTGTATCAAAGGCTTTTTGGCGGGAACGGGAAAAGTGAGGTTGTCATTTTATTTAGATTTTCCATTTTTTACATTTTTGGAAGTTATAAAGTACAAAAGTGATAGTATATTGTATTTTAAAGTTCTGTATAAATGAAAAGAATGGAGGAAATAAATCTAAATAAACATGTGTAGCTGAAGTTCTCGCGCTCTCCCAAGAAGTCCTTTATAACTTCAGTAAAGCCCACTATCACTTTACTGCAGGAGTTTTACGATAAAAAGAAAAACCAAATTTTCTGCGAACGTGCTTCATGTGGATTTTACTTATTATTACTTAACATTGGCAAATATGCTAATCTGTGCGCCATGCCATGAAGAAAGAAAAAAAAACTGTACCAAAAAAATA
The DNA here is from genome assembly GCA_907165235.1 of Zeuzera pyrina. Taxonomy (NCBI): domain Eukaryota; kingdom Metazoa; phylum Arthropoda; class Insecta; order Lepidoptera; family Cossidae; genus Zeuzera; species Zeuzera pyrina. The sequence goes on from OU015629.1 coordinate 23,865,625, forward strand.
AGGCCGGCATGTATTTATTGTTCCTTCCCTATAAGGTTAAGGTCTAAACTCACACTGCTTATAGATTTATTTGTCCTTACCCGCTCCTCTCGTGTTATAAACGCCACTGTCTCGTTCAACGAAATCATAACTCGGCGGCGCAGCCCGAGTGAATTGAAAACCTAGATAACGCTCACGCTACCCACCAGATAAAGAGTTATTGTTGTTTGCACTCTACTCATCTTGAAGGTTATTTTAAACGAGTATTTCATCTATACACCACAAATCTTACATCTTCAGGATATTCCAGAGATCAGACTAAGTCAGCTAACCAGCACCGAATCCTAGAATTTGATTCGGTACTGGTTAAGTTAGAATGGCATATAATTGAATATAATATAAAGCTTATTACGCTGTGTATTTTATTCGATTTTGGAATCCATCTGATTATGACAACTTTAAACAACTACTTTTGGTGCCATAAAAGACTCATGAATTCAAAAAAACATATGAACGCATTGATGTCTTTTATTAATTAGAATAAGCAACGTATTCTATGTTAAAAACACCAAAGAACATACCTGGACTTGCCCTATATACTTATGTGCATATTCAGACTTTACGTTCGCAGTTTTGTTATATTTATTGATTGATTGTTTTAGCAGTGAAATAAGTCTTTACTTTCTTTCAATAGTCTGTATGAGCTCGTAACATCTTTATTTATTTATTAGCGATTGGCTCTATTTTCAGACATAGCAGCCCCGTGCTGGGCGCCAAAACGATTCTCGGAAATTAGGTGCAGTATTTACCGCTCTCTTTATCTCACCGCCGGCGGAAGCTGGACTTTTGAATTAAGTCTCCCTCGCTATAGTAGAACATCGACTAGAAACGATAATCCTCTCTGAACAAAGTAATTTTCCGCTATAGTTTTTTTACCACAACACGAAATGTATTTAAGTATAATATATGTGTACTACTTATTCAACGTCAAGTAGAAATCAAATTGTTTTTATTTAAATTAATCACATTATGAGGTTCCGCTTTAAAAAGAACCCACCCGCACTGAGAAAAACTGGCACAGAAACTTAGGTATCATTTTTGCCACCTTAAACAGCTTCGCAATAAGATTTTATAACTACGATTTACTAAAGCCAATGAACGCATGTGCAGACAAGATCCTCTCGATACTACTTTTAAGCCGTTAACGAATTCATAAATTTTGTAGACGACTACCTGAGGCATATCTACTACCAAAATCTGGATTGCAGTCCACGCGTGGAAGGGATTCAAGTAATACGAATGATTTTGTAGTTAAGAGTAATGACGTAATGGATATACATAGCATCAATGTTCTGTCGGTATCGTGACGCCAACGCCACAGAGTAAACAATTGTCAATAAATTACGACGCTCGCGGCAATACTGCCTCTGCAAAGCGTCGCAAAGTCAGAAGATTAGCGGTATTAAGTTTTCAAGCGTGAATTTCGCGGCTTAAAATTTCTAAACTTTAAAACTCATCCTTATTATATGCATTAACGTTTTACAGTAAGGACACAATGTAAAACTTTTCATAGCAATATGTGAAGATTTATCTTTTCATAGCAATATGTATACAAAATTGTTTAATAATGATATGAATACATACATAGAAACATATCTTCACGCTGTGTTTCTAACGATGTAGTCAGAGAAGTCGAAACAACAAGCTTGGCTGCCCTTATATACATTTTTGCCTCTTCGAATTTCATCATTCCTCTCACACATTTCCGCCTAGGTATGCGAGTGTTTTTGACATTTCCGTCAACTAGCACTCTAGCTATTTGATTTTCGTAAGTCAGCTTTGGTCTCCTTTGGCTTCTGCTACCACTCGCTTTTGCTCCGTAAATTTTCTTCGTCAGTCTTTCATCACTCATTCTCTCATGTGCCCGAACCATTTAAGCATTCTTTTCTTCATTTTTCCAATAAAACTGTCGTGCAACCCTGTTATACTGCGTATCTCTTTATTGCTTATTTTGTCCACAAGGGTGACACCGTACATATTTCTAAGAGATCGCATTTGTATTGCGTCATTTTACTTTTATTTGATTTCGGGCACATCCAGGTCTCGCTACAGTATAATAAGGTTGGCACCAACACTGCGTTGTGGATGACCGTTTTGTTCGTGTTATACTAATGCGGCCAGAGCACCATTTATGTCATTGTTAGCTACTACCCGTCTCTCAACATCTAACTTACATCCATAGAAAATGCACTCACCAGATAAACAATTTCATTCATTTGGTCTAGACATTTTCCATTTACCCATATTTCACATTTAGTCTATACATCTTCCCTTTCAAACGCCAGAACCTATATACTATATATAGAAATATAGATATATAAAGAATATAACTAATATGAATAAATATGTGTTAATGAGTCTTAACTGACGGAAATGTCAGAAGCACTTGCAGACCTCTGAAAAGAACGTTGAGATTTGAGGAGGCGAAAGAAGTGTGTACCCAGATTTCAAATGACTTCTTCTTTCTTTTAGGGGGTCAACTGAGGAAGCGTGCTCGTCGCGACCCCTGCCAGCCCTTTTCAGGGCTGCAATTCCTCTTCTGTGCATACCATGCGGGACAACGGCAATGATAATGTTAGGGCCCCCGGGCCCCCGAAAGCGACGTACACCGGTCTCTGCCCGCTGGTGTGTGCAGAGTGCAGTTCGGCGTTGGGGACCGCCACCCAACACACTGTGTACCTAGCGGCGGGAAGTGGAGGGAGGAGTGCAGAATAGCTGCGTGGAATATGAGAGGTGGGATTGAGGAGAAGATGAATGAAGTGATTGATATTATGGAAGAGAAAAGATTGGATGTGCTATGTTTGAGTGAAACCAAGCGAGGCGGCAGTGAACTTGCCGACTTGCCCGGAGGAGGCATCGCTTTGTGGTCAGGGGTACCACAAGGAGATAGGGGATGCCAAGGGGTAGGCGTTTTACTGTCCTCTCGTATGGTTAATTGTATGACTGAGTGTGAATGTGTAAATCCCAGACTGCTCTGGGTACGCCTCAAGATTGGGTTGACAAGAATTTTTGTTTTGGCAGTATATGCCCCAGTGTCCTCTGTCGGTTTGGCTAAACTGGAGCAGTTCTGGGAGAATGTTAGAGAAGTTCTAGCGACGGTTGAAGAGAACGAAAGAATTGTTGTGTGTGGAGACATGAATGGATGGGTCGGGACAGCTCGAACAGGATTTGAGTCTGTCCTAGGCGAATATGGAGATAAGAGAGTGAATGATGCTGGTAAGATTGTGTTAGGACTGTGTATGGAAAAGGATCTTTTTGTGGCTAATACCATGTTTGGGCACAAAAGGATCCATCAGTACACGTGGGAAAGAAAGGGTGCGAGAAGTATGATTGATTTATTCCTGGTGGATAGCAGACTTAAGAAGCAGGTAATGGACACAAGAGCGTATAGAGGAGATGATCTCGGGACGGACCACTTTCTGGTGATAACCAGAATAAGGGTCTGTTCGCAGCATGGCGACATCGCGTAGTGTCCAAACCTGCAGCGGTTAGCCACATTAAAAGTAGGAAGCTGCAGGATGCGACCACCAGGAATGAATATGAAAAAGTATTATCCAGTAAGCTTGATGATAGATTGAAAGTGATGAGCGAGGATGTTGAAGAATGCTGGCAGAGCCTTAGAGATAGTATGATATAATAATGATTGAGGCTGCGAAAGAAGTGTGTGGAATGAATAAGATTGGGAACGGCAAAAAGCGTGATGTGTGGTGGGACGATGAGGTGAAAGTGGGTGTGTATAAGAAAAAGAAAGCATGGCGAGACTACCTTACTACTAATGACTGTGGTATGAAAAATTTGATGAAAGACAGGTATAAACTGCAGAAAGCAGAAACGAAGGCACTAGTGAAAGAGAAGCGTGAAAGGTGTAGGGTGTTAGATGAAAACAAGATGTCGGACAACTTCGAGGAAAATTCCAAATTATTTTGGAAAGAAGTACGTAAGTACCGAAGTGGTCCGGCACCTTGCAGAATGAATAAAGTGCGTTCGAAAGAAAACAACCTGCTTACAAATAAAAAAGATGTTCTGCAGCGATGGAGTGAATACTATGGAGAACTGTATGGGAGTGGCGACTCCGTCTCTGATACTGAGAACGATTCTAATGAATTGCCACACTCGGGCCAGGGACTGGAGGATGCTATTAGTATGAAAGAGATTGAGAAAGTGGTAATAAGTTTGAAATGTGGAAAGGCTGCGGGAATTGATGAGGTGACTGCTGAGATGATTAAGTATGGTGGTCCTAGGGACTGGGATGCCTTCTATGCACTCTGCAACCTTTGTTGGCATAAGGGGGCAGTCATAGTACCTCTATATAAAGGGAAAGGTTCCTACCTAGACTGTGCGTGCTATAGGGCCATCATCTTGGTCAGCTTAGCGAGTAAAGTCTATACTAAAGTATTGACTGAACGTATGAAAGGCGTTTCAGAAAGATATTTGTGGGAGGCGCAAGGTGGATTCAAGAACGGTAAGGGTTGTATGGATCAGATTTTCTCGCTTCGCGTTATCGTGGGAAGGTTTCTGGCCTTAGGTCGGAAAGTTTTCTGCGTTTTCGTGGATCTAGAGAAAGCATTCGATAGAGTAGTGCGGAAGAAATTGTGGAGTCTTCTGCCTGAATATGGCGTGGAGGGCTCCTTACTGCAGGCTGTGAGGTCATTATATCGAGACCACAGAGCCTGTGTAAGGAGAGACGGTGACATTTCGCCCTGGTTTGAAGTCTGTTCTGGTCTCAGACAGGGCTGCATGATGTCTGCCTGGCTATTCGTGCTGTATTTGGACAGTTGCCTCCAGAGATTGAAAGGTAATATGAGTGGTATGGGATGTGGCGACACAGTGGTAAACTGCCTATTGTACGCTGACGATGCTGTGTTAATAGCACCATCAAAAGCAGAGTTGCAGACACTAGTCACCTGCATGAAAGAAGCTTGTGAAGTAAAAGGATTGAAAATGAATGTGAACAAAACTAAGGTTCTGGTGTTTGAAAGAGAAGCGGTACAAACGAAATATGTGATTTGTGTAAATGGAAAATTTCTAGAACAGGTGAATGAAATTGTGTACCTGGGGAGTGCGTTTTCGAGGGATGGAAGATGTGAGTTGGATGTGGAGAGACGGGTAGCAGCTGGCAATAAAGTGAACGGTGCTCTGTCCGCATTAGTGGGTAGTGTGAATATATCTAACACTGCTAAAATGGCCATCCACAATTCGATGTTGGTGCCAACTTTGTTGTACAGTAGTGAGGCCTGGATATGCCCAAAATCGAGTGAAAGTATGATAAATGCTGTGGAGATGCGGTCTCTCAGAAATATGTGCGGTGTCACGCTTGCTGACAGGATAAGCAATGATGAGATACGCAGTATGACAGGGTTGCACAACAGTGTTATTGTAAAAATGAAGAAAGGAATGCATAGATGGTTCGGGCACATGGAAAGAATGAGTGATGAAAGACTGACGAAGAAAATATACAGAGCGAAAGTGAGTGGTAAAAGAAGCCAAGGAAGACCAAGGCTGACTTATGAAGATCAAATAGCCAGAGTGTTAGCAGACGGAAATATCAAAAGCACTCGCATACCTAGGCGAAAATGTGTGAGGAGAATGATGAGATTTGAGGAAACGAAAGAGGTGTGTAAGAACCGCGACTCCCGGCGCTCCGTCCTCTTTGACTACCCCGTTGGGGATACAGCGTGAAGATATGTTATGTATGTTCTTTATTTAGAATCAAACACAGAATCCTCGGCTTGAGGGGCCGATGCTGTAATTATCGCACTAAGGGGCCTAGTTCTGCATTAATTGGTTGGATAGTGAATTTCGTAAATCAGCAGCCCCCTCGAATCAGCATTAGGAAATATGAATCTAAGTAATACTCAATTTTTTGTCCTCAATTGCGAGAGTGGCACCAAGTAAGAAATAAATATATTTCGTGAAAGTTAAACATTGCTTAAAGTATCATTTCAAGAGCTCATCTATCCTCATAACATGTCATGTTTCAACAAGCCCGAGTTGGAAACGAGTAAAACATTATAATATATTGTAGGCGCGGGCTGTCGCTCAACAGGTGTGTGTTACGGGCGCGCACCTGAGACTGCGGGGCTTTCGACGTGTACGATGTTGGCATTATACGAATATTTTCTAACTAGGACAGTAACATAGTTCTAGAAAATTTCATGAATAAATTGACCAAATGCGACTTCAATTCGCGTGCTGGCGATTCGTTGCAATAAATATAAAATAGTTTCGTACAATTTGTTGCTGAAGAAGATCTATGAAATTTAACTCATGAAATGTTTTCATTCATGTTCTCCAAGTTTTTTAAAAATTTCGTATTGATTACTTTCGAAAAATATGGGGGAATGGTCAACTCAGTTCGAATAGTCATTTTTCCACCCTTATGCCTCTCTTATAAATAATTTAAGATATTACCTATTCCAAATGTGTGGATTAGCAAGACAACTTGTTGGGATGCCAAGTTTTAAGTTACAGTAAAGGATTTTCGGAACCGGTGGTAGATTTGACGTATCAAAATAACTTGCGATGGCTTTTAGTTTAATAACACTTCTATGAGTTAGAATCATGTCCGTCCATTAGAGATGTTACAGAAATTGTGTACGTATGTATATTATAAATACTTTAAACGGAAACAAAATATCGCATATTAGGTGCCTTCCAAAGCAATTAATTGTCATAAAATGCACATAAAGGTGTAACCAATAGCGATAACCGGAATTGCTAAGAGGAGCTTGTTACTGGCAGTGCAAATGACACCGTTTACTGCCCAGATGTAATTAGATACCGTCGTCATGCGGTTAAACGATAATCACCGTCGCTTTGGTCAAGAGCAAAACATATTAATGTTACACGTATGGAAATGTTAAACATATGGCAATGGAGGATTGCAATTGCCTGTATAGGATTAAATTTATCTACTAATTCAAATTGTTTTATTAGTCACATTATCTCTCATATAAAATGTGATAATTATATGGAATTGGCCATGAAGTTATCGGACCCTCATTAACTTAGCATTCATTAGCAATTTAAAAATAAATGTCTGTATCCAAAATGCATATTATTATTGAACTTTTTGCTTTCCCTTTCTGCGTTTAGGGTACCAATTTACGTCTATAGCAAATTTCAGCACAGTTGCTGCAAAGATGACGGAATGCGTCGGCTGTGACATACTGACAAAGACGTACAGATGGACAGATGGACATATAGACAGACTGACGGACATGGTGAAAGTTATACCCATAGTTTGAGTTTTATTTTATGCTATTTAGCTTCGAAAACTTAAGAAAATTGATCACATGCGAGGTCAATTCACAGACAGATAGTTCTCGTACAATATTTATATAAATGTGTATAGATTCAGTTCCATCCATTTCGCATGGTGAATTTTTATAATTTTTAGCCATGTCCGCCCAAATTATAAACTAATTGTGTGACACGTGTTTTACCTATTTTGTTCTTTTTTATATCTTGAGGATGCTTCGTTCATAGACGAAACTCGCGTTACTTGTGTGGATTAATAAGTTTGATATCCTGGGTGGAAAATAGTTAAAAATTATAGGAATCCATTACGCGTTTACAAATTTTTTTTTTCTAATCATAAATTTTTGGAATTTATGAGACTAGAACTTTCGTTGTTCTATTTGACCTGTAAACTTTTAGTATAGTTCTATATTCTATTATCTTTAAAATTTTAAATCGGGCAGTTTTAGAAATAAGATAAAGGAGAAGAATGATCAAAAGAGTTCTAGTATATTACTTATCCTTTTTTCTTATAAATTCCTCAGCTGCTTTAATTATTTGTAAATATTTTAAAATGTTAAATAATACAAAATTTTTGGGTCAACAATAATTTATACAGAATTTATACAAATACAGAATTTATAAAGAAAAATTGACTGTGACAGAATCACAGATTAACGGCCGCATCAGCGATCTTGTAAGAATTCTATATTTGTCTTTTTCAGGACGTAACTCTAAAATTTTATTTATTTACTTATGTCCTTGAAATTCTTGTTCGTACCACAGTCATACCGCTAAAGAATGTTAGAGGAATTTCGATATGTTTAATACCGAAATTCAGAAGTTTCTTACAGTGAGAATGACCACATAATTGAGTCACCCGTCCAGAGAACCTTTTAAAATTTCTTCTGTGATACTTATTTACACACTGACACCCGACAAATTAGCAAATATCCAATTTATTATATTGTCATCATCAGCAATTTTTTCTTTTTTCATTAATTAAATAATACTGCTTGTAATACCTAACATTATGTTCATAAGGATTGTCTCCATTTATTTCAAAGACATAATTTGGTCATAAATACACAACCTACGTAACAAACTACCAATTCAATACTAACTTCTAATATTAATTTACGAAACGAGGTATTTCATGTACAAGATGTAACTGTTGGCATCCATCAGATAAAAGACAGCGGCGATGTGGAGTTACCCGCGAGAAATACACGCTCTTGGCTCGAAAACATCTCATCACTTAAGTGCTTATCCATATACTGTATCAATGATATGCGATGTCCAAGCTCATTCGAATATTTCACTTTTCGAAATAGATATGATAACTTGACATAAAAAAAAATGTATATTTAGACGATAACACAACCGTTAGTGTTAGTTAACGAAGTGTTTTTAAGTCAAAATAATTATATTTAAATAGTATAAAACGAAAACGTAACCGCGTTGTCTGTCTATTCGCTTATAACTTCTAAGAGGAATATAATGTCATTTTTTCGTCACTTCGAATATTCAGAATAGAAGATTTATAAATATTAACAACACGTGCATATTTAGCCTATATCTAGCATTACAGAAAATTTTACGCGTCATAACAAATCCCCTTGCACAACCTTAGGTGGGTGGCTATTGATAAATAAATAATCAACATATTATACAACACGTAAAGAGAAAACTTTATACCCATTTTCAAGCAAATCATAGGCACAGGAAAGTGTGTTTGGCATAGTTAAAATTGTTATGTAATATATGTTACAAATACTTCAAATTAAATTAATAAAAACACTCATTGTTTACGTTCATATTGCCAATGTCAAAAAGACTGTCAATGTCAAATTCATAATGGTTTCTGATCATATATATTTAATCTCCTTGGACGAAACAGTTGCACAGAGTAGTGATTGTCGCCAAAGAGTTTATACTTATTATAAGTTTACATTGCATTTTCGGTCGAATTTTGATCACCGGCAACCTTTAGTGTTACATAATACGTTAAGACAGAACTTTGTACCCCTTTTCAAGAATTTGCGGGCACGGAGGAGTATGAGATTTGGCTTAGTTAAAGTTTATATGGAGAAGAAGTCCAAAAAGCTAAAATTCATGTATAAAATATAATATTTATTACAAATACATAATATAAAGCATAATATTCATTGTTTAGGTTCATACTGCCAATGTAAACATATGCCAATGTCAAACAACAGTTTATGGTCAAATAGTCGCACAGAGTAGATGTTGTCGCCAAAGAATTTTAATAATTTTTAACAGTTTGATTGAATGAGTTCGAAATACAAATTTTGGGTGATTTGTAAGCTGTGAGCTGTTTCGAGTCCCAGTGACAACTAATTAATATATTTACACTTATTATTATTCAAAACTATGTACTAGACTTACACTGCATGAGTAAAATCTCAGATCGTAGATTATTTTTCCTGTTTTTAGAATAGATGTAAGTAAAACCGTAGGATAAGTATTGAAAAGACGTGCTTCTCTTAGCTTTTAACCGAAGTCGTGTATAACGCGATATGAAGAATGAGACTGACATAGATAACAGTCTCTTCCAAGACAAAGAATTTCACTCAAAGGAGAGGCAAACACATTGTAAGTTGGTATATAAAGCTCGTTATCCCATAACAAGGTTGAGTTCCTGCCAACCGCCCCTTGTTAATGTTATAGTTTGTGTTACAGGATTCTGAGCTTTATAGCCCATTGTTTATGGTAGCGCTATGTCGGAAACATTAAATGGAATCTTTATTATAGTGTTCATTGAATGTGTTACAGTTCTGCTAAGTTATCTTAAGTATAAAGTTCTTCACAGATTATATTTATACAAGTTCTCAGGTAATTCGCTGTAAATAATTAAGTAATTCTCCAAGCCTCCACGCCAATTTTATGGCCTCAAATTAAGTAATAAAGCTTACATTATGGATGCCATCCGACGAACTGGAAAAGTAAGTTTTTAAAACCAAATGTTTTTCATTAAATTAATCTATATTATGAGGCACGAACATAAAATCTATCACCAGTTCTGAAAAAATCTACACTAAAAAAATCCTCAAGAAGTTTAGTCTCTGTGTTTTTTAACACTAAGATAATTTTACTGTTACAATTTATTAAAAACCAATAAAAATTGCCATTCCCACACTTTTTTGTGTTCGATGTAATTGTTAATCTATTTGTAGTAAAATTGTCAGGTTATTTGTAATTTGTAATGAGCTATTCCTAAATGTTTGTGTTTATTCGAAATTGTCATAAATAATAGCGTGTTGTTGTGACAGTTAACGCATGCCTACCAATTAAGTTCGATTACCTGTCTGAAAGTAAACTTTTCTAAATTGCTTTGGAGTCTGAATGTTACATGATGCTCTCCAATTTCTTGTGTAGTATATACTAGTAAAAATCTAGGGCTTACTCATTCAGTACTTCTAATTGTCAGCAGTATTTATTTGAAGAATTTATAGTGAATTACTGAACACCATGTATCTTACAAATAACTCGGAGAACCGCCACAGTTACATATTAATCAAGTGAGATAATACGTCGAATTTGCTACATTTCACACAGTTACATTCTGTTACGTAATTCCGTTTAATTCGTTGTTATAACTCGAGGTGGCAGCGTAGTTTAGAGACCATTATGCACTTTATTACGGGATTGCAGGTCTGCGGGTGTCGGATCCTCTGTTTATTTTACCTCCGTCGTAATGTCAACGCATTCTCTATTGCAACTTTCAGACATAGTGACTACATTTAATATTGTATTGTAATCTTTTATTTTAATTCTTTCTTCAGTTTTATATTATATCTTGTATATAAAAAATTAATTGCCGCGTGTATGAAAGATAACTGCAGCACGGCTTTGCCACTCTAATAGTAGTCTATGAGCATCAAAATATTTTTTTTATCTATTTATTCTTTTTTCTTAATATTTTTATGTTGACGTTTTACGAGAAGGTAGTATGCAGTAATCCTGATCTAAATAACACAAAAGATAGCCTTATTAGTAAGTGTACATAATTCAACGGTATCATGAGCAGTCTTTACAAGTATTTCATAATTATCTATTGTTCAATCTCGTTTGCGTTTTTTTTAAAATTGTGATAAGAATATTGGGGCCCGCCTAAAATAGCTATAAACAACACGTGGCCCGAAAATAACAAGGTTGAGTATGACTCTGTTGTGTCAAAGAAATAGTAACATTTCTTGAAAAAATTCTTACATTGCCGAAACTGTATTGTCAACTCTTACCTACAGTAATTAGCTTCCAATCTAGTATAGATACCTTAAGCCGTTTAAACGAGTTCCCTATACCTATATATATTTAATTATCTTAGTCACGTACAATATTCTGCTAATATCTTCCAGTCACGAAGCAAAACTATAACTAATATATTTTCCTGTTAGCGTCAGTGTTATTGCTCATAAAAACAGGCTTTACAGAAAAGAGTGACCCAGCTCTCCGGATAACACATTGTGTCAACGTTAAACAGGAAACGATATAAACAGCCAATAAAACTTGATGTCCAGCCGTCGTAAAGGGACGCAGCTACCTTGGTAATGTGATGAGAATTAGTTAAAACGCCACTTTTATTACGGGGAAAAAAATGGTTATGATTTCAGAAATGTATAATAATAATAATATTATACTCAGACATTTCACACAGCGCCATCTAGTCCCATACTAAGCAGCACAGCGCTTGTGTTATGGGTACTAGACAACTGATATACTACTTATATACTTTTCTTTTGTAAATAAATACATATTATACATAAACACTCAGACTTGGGGCGGGAATCAAACCCGCAACCCCCTTTACTTCCGACGCTCTTAACCGTTGCGCCACGGAGGTCGTCAATGCATATACATATGTGTTTATGTTTGTGTGTACGTGCTTGCGTGTGTTTATGTATGTTTGTTCATGTGTTCCCTCCCAGTACCAAAACCACTTATCGATTTCAACGTATAACTTATGATTGAGTTGGTCTGCATTACCCGCGTGAAATAGGCTAAATAGTTTTTTAAATAATCCAACATCTTGTCTGTAGTAGAATATAAAGTCAAGGAATGTAAAAATATCATCGTATTTCAATATGATGGATATCACTGAAGAGCTTGAGGAAGCCTTTTCAAAATATAAAACATATGCGGCAAAAAAGTGATATAACAATCTTTCTCACATTAAAAAAATGTAAATAAACATACATGATGTATGTATTATGTACATACATACATACATATCCTCATGCTGTATCCCTAACGGGGTAGTCAGAGAAGACGAAGCGCCAAGCGTCGCAATTCTTACATACTTCTTTCGCTTCCTAAAATCTCATCATTCTCCTCACACATTTTCGCCTAGGTATGCGAGAATTTTTGACATTTCCATCCACTAACACTCTGGCTGTTTGATCTTCACAAGTCAGCCTTGGTCTTCTTTGGCTTCTTTTACCACTCACTTTCGCTCTGTATATTTTCTTCGTCAGTCTTTCATCACCCCGTCAGCACCCCGAAAAACCTAAAATTTGATACCCATATCGATTTATCCAAAAAAATAATATTCGCCATCTTGAATTTGAAAGTGACAGTCATTTTCGTAATCAGCACTCCGAGAAACCTAGAATTTGATACCCGTGTCGATTTATCCAAAAAAAGTAATATTCGCCATTTTGGATTTGAAAATGAACATAATTTTCGTAATCAGCACTCCGAGAAACCTAGATATATATATTCATCATTTGAAGACGCTGTATATAGAAATAACATATAGGTATATTAACGGCTGCCCCGCAGCATACCCTATATACGTCTTAATACTCACGACTGAAAAGTGACAGGTGCGAAAAATAAGTAGCCCAAAACCATCTACAAACGATTCCGCACGAATGGTCGTGGTCCCATGTCGATCCGTTCAGTAGTTTTAACGTGCTTGACGCACAAAGAAAACATAACTTCATTATATATTATATATAGATATATAGATAACGAAAAGGAATGCAATAGGAATTTTCGAACACTAACACACCTGCTCGTTGTGTTGTGTACAATTGAGCTAGTATTGACAAGACGTGGAATAAACTGGCTAAGAGCGTGGCTTTCGGAGAAAATAGAAGTCAAGTAATTGAAAAAAAAAATAAACAATATTTAAATTCTAGTTTCCCATTTTGGATTACTACTTGCGTCTCTGTGTCAAAGGTCAACTCTGTAGGTGTGAAAAGGACGGTATAAATTGGCCGAAATATACGGATGGACAGTCAAACAGACAGACATGACAAAACTGTAAGAAACCGCGTCTAGTCTTAGCTGCGTCTATTCGCAATCTTTCCTAGCTGCGTCTATTCGCAATCTTTCCTAGCTGCGTCTATTCGCAATCTTTCCTAGCTGCGTCTATTCGCAATCTTTCCTAGCTGCGTAACTATTTGCAATCTTTCCTAGCTGCGTAACTATTCGCAATCTTTCCTAGCTGTGTCTATTCGCAATCTTTCCTAGCTGCGTCTATTCGCAATCTTTCCTAGCTGCGTCTATTCGCAATCTTTCCCAGCTGCGTCTTTTTGCAATATTTCCCAGCTGCGTTTATTCGTAATCTATGTATATGTCAATATGAACAAACGGCCAGATAGACTTTAGGACTCCTTTTTTTGCTATTTTATGTACGATATCCTAAAAGTAAACGTGTTATATGTGCACGGAATGTATAAGATAACGTTACCTGTTAATGAGAATATTATACCTTCAATATCTTAGTATGTGTAATCCTTGATAAATGATACTCGTATCTAAACTAAAATATTACTCTATAAGATTTGTTCTACGATGTATACATTCTATCTAAATGGACACTATTTACCTTAATATAGCGTATTTTCTCGCCTCGTTAGCTATCCTCCACGGACTTGGACTCAATCTTTTATTCAACAGACCGATGAGCGAATGAATGTGAATGTGAACGAATGAACTGACTCAGATTGACGAGCATTATACTCCGGCAGCCGTTTGCGGGCGTCATTGTCCTTTGTGTTGTTGAAATAAAGGTCACTTTCGATTATTTTGCTATAAATGATAGTTTTAGTGTTATTCAATGAGGGGAGACTCTAAGTAGATTGTTTTCTTTAAGAGACTGGAAATGACTGTGTTGTCTCTCGGAATTCGTGTTTAAAATTTGGATTGAGCTATTTCGTTAATATTAGGTAAAGTCTTTCAAAGCTTTAAGGTTTTGCGATCTGTAAGGTCAGTTTATTGGTAAAAGCATTGTCAAACCATAAATTTGTATTGTCCTTTGTTTGTAATTGTATTTTGTAATTTGTATTTACTCCTTTTGTTAATATACTAGATCAATTTTAACTCGATATTGGTAGTAAGTTCGTGTGTGTAACTCTTTTTGCTTTAGGAACCTACATTTGCCTGAAGAAGAGTAAATCGTAATAATAATTTAAATAGGTTTTATCAATTACCTTACTATATACGTATTCCTAACTTCATTATCGCATTTATAATAAACAGGTATGTGAAGTCGCATAATATGGGCGACCGATATTTACTTGTCGATTGCATATAAAAAAAAAAGAAAATAAAAAGGAAACGCATTGCATGTTTCGAACGCGTGCATTTCGAAGTGGTAGACTGCTCTAGTTGCTATAGTTACTGTTTTTTTTATACCACGAAATCATTCCGCAACCTTAAAGATGAAATCCCTGCCGGTGGCGAGCGGTGCGATAGCGATGTGCTATTGAGAATGTAACCTATGATACGTAATTACCAATCAATACCAATAACCAATTTTAAGTGTGTGAAAACACGGAGAAAATGTGTTTTCCTAGAATTGAGACTTAACTAGATGAATTTTCGCACTGATAAACCCCTATATTGTAAATTTCATCGAAATCGTTAGAGCCATTTTCGAGAATGCGATTACAAATATACAAATATTACTCGTATAAAAATATAGGATCTAGTAACTGCTACCTGAATATTTATATTTTTGCGTATTTAATGTAAGAAAAGCAGTGGTTTTAATTTGTCGCCATGTGGACAAATTTAAATTTTATTAAAGATTTTGTACTATTAATAATATTGTTCTATATTAAAATGGTATTTGACTTTATTTTTGAATTTTGCAACGAACAACCTGGCCTATGTTACGCACATAATTGATAAAATTATATCTCACACATTTATCGGTTAGATGGTGTTGGCTCTGCGTGGGAACAGACGAACATACATACAAACATACGATCGTACATACATACGCAAATAAGATCATAAACCTCCTTTTTTCGCCGTACTCGGTTAATAAAGGTGCTATATTGAAGTTCAACATTGGTTGGTAGTTGTAAATCAATCGTCTGTTCTGCTCATTGAAATGGGTTGTCTGCAGGCGACAGAACGCAATTGGTGCTATTTTTCAACGTTGACCGCCCAGCTGCAAATACATAATAGCTGGCATGGCTTCGTTACCTCTACCTGCATTTCTTTGCTACCCTTTGCAAAGGATAATTTGCTGGGTTTCTTTTGTACAGAAATATATGTTGTTTTGCTATAACTTTTTCAGAAAAAAATTAAACCGACTTCAGAAGAAAAATACTGAAAAGTACAAAATAATTATCCTTTACTAATCAAAACACAAGTAGTACATTGTGCCAGATATTACTCTGACACAGCTAATCGTAACCTTGTGCGCGATCTACAAATGAAATATCCGCATCGTTGCAAGGGAAATTGTCACGTACATATCCGATATAAATAGCTGTAAGAATTAGTATTAGACATGAGATGTAAACGACAGCTCTATGGCGTAACCACGCTGCACGATACCAATATATCATCTACCACATAGTCCACAGTATTATTTTACCATCATGCAGAAGCCCAAGAAGAAATAATGTAAAATACATAAATAACTTTACAAATGTAATACCTATATACTGATTAATCTGTGCTATATAATTAAATTTGACTTTCTGTTGTTATTTATTGACTTGACACCGACTTCCATAACGGTCAAATTTAATTTTGTAGGTACACTTACAGCATTTATAAAGTTAATTTTGTACTTGAGTTTTTATTAGTAACGGATAATTATTTTCTAATTTTCAATGTTTTTTTTTCTGAAGTCGGTTTTATTTTTTTCTGAAAATGTTATTTATTTTCTTATTTGATTTACCTTGGCCTAAATAAATATCTAGCGAAAATCTACAAATAACATTTTTTCTTATTCTGGAACGGAATGACATGATGATGTACAAATAAGCTGTTAGAATTATTTGGTGTATCTTCGAAGTCCAAGCTCCAATATCAGTGAAATCTGACCACCGTAGAGCTATATTGAATCCAAAGCAAGAAGAATCATTGACATCGGTTTATAAACAAAATAGTTATGCCTGAGCATACATAGAAATATTATATGTATGTATATACAGACGAATTGAGAACACCTCTTCCCTTTTTCAAGTCGATTAAAAAAAAGTTATATTGCTAGGTGAATTTTGAGTTTAATTCATGGAACTTTACGGTCTCCTATTAGCAGCGGCGTGCATTCTGTAGAGACAAATAGACTTTGTCTACCCTAACAATTTGCCAATTAATAAATATAAGAAAAAGAAATAAATCGCAACCGAAAACATTTTCGAAATTCCCGCGCTTACCTTATTTTATCGTTCGCCCGAGAGACAATTCGCATCAAAGGCTGAATTTACACACATGCAAAGATTTTCTAACGTTGTGTTTCGTATAATTACACGCGTGCATCTGTAATCGTTTTGAATGTTTACTTATCCCAAAACACGCACACAAGTTAAAAAAGAGACACAGTCTCTAGCCAATACCAGCATCGGACAAAAAAATCATCAACAGTTTTAATTTTATTAGTTATTATTGTATGCGCCTTCATTTCGCTGAAGGCATATTGGTTAAAATTGCATGCCGTCCTTTTCATGATATCTTATTGGTTGATATCAGATACAACACTTAATGTGCCCGATTTCAAAATGCGTTCATTTTTATTATTTTCTTAATATTATAAGTACATTTATTTTAGCCGTATAATATTTTCGTATTTCATTGCTAGAGTTGGGCTTGTGCGTTCAATATTCAAATTCGCTCGTTTTTACTCATTTAATATATTGAGCTAGGTTGTTCATTTACTTTACTTGATCGTCAATAAGTATTAAATTTAATCACGGTAAATAGTGCAAGACTTGTGCAAAACTTCTACTATCAAAATACATCATTTACAAACGCCTCTGAAATTGACTCTGATTCTAATTAAAATATAACTAGTAGGTAAGTAAAATTATTTATTGTACTTGATACATAATATTATTATGATAATTAATATGGATCCGGATCAACATAATACGCTCTGTCTGAACGATGAACTATTTGGAAGAGCGAGATTGAATTAGTTCTCTTGATCTCTATAGAGAATGACTCATTTACGGTTATTGAGAACGACTCAACTTTATAATACTTTACTACGTACCTGGCAATATATTATATTACATAAAGTGCAAATAACAAGTGAATTGGAAGTTTATTTACAGTTTCTGGTGAAAAAAATTAACATGCAGAGTTTCTCTTACCAGCGTCGTGGAATTGTGTGTTTACAAAAACTAAAAAACGATACTTTTTCTAAACTTTTATGTGACGAAAAGAAACGAGTAATTGCTAATGGCCGATGTCTACGAAATTTAGATTTCACGATGACGAAAAGCTTATACAATTAATTTAAGACATTAAGAGAAGTAACATATAACTTAATTAGAAAATAATCGAACTTTGAATGAATAACACGAGCCAGCAATCTTTGTTTTTATAAGCGCCCTCTAAACCATTTCTAGTGACTTTTTCATCCTTACTTAAAGAATATTTGACAAATAGATAATAAAAATAACAGATGGCGCTCGTCGGTATTCAGATTTAAATTAATAATAATAATTAATAATTTATTGAGTAAGATATAGGTAATAATTTTTCAAATTTGTTATTAAATATTATGAGATAATCTTTTAACAAAAATTATAATAAGCAGTTTTGCTACCGTTGAAAGATTTTTCATAGTAGTTTCGATGAATAATTAACATGACGTATAAAATATTTTCATTTACACAAACTTTGAATGACGAATCGGTGTTTTCTTTTTGGTCTACCCTATTGAAATTGTCTGCACGTCACTGCCTATTAGATGTGGATAGGGCTTTAATTTTTACAACATAGGTTATGATTTTAACAGCTTATGTTCATTTATTCTACCATAAAGCCGAAACCGTGTAATTTATTTAAAAATGTGACGTATTTCGTCTTTATTATGAGCGAGTAATAAGTGCAGTAAGTAACTTCCTTAAAGGCCGGCAACACACCTGTGATTCCCCGGATGTTGTGGAGTTGTGGGTCGTCCATAGGCGGCGGTGATCACTTTCCATCAGGTGACTCGCTTGCGCTTTTGCCTCCTCCGCCATAAAAAAGGCTAACGACTTGCAATTTAACAAGCTGTTTACACGAGGAAATGGAGTTGACTCGCTATTTAACTCTCTGTCTTACCGACTTACAGTCTTATAACACGTAAACAAGGCATAACATACAGTACTAACCATTTAGTATTTAATTTGTTGACCGAAATGATATTATTCGTAGATAGGTATTTTGTTTTGTAAACAATGTTAATGTTTTCTTTGTAAACTTAACCTTTGTTATTTTTAACTCAATACTTTCTCAAGGTTGCTCAAGTCTCGAAACAATTTTCAAAGTAAAAGTTACTAGTTAATTGATTACGCATTTATTCTGTTATAAATTAAATGAAATTTCTAAACAATATGAAATAAAATCACAATTCGCGTTTGATCTGTATATTTGCTAATAGCTTCTAAAATTATAAATGGATTTCAATGTAACTTACACCATAATAATTAGAAGATCTACAAAAAAAATTTACCTAGAAAAGAAACATTTACCTATAAAATTAAATTTGACAGTTACAAGCATACGGCCCGTCAGATATGAAACGGTTACCGTAGCCTATGGCCGTCTGCGATACTAGGAGTATCACTTGCGCATTGTCGAACCTGTAAGAACCTTTTTACGCCCTTCCGGAAGAACTCCATGGTCCCTTGAGAAAACCTCGACAGGGAGCTCATTCCATAACCTCAAAGTTCGAGGGAGAAAGCTCCTTTGACGCCGAACCATTTCGGTTCCAAAGTGTGAGGATGAAATCCCTGCCGGTGGCGAGCGGTGCGATGGTAGAAAATGATCGTAGGCATCATGTCGAACAATTCCTCTGAACACAGCCCGTTATACACGTAGTGAGGCGAAGTCTCTCCTCAAACTTAAGTGTTCGAGACCACTCGTAAGCCTGGGATCATCGACAACTACTACTAAGTCTACTAGTTTTTTAGGCTTGGCATCTTTTTTACTAACTGTTGAATTTAATTATATATGTGTAACATATTCACAATGTATTAGTGTATGGAAATAGAGATACGTTAATATGTATTTCATAATAATGTCGACGTGAAACTTGGGAAGATCGCAAGTATGCTATGAGTCAAGAAAATTGGCGCCCAATGTGGGGCAATAACGAAATTGTGTTTTCTTACAGATAGACAGATACACTTTCGCATTTATAATATACTAGCATCCCATACCGGCTTCGCACGGATAGAATTTATTTTGAAAATAAATTACAGCCCATGTTATCAGCCCAGCCAATGTAGGCTTTGCATAGATGAAAGAATTTTTGAAATCGGTTGAGTAGTTTTTGAGATTTTTCATTACATACAAACAAACAAAGTTTACCTCTTTATAATATTAGTATAGACTAGCGACCCGCCCTGGCTTCGCGCAAGTGGGTTATATTGTAATATACTTTTACAAAAACATTCCCAAAAAATTCTTTAAATGATGGTAAAGATTGCATTAAAATCAATTGCGTAGTTTAAAAGAATTAAACGTACAAACAGACATGCACAATTAGCGACTTCTTTTTATACGCACTATTTAGAAAAGTATATATAAATTTTATTACTCATAATTACAAGCTAAGATCCAAGTTTTCTTATGTGAGCTAATAGTACTTTAAACAGATTGAATTTTTAAGTCGTGACTGCAATACAACGAAATTTTTTGTTGTCATCAATTTTGTCTACCTCCTTAAAACTACAGCATAAACGTGTACGTTATAAATTTATGGAGTTTATTTTAATAAATTATTAAGAAAACCTCTTATATCCTATATAGAATTGAAAAAATGGAGGTTATTTGTCAAACGTTTTGTTATTAATTTGTAGTGTTAACTAAAGGTTGCCTATGCTCCTAGATCAAAGTGTCATAAATAAGTTCGCTCTAATATGTGAGTGACACGGTTCATTCGAAATGCGAGATAAAATAATAACAAAAAAATATTCCCATTTTTTATTTTTAAATGCTTTTTAAAAATACAAATTCTTACACATGGCGTTTATTTTTCTTTTAATTTTTGATAGATTTTATTAAAACACAAACACACAAACAGTCAAAAATTTTAAAAATGTTTGTTGTACTAATAATAATAAGTATGTTAACTGAATCAATCATTCGCTAACTAGCCCATTTTTAGTAATGTTATAAATGTAACAGTCGCCACATTTGTTTACATTATGGACCAAAATGGAAAAATATGACATAACTTTCCCGTTTCCAACAAATCAGTAGGATTTCAAAGCAGTTAAATAAACATATCGCAATATCGCTGTAACATCCCTCCAAATTATCGATAATCAGTTTCATTCAGCAACATGTAACGCATAAATATGAAAGCTTTTATAAATCGTAAAAGTTTGTGTTTGTATCGAAAGGAAGTGAAACAAAGGGGTGGGGAGATTCTCTCGATGGAGCGTATTTACATATCACTCGCTCGACTAACGAGGAATGTTGGGAATAACGCACATATTCTATCTTGAAAATTGTAGATTTTGAAGTTATCAACTTATTTTTAAGGATCCGTTTGAAAATTGGAATAATGGAACACTAATAGAAACACTTTGTTGGTCTCTATATGTTGAAATTGCGCATGTAATATGTCTTGATAACGCATTAAAAAACACTTTAAAATAATTCCCTCTCGCTAAATTACGGAGAGGGAAAATGGGTAGGCGTTCGTAGTATAAGACGAACCAAGCAATCGATTTCATATATGAGTGAGCACATTAGAGTGGTATAGAGTAATGACGTGCTGAAGTCCACTAATGCAGATGATATTATACACTAGCGACTTCCCCGACATCGCTAATAATGTAACTTTTTATAGGTGAAAGAATTTTTGAAATCGATTTAGAAGTTTTTGAGTTTATGCATTGCATACACACAAAGTTTAGTTCTTCGTAATATTAATATAGAGATGATATATACCTACGGGAGAAATGCCCTAATCACTGTATCGATTTTCGCAAGCCAGTTTTTTTTAGTGAAGTAAATTATTGAAGTAAATCAGTATATATGTACATATGTATCTTAACATCAATATTTACAAACTTAAAACTAATGATTATTTATACTATAGGATTATATAGCCATGGAAAAATTATTTCACTTTAATGTAATGTAAATCGATGGGAAATAAACAAACCACAGGCAAAAGTCATTGTAGAAATTGTTAGGAAAAATAATACACAGAGTTACAGAATCGCGTTTTAATAGCACTGTATTTTTTTACAGCTTGCAATTATTTTATACTGTGTTAAGTTCATAAATAATTAAAAGACTTAATAATACATATAAACAAAGATTTCTTTGGTTTGTGAAATGCGACAGCTTAACGATCTTAAAACATCAAGCATACCGATAGAGACGATATTTGCTTCAGTCTAACAATTCCTGATGTCTGTGATATCTATTAGTGGCAAATCTGTGAACGTGAAAGATGATCTTTCGAAAGCTTTGTACATACATACATACATATCTTCACACTGTAACCTTAACGGGGTAGTCAGAAGAGAGGACGGAGCGCCAAGCGTCGCGGTCCTTACATACTTCTTTCGCCTCCTCAAATCTCATCATTCTCCTCACACATTTGATAATTTGGAGGAGAGTGTGTGTGTTTTGTAATTAATGATAATTATAAGTACTTAGTAAATATTTGCAAAATGTCATTCTTGTATACCCACCGGCGGGGTTATTACCTAAAAATTTGCAGACAGCGACAGCCACGCGATCACTGCGCGACCGGTGATTAATTGTAATAAAAAATTAGTATCATGTATGACGATTGCGTATCTATTATTCTGTGACCGTAAAATGCACTTTTCGCGGTAGATTTAGCGCCACTATAAAAATTACATTACACAAATTCTCGTTTTGACAGCAGACATTTCGCGATATTGGCTGTCGCATGCTGTCTGCAAGTTAAGTAATAAGCGTGCGGCTTTGCCTGTATGTTGTTTGTTATTCAGAGAGTTCTAAATGAGTGGCATTCGTTGTTCCCAGGAGACACGCTATGTCCAAGTGGCATGTTCCGCTGCCCCGAGGGGAAGTGCATCCCCTCTCTGTGGGTATGCAACTATCAGCGGGATTGCCAGAAGGGTGAAGATGAGTTCCAGTCGTGCCGTGAGTATAAATTTTATTATTCGTTTATCATAAGAATTTTTATATAATCACTAAAAATGAGAAACATAGCTTAAAATATATTCTATAGGTATTTGCATATGTACATTGAGGTGTTCCTTATTTTGGGTTTCTTCAAATTTTTTTCACGATAGTTCTAAATTGGTTCCAAACGTATAAAAAAAATTCTTGCCAAGTTACAGCTCTTAATATCAATATTAATCTGGCCCCGACGGCAGCCAAAGTTTTAAATGGAATTAACATGCAAAAATATCATATCTTTTTTTGTAGTTTTTTAAGTCGTTAAGATATATAATTTTTTTTTCATAAAAATAGGTATTAAATATTTAAACTTAATACATATAGCTTCACATATGTATTAATAGCTTTCTGAGCGGCAACTTTGAGGAAGTCTATTATTTGAGATAATGTGTAGTTTAAGTTTGTACATATTAATGTATGCATATAATTTCATATTATTAATAAAGTTATTAGTTAACTTAATAAGTACACAAAGAGATTTTACAGAATTCTTAAAAATTCTGCGAAATTGATTATAAAGTGAACTTTGACCTTGAATGACTTGAATTATTAGGTTTAACGAAAAATCATAACAACCTTTTTTGTAGAGCGTCAAATTCTCTACAAAAATATGATTGTACTTTTCATTATCGTTAGTGTATATGTTAACGACTTCAAAAATTACAAAGAACAATGTGAAATTTTTGCATGATATTTCCATTTAAAACTTTAGCTGCCGTGGAGGCCAGGTTAATATTGATATTAAGAGCTATAACTTGGCAGGAATTTTTGTTTATACATTTGGAACCAATTTAGAACTATCGTGAAAAAAAAATCGAAGAAACTCAAAATGAGGACCACCACAATGTACATACATTGTATATATTTAAGTACATTATATTTGACTCAATTTTAGTTAATTTAGTAGTTAGTTTAGTGGTTAGTTTAGTAGTTATGTGGTTAGTTAAGTAATTAGTTTAGTGGTTGGTTTAGTAGCTAGTTTAGTAGTTCCTCACTGTAAGTGAACACACTCGTATAAAAAACTTGAGTTCCCGGCCATGCGTAGCGCGTAGCTGTAGCGCGCGTTGAACAAAAGACCATTTATATTTTTATATATGTAGATATTAGTATGTAAAGACACGCACATATTCGAATGCTATGCTATGTCAATATTTTAAGTCAATTAACCGAATACTTTTTCAGTATTACGACCAGAAACATACGGAAGTTATGTTTTTATGTATGTAATGCAGATCAAATAGTCAGAGCTGATGGAAATGTCGAAAACATTAGCTTACCTCGACAAATGGGTGTGAGAAGAATGATGAGATTTGACGAAGCGAGAAAAGTATGGATAAAGACTTTTATATACTTCTTTTGTAAATGGCAACTCTAAGTTTATCCGAGAGGTAGACGAAAGCAATTTTGTCCCAAGCATTTATTTTTGAGCTCGCGGTTTCTTATCTGTTCTTAGTTCTAAACATCTGGAATATTTTTACTATTCATCTATAAATATATTTTAATATTCATCGAAAGCTTTGCTCTTGTTTTTCTACTTATTTACGGGCTGTAAACACTAAACGTGACAGTGACATGTTAACTTTAGAGGATAATAATTAACGCTGTAACTAACAATGTATCAACGTGTTACGACTCGGATAATGGTCTGAGAGGATCCCCGCCTCTGTGGGTATTTGCTGGAATATTAATGTGCCTCATTTGTTAGTAGATGAATACGTGTATTGTCATAAAATTAGTAATGATAGGCTATGTAGTCGTTTTTACCGTCCACGGTACAGCAGGGAAATAAAATGTATGTACGTACATACATACATATCTTCACGCTGTATCCCTACCAGGGTAGTCAAAGAGGACGGAGCGCCAAGCGTCGCGGTTCTTATATACTTCTTTCGCTTCCTCAAATCTCATTTGCACCAACGATTTGATAGTTGGTGCAAGCGAGATGTCAAATCCTTAAATCGAATTTAAATAGTTGGTACAAGCCACCCTAAGTAACTGTAGCAACTTTAAGAACAGAAAAAAATCACGAAGTATTAATCGAGACAGGTGTTCTACGTTCGGTGTCTGGAGCAGAAGTGAAGTGCTCTCGCGTCGGCCATCGCTAGCGGCGCCTCGCCTTCCGGCGGGGCTATTACCTAAAAATTAGCAGAAAGCGACAGCCACGCGATCATGTATGACTATTGCGTATCTATTATTGTATGACCGTAAAATGCACTTTTCGGGGTAGATTTAGCTCCACTATACAAATTACATTACACAAATGCTCGTTCTGACAGCAGATATCGCGCGATATTGGCTGTCGCATGCTGTCTGCAAGTTACGCAATAAGTGTGCGGGTGAACGTCCATATGACATCTGTCAATCCTTCATTGATTCCATATCTCTTTCTATTTATGGTCCATCTCTTTTACTTATCTATATATATAAAAGGCGATGTATGTATGTATGTTCCTTATGGACTCCGAAACGGCTAGACCAATTTCGATGAAATTTTTAGGGAATCTTCAGATTGGCCTAGCCGGTGTTCCTGTAAAGTTTGGTAGCGATAGGATCAGTAGATTTTTTTTGTTTGTTTTTTACGTCCAGTGAAACTAACGCCCAGTGAAATGGGACGGGTTTGCTAGTGTTTAAATAAATTGCAATAATAAAAAACTAATATTATGAAGAGTTAAAGTTCGTAAGTTTGTAAATTTTGATATAGGAGGTAATATCTGAAACTACTCATCAGATTCAAAACATCGAGAACACTTCAACCTCAAAAAGGAAAAAGGAATGAAGTTACTTAATATTTTTAATACTTTTTACATTTACCTAAAATTATGTACAAATTAAAACCGATTTCAAAGCCTTCAGGGTGAACATAGGCTGTCCGCTTTCCACGCGGACGATGTCGCGGGCACTGTACAATATAAAATAAAATCTAACGTGTTAATTATCACGAAATAGATCGTAGAACACGTTCATATTACATCAAGCTCCTGTCAACACGCGGCATAATTCGCGCTACTAATTATTCGAGGGAAATCATGCGATTGCGTGATTACGCGAATTTACGGTGCTATTACCAAATCATTAATTCCTGACACGTCCTTATGTGTTTGATACGCGAGCTACGCGGAGGTAAACGGGAGATCGATCAATTTATTCAATTTAGTGGTTGCATAATTTAATTAGCGGTTTACTGTAAGATGAATGATGTGTACAAAGTTACGCGCGATACGCAGGTACATGAAGGTGTTTCATAAGTTCGTAACTGTATGCGAGAAGTACAAGAAGCCTTCATTATATAATATCTAAAACGGGAAATTAACAAGATAACTTTTATTTTGGCTGGATCTTCTATTCACCTTCAAAGTCAAAGTCAAATCAATTTATTCAAGTAAACCCAATTGCAAGATATTTTTGAACGTCAAATCTACTTTAGTTCTATTCGAAAAGAAAACCTGAACACTGAAAAGAACCGACAAGAAACTCTGTCAGGTATCATTTTTTCAACATCATTCTACAATAGTTATTTAAAACACAATATTCATAAAGCCAGTAAATGCGTTTACAGAGAAGATTATTTTCAGACTATTATTTTTTCTTCAATGAAATCGCTAACTTTGTAGTATGCTTTTCCAATCAGTGTGCGTTTAATAACAAGTTCATCTTTGTCAAACCTTTTTTACGGTCCACGATTTACGGTCAAATCGCACACTTCGTCTTCAGATACCTTCTCATCATTCTGGCTTTATGTCCGATTCTTTTGTGGTCACAGCGGTACGACTTTGGAATGCTCTTCCAGTTAACATTCGAAGATGTTCTAACAAATTTGTATTTAAAAAATCCTTGCGTGAGCATTTCATAAAGACGTTGCAGTAAAGCCGTGAGAACAATTAATAATCATTGTTTGTTGTTCTTATGGCAATACCACAGGTAATTAATACCTAACAATGTTGTAAGTATCAATTACATCTTTACTCCGTTATTTATTATATTTAATATGTGTATTAGTATATGTAATTATTTAAGTTTATGTATTGTTTAAGTATTATATATGTCGTATGCATTTATGTATATGTAGGTATATATGTTCATGTTTTGTATTATTGTGTTTATTAATATAAATATGTATTATATATTTACGTTTTATATTCTTCATATTAATTTTATGATAATATAATTTAAAATTAGGTTAATTTAGCTTTTTTATTTTAAATATATGCACTACCAATATTTTTCTCCGTTTAGCCTTATGGTTGACTGGTAGAGCATGCCACTTAGCATTAAGTCCGCCATTTGTACATTTTTGTGCAATGAAGTTTAAATAAATAAAAATAAATAAATAAACCATGCCATACATCTGCCATGCCTTTATACATCTTTAAAATTATTATGTAAACGAGGAAAAATGTAGATCTGTTTACAAAGAAAGGCGATATTAATGGTATGGAAACCCGAGGTCGTAATAAATCGATTATTATTAAAATAAACGATTTCATTGAAGACAAAACAATAGTCTGGAAATAAGTAATCTCTGCACATGCATTTACGGGCTTTCCAAACATTGTATTGTGAATAATATGAAAAGAAAGATACATACAGAAAAAAGAGCAAAGGTACCGCTTATTTCTATAAGAAATTTCTGCCAGCTGACCCGCGAGAGTAGACATTTTATAAAAAAGGAGAGGTAGATACTGAGTGTATTACAATATTATTGTACTAAATATAAATAATAATATAAAATATAATCACAAAAACATACAATCAAAGTATAAAAATATAAATTATATAAATAACTGGGTTTACTTGAATAAATTGATTTGAATTTGATTTTAAATCGTATTATAATTTAAATGGCTAATTTATAGTGGATACAATTAATTTAAAATGAAATCAGCCGCTGTAGTTCGAATGACTATATACATAATATATTCACGCTGTTTCCCTAACGGGGTAGACAGAGGAGACGTAGCGGCAAGCTTCGCGGTCCTTACATACTTCTTTTGCCTCTAAAATCTCATCAATTTTCTTATACACCTTTGCCTAAATATGCGAGCGCTTTTGACACCGTCGTCAACTAACACTCTAGCTGTTCGGTGTTTGGTCTTCCATGGCTTTTGCTACCACTCAATTTCGCTCCGTAGATTTTATGTCTTTCATTTAGTTATTTTATTCAATAATATGTCAGAAACGTTTTTATTTAAAATAGAAATATAATAAAACAGCGCTTTCACGCCACCAAATCTGTAATTGAGATGCTTCGTCTCAATTACAGATTTCTAATTCATCCAATCAATAGGTTCAAAATATAAAGTCGTTATTTCCAATATCGATTTCATATTTTAGACGCAATTAATTATGTATGAACTTCTCATACATAATTAATTAATATCGTTGGTAAATACTCCCGACTAATCAAACCTCTGGGGCCTCTTTTCTATATCTATACTGTACGTTATAAAAGTAAACTTTGATTGTTTGTATGTAATGGATAAACTCAAAAACTAATTAACCGATTTCAAAAATTCTTTCAAGAAAACATGGATTGTATTGATTATAAAAGTAAACGTCTATAAAAAAATCCAATAATCCCTGTTTTGTACAAAAATATTTAAAAATTTTGTTGAATCTCCGAAATTCTACAGATTTTTAAAATGATTTTCATTGAAATGAATAGATAGTTGTAATATCCCAAATCTCTTAAATCACTTTTTTAATAGGTAAAAACAAATGTTGAGACTTCCCCACGCTAAAATATGATCAGACCGCAACTGAAAATCTCAACCTTAATATTGTTGCATAGAGCACGGGGTAAAGAACGAATTCGCTTGCGCCGGGTTGCATATAGGAGGGCTCTTAAACTTATTGACACGCGTTTCTCTCCTCAACGAATCATCATCAGGAAAGTTTAAATCCGACGTTACACTTTCCTAGAGACGTTCGAATAGAACTCAGGACTTTGATAGGAGGAAAAATATAGATCTATTTCAGCCATCCCAAAGTGGGCGATAACGCCCCCTTGTGGGCGCTGCAGGCCTAAAGGGGGGCGGTAAGAGACCCAGAAAAAAAATGGGGCGTTGTGTAGAGGCCTGGGGGGTGATTTGTAATTTCATTTAGCTAGGAGGCATCTTAGACAACGACTGCATGAGCTCTCGACTCAGTAGACAAAATAAGTTTGGGAACCAGTGATCTATTTATAAAGAAAGGCGATATTGGTGGTATGGAAACCCGAGGTCGTGATAAATTGGTTATTCCAAAATTTAAATTACATAAGTAAAATGTTTCATTTTTGGGTAACTGCATTCGTTTTTATAATAAAGTTCCTCAAGAAGTCACTCAATTAACAGAAAATAGATTTAGATTAGTTATAAAACGTACATTGATTAGACAATCATACTATAAAATAAACAATTTCGTTGAAGATAAAACAATAGTCTGGAAATGGTCTTCTCTGCACATGTATTATATTTACTGGCTCTCTGAATATTGTATTTTAATAAACCTTTTGTAAAATGATGTTGAAAAAATTATACCTGGTTGCGTTTCTTGTCAGTTCTTCTCAGTGTCCAGGTTTCCTTTTCTCTTCTCTTTGAACCGAATTAAAGTAGATTTGACGCTCAAAAATACCTTGTAATTGGGTTTACTTGAATAAATTGATTTGACTTTGACTTTGGAATCAATGGTACAAACCACTTTTAAACCAATTTTAAAATGAAAAAAAATAGTCGCCTTTGAAACCACAATGAACGAACGCTCTTGCAACACCATAATACGTTATAATTCCTGCCATCCATCAGCGCCGAGCACATCTGTCGCTGCAGTCAGCGCACGAATAGCCACCTTTATCCGCCATTGTATTGCACATGAGAAATGGTGCAATTTTTCCCGCTCATGCGCCACCTAACGGGCGCAGCGGGAGTAGGCTTAGCGTGTGTGTGTCACACGGGAGTGATGACGATGGAATGGACGTGAGTGTCGCTTGCAACGCAATTGAGTCCACATGAATTTTACATGAAGCACTTTTGAATAGTTCATAGTAACTGAACGTGATGACGTCACGGATTGCGTTAGTTGACAGCAGCTGGGTGATATACATTATATGAATCGATACTTTAACATATAAATAATGAGTGATCACTAATTATTTCTATGTTAAATCTACAGAGCAAAAATGAGTGGTAGCTGAAGCCAAGGAAGACCAAGGCTGACTTACGAAGATTAAATAGCCAAAGTATTTGCTGACGGGAATGTCAAAAGCGCACGTATACCTAGGTGTGTGAGAAGAATGATGAGATTTGAGGTGGTGAAATATAGAAGGAACGTGACGCTTGGCGCTTCGTCCTCTCTGACTATCCCGTTAAGGCGACGTATTGATAAACAATATTTAATCTAAAATAGACCTTCTGTTCTATGCAAACGTGCGCAATAGTTATTTTCGTTTATTTTAAAAACTATAATTAATTTTAAAAAATACAACTATCATTTTGAGGAATATGTTTATAGTAAACTATACAGAAAATTTCCGTTGCTCCGAAAAATGTAAATCTCTGTTTTAAAAGCGGGTTTTTTATTTTTTTTTGTGTTACAAAAATTAACCAAAAGTGTATTGCAACTCTCAAAATGAAGTCAATGAAATGAAGCAACAGTCACATACATATCACTGTCATACGTTCTGTAGTCACTTAGAAAAATGAAGATCCCTATCGTCAAAATTTCCAACGCGTCGACTTAAAAACAGTGTGAAGATAATATGTGTGTATGTAGCTACTTTAACAAAGCTGCGGTAGACACTGCAGATATTTATAAGAAAAGCAGTTCCGTATACGTTCATCATTCTATTATTCCGTAAACTGTAATTCTACACTGTCTATAGAAATGGTGTACTAAAAATGTTACTAATCTGTAACGTCCAACAATGCAGTTTCAATTTGTCCAAAATTTACGTATAGTAGTGATAGATAATTCTATCATGTGAGTGGTCAGCGCAATTGTAAATAGAGCAGGCGTATAGGGTTGTTACTCGTACTTGCGAACATTAAAATACAGAAAACATATTTAACAAAGTACTATGAATAAAGCTTATTGAACGCACAACACGTGTACATATACTTATCCCATATATTATGACAGTGCAAATTTTATGACTTTTATTTTGAAGATCTTCATTAATATTTAATTTAACCGTTATGTATTGAACGACCTGTGTTTCGTTTCTCAATGAAGCATTCTCAAAACATTATAGACCTCAGAGTCGGTCAGCTACCTAACACTGAGGTTGATTAATTGTAATTTATTTAAAATTAGGATTAATTAATGTATAAAACGTTTTAGATTCAGGAGCATTCGAATAGTGTAATTGTATGAAGTAATCCGTATGTATTTATTTTATAGCTAGCTTTCCGATCGCGACTTGATCTGTATGTACTTCGAAATAAATACAAATTTAAAAAGTAAAAGAAATAACTGGAAATTATTATGCCTTTAATTTTAGCTTAGCGCCCGTGTTTAGATTTTGATGTTCCCTTTGGAACTCTCGTAAAAACTGTTATCTCCTATTTTACCCTTTATAGAACGATTTTCCAAAAAACGCAGAAGCGAGTCGTTAATTTCTAGCTGAAAGGCTAAATACGAAATTGCATGGTATTAGCTATAAAAATAGCAGAATACGTAAAAATATCATCTCTTATTTTCTTTATTTCTCGGTCAGTCACTGAATGAGTGACAGAGCAGTTTTATAACAGATTATCTGACAACCCTACGACACACCGTACATACAGCAGGTTACACACTCGTGGCGAGGGTCCTCGACTCGCCCTCGATAGACCAACCTCGCTGATTGATGAACGACACTGATTGCAGCCCTCGACCGCTGCGCTAATGACCGTGGGATTGATTCCGTTTGTGCTCACCGTATAATAGTCCAGTGGAGTTTTTATAGATCTTTCTTTGATCAACAGAACGGGATTGCAAAAAATGTAGTTACTGCTTGTAGACGCAGCCCATACATAACTACATTTATACCTGTTTTTGATATCTTTTGTGTATAATATGTTGTCGGTCGATTGTAGAACTGTACCTAGTAGATATTTAGTGAAGCCACCATTAGGTGAAATAACGTACTATCTAGCCCTCATATCATTATATGCCCAATCAAATATCGGGTGTATTATTCAGAGAAATATTTTTATATATATTACAAGTTAAATGCTTCGTCATGCGACGGTGCTGAGCATATCGTAAAACAATTGCATTTGACGCCACAAATTTTTTACAAATATTGTAAGGTATTTTCTCATATTTTATTTCGAGTGGTATGATCCTGCCCGCGGTTTGTCAGCGCAGTCTGTCAGGATCTTACTCCCAAACAGTTGCAGTGCTCGCACTGTTGTGTTCGGTTGTGGAGGGTAATACTGGCACAATAAGCGCAATGTCTTAATCCTCAGGGTTGTCAATCATATGCGATTTCAAATGTTCATTAACCTCAGTCTATTTACCATAGTCGTATCGTTTTCTCGCTTCTTTCTTGTGATATAAGAATATTATGAATAAATTATCTTGATTGTAATCTGAGACATTTTTATTTACCATTCCAGCACCGCCGGAGTGCGAGGCAGGCCAGCTAACCTGTGGCCAGTACGTGTGGAATAAGACGTTCTGTATTCCTCCGCACTATCGCTGCGACATGCACGTGGACTGCGTCGACGGCACCGACGAGGCGGACTGCAGTGAGTATATTTGCATTGTGACAACCTTTAGAACAATAAATGACGTTTATAAAGCGATTACGCGACCAAACTGTATCAATTTACTTGGATTTGCGGGGCAAAAAGTACTAAATCGCATTACCCTCAATTAAAATAGAAAAAATTATTGTCTGTTCAGTGGAATAATGTCATAGTCAAAGTCAAAGTCAAATCAATTTATTCAAGTGAACCCAATCACGAGGTATTTTTGAACGTCAAATTACTTTAATTCGGTTCAAAGAGAAGAGAAAAGGAAACCTGGACACTGAGAAGAACTGACAAGAAACGCAACCAGGTATAATTTTTTCAACATCATTTTACAAAAGGTTTATTAAAATACAATATTCAGAGAGCCAGTAAATATAATACATGTGCAGAGAAGACCATTTCCAGACTATTGTTTTATCTTCAACGAAATCGTTTATTTTATAGTATATTTTATTTTATAGTATACATATTATAGTAATAACACACTTAAAAACATTAAGATGTTTCTAATAGTGTATTCCACAGATATTTACGTACGTATTTGCTTTAATAAGGAGTTGCATCAAAATTATAACGAGATTTGTAATCATAATTCATCAATAAAGCTGCAAAAACTTTATTATTGAAAGATTTATTAAAAAATTATGCTTTTTTTTTTCAAAATATCTTACTTTTTAATTAAGTAAAATGGAACGTAATTTCAAACACAATACATCAAGCAGTGACGTCACGTCATCGCTCAACCGTTCACAGTTACTTACTTTAGCGATGTAAACACAGACAAATTAATAAAAAATGGAAAACCTACGAAATGAAAAACCTATTCTAAACCAAATACATTATGCTCTGGTCACCCTATATGGGATATATCTACGCTATAGCGTGAAATGTATCACTTTCCTAATTTAAAGACATACACTATTCAAATCCGATTTTATGAATAGCACCTGGGCGGTTTTGCTCGTTGACTGAACAAAAGTCTGACCATATTGCAGGACTTGAATCCAGGCACATCAACGTGGTAGACATACGGTCTGGCCACTGTGCTATAGAGAAGTTAAACTCTATTGCAGTTACCAATTACCCATTTTAATTGTGTGAAAATTGGAGAAAATGAATTTGAACGTGATGCTCATATTTATAACAAAATTCAGTCATTATAAGTAAGTACTCAGAATTAAAAGTTTCACTCAACAAAACGTACCACTTTTTAAAATAATGATATAATTTTACACATAACTTGCGTAAGCACATTTCTAAGTGTTTCGACTTTCGACATTTAATCACAGACAATTTTTTTTTTAATTTTTTCGAAACATTGGCAATAAACCACCAGCCAGCCAGTAGCCACATTAAAACCATGTTAGTCAAAAATTTTTTTAACAAAAGGGAAGAAGAAAGCTAAATTCTACGCGGATTCTGTTCTGGCGCTTTGACGGCCGCTGCCGCGGCACGCTCGCTTCGCTCGCTCGGCTCGCGCGTTGTGGTAAACATACTAACCTAACCTACCCAAAAAGAGTGTTCTTATAGAGTCGATTCTGTTCTGAAACTTCGCCGGCCGCTGCCGCGGCACGCTCGCTTCGCTCACTCGGCTCGCGCATTGTGGTTAAGATAGTTGCCTAACCTAACCTACTCAAGTGTTCTTATAAATTCTATTTGTTACTGAAGATGTCGGCTCTATAGGCATAGATCTTTTTGCCTTCCCTCTTAAGAGAGAATCGTACAACAAAAAAAATGTCTTTGCCTCTAGAAACTCTAAAACCTATGTTTAGATGTCAAAACTCACAAAAAGTGTCTGAGGTTATTTTACGTAGTTCATAACGCTTAGCCGTTATTGTTTTCACGGCTGGACCGAATTTGATGAAATATGATTATTGAGATAGTGAATTTTGGGGAAAAAATAGGCTATTTTTTTCCTAAATTTCACAGTAACAAAGTCGGCTGGAACAGACAGTTCTGTAAAAATAAACATTCATTGCTAGTAATTTGTTAAATGAAGAGTCAAGGGTAGTAGGAAAGCTAGACTTGGCTCTACGTGACATTTCACAAGTTTTTACTGTTAGAGGGACGTGAAACGTTTTAATGTTCTTATGCAAAACGTTTTCAATGTAATGAATTTTTTTTAATTAAATTTTTCGTTAGCTCCTAAAAACGCAATTTGGCCTAGTCATTTAAAATAACAATATTTCATATCGTAACACAGACTGTTAGTAGATACTATTTGTCTCTGGTCGCAGAGTGCAGCAGTTATCAAAGTACCGTACAATGCTTTTAAACAAGATACCAAAATACGACGGCCTATTTCTTTTTAAAAGAACTCGACGTGTATACGAAGTGTCGCCGCAGCCGATCTAACGAGACCTACCCTACCGCTCTCCGTCACTGAGCGCAATGAGGCAAGCGTAGGTGTTGAGTCTAATACTAGAGCTCTGCATCCACTGGTAGGAAATAAGAGAAGTTAAGCAAGTCCCAACAAGTGGGCAAGTTTTAATGGTGTGGAAATTGCGTTTTTCTTTGGCGTTCGTATCGCTGATGTGCCGTTTTTATGTAAATCTGTTGTCCGCGAAGTTGTAAGATGAAGCGGTTAGAATACATGGATAAGTTTCCTCAGTTTCAAAGGTTTCAGTTTTGCATACTGTTAATAATTATATCAGATTGCGTAATCCTAAGTCTCTGAACTTATTGTTGTAGACGGTTCGAGAACGTTATTAGTAAATTACTTGGACCAAGAATAAAATAGGACGGAGCTAATGCTCTATGGGAATGTCCATTTTTATTGACCTAGTTTCCAGACTTTTACTAATGTGACTAGGGAGGGTCACAATACAACGATGAATATTAGTAGCCATGAAACTTTACAAATAATTATTTCAGATTTAGAAGTCGATCATGAGCTGAAACGATTTTTTTTTTAAAAATACACACCAATCATCTGAGCTCAAATTAGGATTTTCCCTGTGCTATGAAAACCAGATGACGATTACTGGGGGCGTCTCTCCCCGTACACCCAGACTCGAAACAATCTAGAAAAGTTTATCTTTTCTACGTTGACCCGACCGGGAATCGAACCCGGAACCTTCCGCGCTTGAGTTAACGTCTGAACCACTGCGCCATCTAGGTCGTCGAATTATTCGACATATATAGGTCGAATTATATCGACAATGCGAGGTTGCCATACTTACTATAGCTAACTATTTTACACGAGGTCACACTCAATGAGATAGAGAGATGAACATTCGATTAACATACGGTGATAAAGAACGGCAACTCATTACGACTCCGCTCATTTTGGTTCTTGGTCGGAGGTAAATTATATCAGTGCAAAATTGAAAATGGCAATACTGAAAATTTATAACATAAAAGTTCCGATCGCCCACGACATTTATTAAATGGCAAACTAAGCTTAATTTCTCTAAGTGATTCTCTAGGTCAGCATCTTTCACTCTTCTTGAATACGCGACCTCTTTACGTGTAAAAAAGTTCTAAAGACCCCCAGGATCGTAATAAAACTTGTCATTTCAAAGATTACGCATTTAATTTTCATTCAAATGAAATGATAGGCTTTACTTATCGAGAAATCCAATGCACTGTACAAATTTGTTGCGAGCGCTATGCGGACAGTGACACATTTACTGTTTGGGCCAGGAGGAATTATTAGAAAATATTATAAATAGGCACAAACATTGTTGTGTTTTTATTGTAGTGTATGACCTATAACTCTTGCTTTTTATTTTTACCTAGCTTACAACCGCGACCCCCTTAGCAAGATTTTGCGACCCCTGTAGGTATTGCGACTCGCAGGTTGAAAAAAAACGGCTTTAGGTTACTTTAGGTAACTACATGGCATAAGACTTCCATTTTTTTTTCTACGATATTTTAGATGTGGCTTTATACTCTCTACAATTTTTAAATTTCTGAATATAGCAGCTTCGGACATGGGATAATGATCAAGTCCATTAAGAATATTCAATATGCTCTTTCCTTTATCTCTCCTATGAACGTTTTAAAATATTAACTAGAACCATTTAATTATTATAAGTTGCATTACAACGAAGAAAATTTACAGAGCGATAGCGAGTGGTAAAAGAAGCCAAGGAAGACCAAGGCTGTCTTACGAATATCAAATAGCCAGTGTTAGCCGTCGGAAATGGCAAAAGCAATCGTATATCTAGGCGAAATTGAGTGAGGAGAATGATGAGATTTGAGGAAGCGAGGGAAATATGTAAGGACCGCAATGCTTGGTGCTCCGTCCTCTCTGAATACCCCATTGGGATACAGTGCAAAGATATGTATGTATGTATGTACACTACAACCTTAAATCAAAACAATGGAGCGATGGAGTCACGTCTTAGTAGAACGTGACGTGGTAAAGCTCTATCTCTGCTAACGCGTGGCGCTTCGCCATAAATAAAAGCGAGACGTAGCTATTGTTTCGTCGCTCGAATGGGCAAGTCCAATTCAACGTGCGACAATGTACTTGTCACCAACGTTTCGATTATTCATATTTATGCTATCTAATATTAAATTGAGTATTAATTTTCATAATTACTTATCATATAAGTATTACAAGTGTAAAGTTTTAAAATTGTTTATTGATTAGTCGTTGTACATACGCTACGTTGTTTACTGCGTAAAGGTCAAAGTGCATGTGATCTAGGTGTGGTTCCCAAACTGCAATTGTGCGGAACATAGTGACGTTTTCAAACAATCAATCTAGTAATATATAGAGGTGATATCGTTGACCAACAAACGCAACTGTAGATATCTCACGAATCAGTATGGAAGTACCCGATCACGTCAAAATTCCTGACCGGTTTTGTGAACTTCTTTGCCTTATTTCAATTGTATCTTGGACTTTTAGCTTACGAGGTGAAATTACTAAGCTCTGAATTCAATCAATTCAAATATTTCATTTTAGCCTGTACCTAGCGATTAGTTTGGGATCATACAGTTCGCATAATTTTCTGGAAAATTACTATCACATTACTATTATTTAACTAGCTCATGAAATATAGTTTTAAATGTCAGTTATAATTTTAGTACATACATATCCTCACGCTGTATTTCGATTTATATATATTTTATTTTAACCGTGCCAATCTAAATGCGAATTTTTCCAAATTGGATCCAATAATAAGCATCCAAAATCCAATCGTTGAAATATAGTGCCTATGTGTACATAATATTATCGAAGTTTGTATAAAATCACGCTCATTCGTCGTACAGTAACATAATACAGTGACATCTATAAAATGCTTGGTCATCAAAATATTACTCTGTTATGATGACTATGCATTTTTCTGCACGATTCAAATTATCAATGAATCAAATGTCAACTCGCTTTAATCATCATCCGTAAATACATATGTTGCGGGTGTCCATGGCCGGCGGTGATCACTTTCTATCAGGTGACTCGCTTCGTTTGCCCCCTCTGATATAAAAAAAAATTAATTTTATTCGTTGTGATGAGGTTGCACGTGTTATAATAATTTCTTGAAATCGCCTTCCAAAAAAAACTTTTCCTCTTTTTTCAAAATAGCTCTAGAATTATAAAATTTCATACATACATACATATCATCGCGCTGTAACTCTAACGGGGTAGAGAGGACGGAACGCCAAGCTTCGAAGTCCTTACATGCTTCTTACGCCCCCTCGAATTGCATTATTCTCCTAACACATTTTCGCCTAGGTATGCGTTCAAAATTTTGAGGAATGTTAAAGCCTTATTTCAAGTTCATAGAACATTCACGACGAAAGTGCTAGGTGTTATAGGTCTCACGGCTTCAGAAAAAAAAATAAAAAACTACGTTCCTATTTCAAGCCATGCGGAATTCTCTGGCCTCTGCACGTAACTTTAATCCACACAACAAATTCATTTACTGACTCCTAAAAAGGCGATAGGTCAGGAATTCTGTCATACAACACGAAGTCTGAGGATTGTCATTCTCTTGTAGTATTTATAGACGTTTTCAGCGAATCCTTCATTCATCAAAATGGTATGTAATTTATGTTTTGTTGTAACTCAATAAAGCTGCGAACGTACCACGCAGACGACATCAGATAATGACAATGTTTCCTTCAATTCCAGAATTAAAATACCAACTGACATATTACATTCTCACTTTCGTCTATGATCTCAATTAAAGCCGTCGTATTGTTAAACATTACGAAATAAAAATAGAACAAGTCTTTATTACATTTTTTACTACAATATTGCAAAATAGCTTATTTATTATTTATTAAACCTAAGCTCAATTCTTGAAGTTACACTTCCTTTGGCGCGTTTGGAAAAACAGATCAAAGTGTATATTTTTTAGCGTGTGACGAAGTTGCGCGCGCCGATGTAACACATAATTTATTAATTTTTTTTGTACAATTCTTTTCCCTTTTATAGGGAAGGTTATATGCCCATAACAGCCGACGTCTTTAGTAATGAAATGAGATATTCTTAATTTCATTTCATTAAAATGTCGACGTATTACATTTTAATGAAATGAAATGAAAAAAAAGGTAATTGTAATAATGAGACAATACAACTCACGTATGATTTAAAACAAAAACCAAAATCTAGCGCCGCGCGACTCATGGGTCCCACCCCACGTAACGCTTTTTCCTTACGTGACTATTTCTACCAACTCAAACCTCCCGCAAGCCGCGCTAAAGGACTTCGTTTCAAAAATTTTAAAAACATATTGGTGACTACGTATGCTTTCAAACAAGATTATTTCGAGCAATCTACTAAATTCAATGTACAATGTATAAAAGAGAAATAAATATCGTTTAAACGAATACAGAACCAATTTTATGCATGATTACTCAAACTAAACCAGTTTCTTTTATTACTATAAAGTTATTTGTGCTATACCGTATTATTGTAAAAATCGGTTCGGACACATATAGAAGGAAGTAGTGACGAAAGATTGACGAAAAAAATCTATAGAACGGAAAAAAAACATGTGTTCATGATAATTTCATTATAAATTTTTACATCAGACGAATGCTGTTGGAATCTGCATAATAATTAAGGCGACGCATTGGAAATTTTGACGCCAGGGATCTCCAGAGATCTCAATTTTTCTGTGACTACAAAACGTATGACAGTGATATTTGGTATCCGGATTTTTTATTTCATTGACTTGAACTCAACTGAAAACGCCTTTCAACATCACTTTTTTGCAACTCTTTCTATTGCACGAAGCAAAGAAACCTTTTCGTCAACGCACAGTCTCTCCTTTCCTAGCCATGTTTACAGTTTGAAAGTCAATTCACAAGTGATAACATGAAAGTGAGATTGATGCCCATTAGATCAGTAATGGCAAACGACAAAAGATAAGAACACTGATGTTTTTCTTAGAAAATGCAAACCGACAATAAAGACAATATATTTATTTTGCTGCCAAACCAAGAAAAAAAGATCAGATGTCTAAACAAAGACATATGTCTCGTTATAGAGGTGACCATTATGTTAATGTTATAAAGAGTGATTTGTTGTATGGCTAATAATGTAAACCAATTAATTTTACTAAGATCTTTTTATTTTTTAAAATTTTTATTTTTATTTTAATGGCACCGTATGCGAGTACATTGCCAACGTCAAGTAAAGCGAGAAAACAATTTAGTAGATGATTAGCGCATTTGCCAATATCACGCATTAACACAAACTAGTATACAGACACAGAATAACTAGAATCCATTGTAACATTTTTTCGCTATTGTACCTTCTTTTTAAGAGCTTAGAGGTTGTCAGAGAAAATAATTATAGAACTGCCAAGTTAAAAATTTAAATATGTTTTTTTTTGGAAGAATAGAAGAGGATTTGAAAAATGAGAAAAAAAAGAGAGCGAGGTGGTTTTTTTTGGGAGAACAAGAATGGTTGTGATGGAGTAAAAAGGAGATTTTTTTCTCCTCAAAAAAGAAGATATTTGATTTCTTTGTAAAAGTAAAATCTGTTAAGAATATTAAAGAAGATGTTGGCAAAGTGAAAAAGAAAGAGGCTCGAACCAGAAAACTGATATCGCCCAAACTTCCAAGGCAAATGGACCCCTCGACAAGAATAAGGGGAGCAATGGTTTCAATCGGATAAAGAGCACATTAATCATGGTGATGCACCACTTTCATACGAGTTTATAGAAGTTATATTATTGCAGAATTTTATAAAGTCGACTTATAATTTTGGAGATAACATTCGAGAGTGGAGAATGGGACAATACAACCTAATTTAAGCCAGTGGTTTGTGTTTTTTTATCATAATGTGTAAATTATAAGGTGAAAGGTATTTATATCTGATTTTTGTAAACTACACCACACCATCACAACCACTTTGATATCTTTCTGTTTCTATTTTATTTACAAAATTTATTCTGGTTTATTTGTTTCAAATTATATTACAATTTTCTTCTCAAAATAGAATTTTATTTAAAAAGATTTCCAATAAATTTCAAAATTTACTTTATCCATTCCCTTTTTGTGGCATCCGGGTGGGAATGGTATACCATGTAGAATCACAAGTCAATTAGTTCTTTCTTATCGTAAAACTCCTCCAGTAAAGTGATAGTAGGCTTTACTGAAGTTATAAAGGACTTCTTGGAAGAGCGCGAAAACTTCAGCTACACATGTTTATGTAGATTTCCTCCATTCTTGTCACTTACACAGAACTTTAAAACACAATATACTATCACTGTTGTACTTTAACTCCTAAAAATGTAAAAAATAGAGAATCTAAATAAAATGACAACCTCACTTCTCCCGTTCCCGCCAAAAAGTCTCAAGATCTTTTTTGTAAGAGTTTTTTGTTATAAAGAAGTTCGTTATATAAAGTTTACACTGAAATTTAAAAAAAAAACGCCCAACCGGTATTAAAATCCCCCCAAAAACTCCCTTCCTTTTCAAGGGAGAATTATAAAAACAACGACAACAATTAAAAAAGTAATATTAAAACAAAATTAGTTTATTCCTGTACAAATTACGTATTATCGTGAATATTACAAAACAATTTAATAAATTACAAGTAAAAAAGCAAGTGTCGGTGAATGGTTTGGCGATGAATAACTTCTACAATTGAACCTCAAGCCGTACAAGCACCCGTCAACGGACACCTGTTTGGATTCGACATAAAGCCGGGGAGTCAATGACGTTATAATGGGTCCTTACATATGAAATTAGCGTTTTGTCGTACTGACCACTTTGATCTGAAATATCTCCTCTTTGGTTAAGAATTCCAAATTCAAATTTATAAATTCATTTAGCTGGTACATTTGAGTTTTGAAAACAGTCATTCATTTGTTTTTTTCCTCATTATTTTTTTCTTTGGCGTCGCTTATTACCGCACAATGGAAAACATGAAATATCGGTATATTTACGAATACGACTTCTACCGTGGCACCAGTGCTGCAGAAATAGCTCGAAGGATTAATGATGTGTACGGCGCTGGTGTCGCAAAAGAAAGCACGGTACGTTTTTGGTTTCATCGTTTTCGTTCTGGAAATTTCGACCTTCAGAACCAACCCCGTGGACGGCCGGAGACCAAAGTGGAAAATGAAGAATTAAAGGCTATTGTGGAAGCGGATCCATCACAAAGCACTTCAGAGATAGCTGCAGGATTCGGGGTAAGTGACAAAACTGTATTAATCCACTTGAAGCAAATCGGGAAAGTAAAAAACTTGAACGATGGGTACCTCATGAATTGAGTGAATCGAACTTGCAAACACGCGTCGACTGCTGTGTTATTTTGCTCAACCGACACAATAATGAAGGGATTTTAAATCGTATCATTACTTGTGATGAAAAGTGGATACTGTACAATAATCGG
Organism: Zeuzera pyrina; assembly: GCA_907165235.1. Classification (NCBI taxonomy): domain Eukaryota; kingdom Metazoa; phylum Arthropoda; class Insecta; order Lepidoptera; family Cossidae; genus Zeuzera; species Zeuzera pyrina. The sequence continues at coordinate 23,908,045 of OU015629.1, forward strand.
AAGCGCTCGTCGCAATGGCTGAACCCTGGAGACCCAGGCAAATCCTGCCCTAAACGAAAATTGACACAGAAAAAGTTACCTCTGAGTGTTTGGTGGACTAGCGCCGGTGTCGTTCACTACAGCTCTCTAAAATCTGGCCAAACGATTACGGTAGATATCTACTGTCAGCAACTGCAAACCATGAAGGAAGAACTATCTGCTAAACAATCGAGATTGGTCAATCGCTCTAGGCCACTGCTGCTTCACGACAACGCAAGACCACACACTGCACAACAAACAACCACTAAGTTAGATGAGCTACTATTGGAATGTCTGCGACATCCACCGTACTCCCCGGACCTTGCTCCAACAGATTACCATTTTTTCCGGAATTTGGACATCTTCTTACAAGAAAAAAAATTCAACTCCGATGCGGCAGTCCAAACCGCCTTCAAAGAGTTTATTCATTCTCGCCCCCAGGGTTTTTTTAGTAAAGGGTTCAATGAACTACCTATGAGATGGCAAAAGTGCATAGATAACAACGGTGCATACTTTGATTAATTAAATTTATTTTACAAAAAAAAATTGACTTTATATTCCTCCCGTACAAAACGCCAATTTCATATATAAGGACCCAATATTTACAAAAGGATTTAATTCTTTCAACAGGTTCTGGAATTTTTGGCGGGATTTTATGGGGAGCGGTGGGTGTTTATTTTAATTAATTGCTAATTGTTACTGGTGGATATTGTGATGTATAATTGGCGTAGTTTTGTGTCCCAGTGTCTACACTATTGTGCATTATTGTGAAATTGTTGAAATAAGGGCTAATTTAGTAGCGTGACGTTGAGACTTTTATAGTGGCCTAGTCCGTCACAGTGGAACCTACTAGAAAGACTGCCTCAATATATTTGTCGCCAGAAACTCCAAGAAACATTGAAATGCATCTATTACGCTAACGTTTTAATGGAATAATATGAAGAATGTATCTAGTTACTACCGAAGACATGGGTTATATGGGCACAGAAAGAAGCCTTTACCGTCCCTCCTAAGGGAGAACCGTACTAAAAAAAATCAACAGGTTCTGTGCGAATTAATACTGACTGAATTAATAATGACTGGCCCGTTGGCGCAGTGGCATATGTGTCTGCTTTCCAATGCTAGGGTTCGATTCCCGGTCAGGTCAATTTAGGAAACGAACTTTTCTAAATTGGCTTGGAGTCTGGGTGTTACTGGGAACTCCCCCAGAGTTCGTTGTGTGGTACCCATAGTACAAGCTTGCTGCTTAGTTTGGGGTCACACAATCTGTGTAATTGTCTGGAGTATTTATTATTATTATTATTATTAATAGTTTTAACGTTCAAAAATGTCTCGTATCATGATTTCATTTTCTTCGCTATAGTTTTATTAGACACCGTCAGTAATATAAAATATATTGAATTGAACTAAATGATTAATGTAATATAATATCAGCAGGCCTTTATCGTAAGGGTGGATAGATGCTCTGTTATTATTAGTTTGAATGACGTATGTAGGTCTGTCCACGAGTCCGGGCAAGTGTAAACGATACCACCTATTTCCAGGTCACTGCATTTGTCCCGTGTCGGACCTTATATGTTTGAAACCATGTAGAATTGTAATCAGTTTCATAACACCCAATGTACTTTATTAGTTTATACTATTGTAACGTGTTTGGTAGCGATTATTTTCGTAAGCTACCGATCGCTAAAAGTAACCGAAAAAATCGCTTGCCATAACGATAAGCACGAACGCTTTGCGAGCTGTCAAATTTGATCGTAAAACATTATCAGCAATCGTAAAGTTGACAGTTAGATTCGATATGATTCCAATTACAATCGATAGTTTTAATGTAGAGACTCAAAAATCGTTAAAAATTAATCGTTATGACTTAGCAACCGAAATCGGTCCTAAAGCGATCGCTATCTATGTCGAGACTGCAGAGGCTGGATCTCGATATCTAAGCAGATGGAGATTTAATTATTTGGATGCATACTGCTTCGACCCTTTGTCTTACAATAATCAAACGTGGAAACACGTTTGGAGAAAAAAATCACGACAGAAAAAATTCAGAAAAAAACTATGTTTGGCACAAAAATTCATTTGCATCACCGAGATTCTACGTAATTTTAAAATTATTTTTAATAAAATGCACAGGTAATAATAAAACAGTCTCAAAACCAGTTTTCCAATTGGTTATGTAGTTTTCTTGCGAATTACAATTATGTACCAAAACGAATGTTCAGATTTCTCGGCGCTAAAATGTGATATGATATGAAATCGCAACTGCAAAAATAAACTTTATTGTTGCCGCCATAGGGCGCGGGGGCGCTGAAAAATGGAGACTTTAATTTCTTTTAGTTGAATAATAATAGGATCAAGTCGGCTTCAAGTGGATACCGACTTGACTCCTCTCCCCTCTTTATCTCCGAAATAACTATTGTTAGTATTATAAATAATACAGAGAATTTAAAGCCTTAGGCGTCGTGTTCGGCGACGTATTTAGATCCGCACGCTTATTACGTAACTTGCAGTGAGCATGCGACAGCCAATATCGCGCGATATCTGCTCTCAAAAAGAGAATTTGTGTAATGTAATTTGTATAATGGCGCTAAATCTACCGCGAAAAGTGCATTTTACGGTCATACAATAATAGATACGCAATCGTCATACACGATATCAATTTTTTGATACAATTAGTCACCGGTCGCGCAGTGATCGCATGGCTGTCGCTGTCTGCAAATTTTTAGGTAATAACCCCGTGAAACCTCCGGCCCTACGTAAGAACGACGGCGGTGTACTGGTTTACACGTCCTTTTGTCCACACGACGGATTCACGTAAGATCATTTTCATGATCACCGGATTTCCGGATCTAGCTTCGCCATATTTATGCGCTGTCGTTAACTATCTATTACTTGTACTGTGCTATCAGGGTGTGTCCACGACGACGGACGTGCGTCCGAATAGTAAATGACTCGCTACGTCGAAATACTACGACAATATGGAGGTAGACGAGGAACCTTAACAGAATCAAGACTCGTATAGGATAAAACCATTGATGAACATGAAGATGAACGCCTTACTTTATGTAGTATATTTCATAAGAACATTTCACAGATTGTCTTTAATAGCAATAACTAGTTAAATTTTATTTTATTTTGTTTTCAAATAATTTTCTTCAAAGTCGCCATAATACACGTTCTTGCAGCATATTCGAAATAGTTCTACCACAGATTAATTAGTTACTAACGGTTCTATTAAGGCCGCGCTTGATTTTGCCTACGCCGTAGCTACTACCGTAAAAAATCTTATCGTGGGATGTCAGATAGATTGCTTACGCGGATCCGGCTAAAATTCTTAAAATTTTATCAGGATCCGCGTAAGAAATCTACAGTTTACAGCAAAAATGTAATGAAAATCCTAGCTCTCACCAACCAAAAATTAAGCGGAGAAATGTACCATTTTTTAAATATCGTACGAAATCCTCTGTACTGATCACATTTGATTATTCTTTTTCATTTCAATTTGCTCCAGTGAATTGAAATCGAAAAAGTGTCAGATACCCCATTATAAAAATGTTTCTGACTGACACAATGATTGACATTAATTGACGTTCATCAATAAATGATTCTAAAATGTCAACTTGATATTTATTTTCAGAAAGTTACGAAGTCGGCCAAGAAATAAAGTTAAGTTTTTTAAAGATTTTGCGTAGGCTATGGTCTACGAATATTACATATGATTTTGCTTGACTTTATTAGCCTTACTATTTACTATAATACTTAACAGATTTGGGTGTTAGTTTGCAGAAATATTTTCCAGCACTCATGTCAAACCGGCGGGGCTATTACCTAAAAATTGGTAGATTCGGGCCTAGTCGGCCTTATGGAAAGTCCGCCTCTGCTTCAGTCAGACTCTATATAACTACTCGTTAGCACTGGCTATAACTGATCCGCAGGTTTATTACCTTACTTGCAGTTAGCTTGCGACAGCCAACTTTCGCGCGATATTTGCTGTCGAACGAGAATTTGTATAATGTAATTATAGTCGCGTGAAATTTACGGCGAAAAATGCATTTTTACAAAGTTACAAAGACACGCAATCGTCATATATGATACTAATTTTTTATTACAATTAGTCAACGGTCGCGCAGTGATCGGCGAATTATTACCTAAAAAGCACACAGCGACCGCCATACGATCGCTGCGCGACCATTGCGTGTCTATTGTGCCATGACTGTAAAATGCGATTTTTGCAGTAGATTTAGCGCTACTATACAAATTCTCGTTATGACAGCAGATATCGCGCGAAAGTTGGCTGTCGCAAGCTAATTGCAAGTTAGGTAATAAACGTGCGGATCAGTTATAGCCGGTGCTAACGAGTAGTTATGTAGTTTGACTGAGGCAGAGGCGGATTTCCCATAAGGCCGACTAGGCCCGAGCCTAGGGCGGCCAGATATTAGGGGCAACTAATCATGGCAAAAATTGTAGCAAAATAAATTCATATCATATGTCTCAGTAAACGATGGAGCTGAGAAGGGGGTAGCTGGTACTACACCGCCTAGGGCGGCCAAGACTACTAGTCTGCCTCTGGACTGAGGTGACAGGAAGAAGTCGCGTAATTACAAGGAAATAAATTTTAATTTATTAGCAAAGAATCGCTGATTATAAAATCTTGTTATAAAACCCTAATAATAGGAAACTCTCAGCAAATACGCCATTAGCAGATTTGTAGTAGATCAGCTAAAGGAATGGCTTATTGTTTTCAAAACAAATACAACAACAACAACAAAAAAAAAAGATACAACAGAAAAGAACTATAAAATTCACAATTTCTTTGAAGACAGGAATATATGGGGATGATGATCTACACACGCATTCTTTGGCCTTAAGTAAATTGTATATCGTAATCATTAAATCTTTTTTTTTTTAAGATTTGTATTAAAAGTGATACCCGACTGAATTATTCGTTGATTCTTCACTGTACAAGTTTATTTTCCGAACCAATAGTAGATTTGACGTTATAAAAACCTCGTACTGTAGTTTCATTGATTAAAAAGAATTTTACTTTGATATAATATTAATTAATAAAAAATTGTATTATAAACCACTGGCAAAAGTCAGTGTCAGGATTACAGTAGAAATTATATTTGAAAAAAATTATACACAAAGTTATAGAATCATGTTTTAATGATGCTATTAATTTTTTCATAACATACAATTATTTTATGCCGTCATCTTTAATGAATTGATAACATTTTATAGTATATAGCCAATAAACTTACCCAACTACAAACAATTTCATAAAGTATCTATATTGAAATTGTAACATTTTAATTCCAAAGAACTTACCCAACAACGAATCCATCGAAGTTCATTTTATAGTATTTCATATTCTTTAATGATGTGGTAACATTTCATAGCCAACAAACTTACTTAACAACGAAATTATCGAAGTTCATTTTATAGTATTGTATAGTACATCTTTAATGAAGTGGTAACATTTTATAGCCAACGAACTAACCCAACAACGAACCAATCGAAGTTCATTTTATAGTACTTCATAGTGCATTTCTAATGAAGTGGTAATATTTTAAAGCAGTAGATTTTTATTAGAATGATACAAATAACATTTAAATTGTTATTTTTACAAATTATAATGTGATTTTAAATGCATCTGTAAATTAATTCCAAATACTTACTGAAAATAGTGTCGACATCCAAGATTTTGTTTCATCTTAATTGTTTATCCAACTTGAAAGCAAATAGTTATTTCTATGTATGTAAAAATGTATTTTCTAAAAGCAGTTTCAAAGGCCATGTAGGGTTACAAAGTCCCTCTTTATAAACAGTCTCGGCAGCACTCGGTCGCCATCCACTTGAACAACTCAAAGGCGACCTCTATCGGGGATTTTTACATAACTTTATATGAAAATCGCATTATCGCAGCAGCATAGCTGCCTCGAAAATTTTTTGCCTTAAAGTTACGCGTAGTGTTTGCATCTCATTTCTCAGTTGAAGGGAAACTTGTAGAGCTGGACGAATTTGAATGATTCATTTGACTGATCTTTCAATCGAATATACCACTTAATAATTTAATAATTATTAAATAACCACTTAATAATTTAATTTAATAATTATTCAATTGTAAAAGTTAAGTGGTATATTCGATTAATTCCAATAAAAATAATCATTCCAAGTCGATGTCTGATTAAAATTGTTTTTTTATATTGATGTCAACCCATTGTAAAGGTTACCTCCCACACATGGCGAGGATGCACCGTATGGACACAAAATAATAATCGTACGAGTTCACACTGTTTCTGCAGCGGCGATTGATCATTCGAATACTAAAAATGCAATTGTATTTTTATCACTCGAATGATGAATGATCATCCTATAACTGATTGGCAAATTGTTCAAATTATCCCATTATAATTTTTTGGAACAATCGCCAGTGTTTATACTTTAACCTTTTTCGATCCGATCATTACTGATCACAGTGCGTTACTTTAATATTTAAATATCTGTCTACTTTTCCTAACACTTCTAGTTCATAAACATCTTCCACCGCTGGAGAAAAACACCTTTTGTGACCAAAACGAAGACAATAGTTTCTCTTTTTTCATATATGATGGGAACTCGTTTTATATTTATTAGAAAGATTTCTGCAATTCTGATGCAAAATGTATCTTTGATGCAAAATGTCTATCTTCTTATTGTTAACGCACTAATGCTTTCCTGTAAAGTGATGTACGCTTTATTGGAAAAAAGACTTCTAGGAAAAATACTAAAACTTCGGTTGCACATATTTATTCAAACTTTTGTACCTTAAAACATACAAAAACGCAAAAAATACAAAATCCAAATAAAATGCCATCTTCACTCTTCCGTTCCCACTAAAAAAGACAATATTATTTCATAAATTGAATAAATTATTTCATAATTGAATTGAATAAAAATGTTTTTGTTTGAGATGGGGTTTTTAGTGTTTCATTAGAATTGGTAAAGGGAATATTTATGGAATATGGGTGTCTGTCTGTGTGTCTGTCATAGTTTTTCTCAGAAACTGACGTAAATAGTCCAAAGGAACAGTTACAGTAAGCCGTAACCCAAAGGCAGACATGAATTTAAAAAGTTGAGTTTTGACTTTTCGAGGTTTAGAAGAAACGTTAAAAAATAACTTTTACTTTATTAAAACTTAAAAAGACTTGTAAAAATTTCTCTTTACATTTTTTGCGCATCTTCACAAAGATCTGCGCACGTGTCTGGGATCAGGATAAGACTGATGGCACTTTTATTTATGGCTCCAAGTAAATTGCTTCAGTTTCATGCTATTAATTGCTTTCCAAGTCTTATTATTCTAAAACGCATCTGTAATAAATAAACAATATAATAATAAATACGCCAGACAATATACACCAATCATCTGGTCTGAAACTAGGGCATTTTCCCTGTGCTATGAGAACCAGACGACGACTACTAGGGACGTTCCCAGTACACCCAGACCCGAGACAATCTAGAAAAGTTCGTTTCCTAAATTGACTCGACCGGGAATCGAACCCGGAACCTTCCGCACTTGGGCGCGACACCTAAACCACTGCGCCAAAGAGGTCGTCGTTCTGTAAAAAACATTTAAAGGTATTGTTATACCTTGTTTGATGTATACTGCGCCGATGTTTCTTAAATTCTCTCAGTTCAGGAGGAGTGCCAGACAATCTCGCCCTTCCTTTTGTAATATTTGGGATTAAGAGTTGATATTACACCGTCTCGTCACGTCGTAAACAGTAGGTGGCGCAGTACCGAATTACGAAAAGCGTAATTACTAAACAGCGCGACTAATCAACTTACTTTGATGCTTGCTTCTGCAAAACTCAGGGGAAATCTAATGTATTAGTACTCGTTTCATGATTTCGTGTACATATTTTCGAGCACGAGTTTATTTTTGACTTTAGTGATTAAACCGGTAATTAACATTTAATTGACATGTTTTGTTTTTCATTCTGATCCTTTGGTAATACAGTAGAATCCCGATTATATCTGAACATCGATTATCCGAACATCCGATTATCCGAACTCACCGGAAAGATGTGACTCATTACGTCAAATATCAATAATAAGTTACTTCCAATCAAAATTTTAAATTACACAGATATCTATTATGTAATTTATTATCGTTACAGCTCATAATTTTTTTAAGTCCTATTGTCTAAACGACGTATGTAAAACCCATTAAATAATAAAAATTGATTTAAATCTAATTATTGTTTGATTTAATTTGAAATCGATTATCCGGATTTTCGATTACACGGATTACCCCTGGTTTTATTTGATCTGGATAATCGGGATTCTACTGTACCAATTTACACCATACTGAATTGTTCGAAAACCAAGTTGACCTATTATAACACACGCGTTATGATAAATGTAATATTATATTATGTTATTATATATCCCACTAATATTATGAATATATTGTACTAGCTTTTGCCCGCGACTTCGTTGGTGTGAAGTTCAAAAACACATAATATCTTTATAAATTATAGCCTATGTGTTATTCTGATGTATGACCCATATTATTGCAGTTTTATTAAAATCCATTGATTAATTTTTGCGTGAAAGAGTAACGAACATCCATCCTCACAAACTTTCGCGTTTATAATATTAGTATGATATATTATATTTATGAATAAAAATAAAAATGTGTTTGTCCTCCGTCCGATAGTAAAATACATTATAAATGTCTCGGACAATATAAATCTCTTTAAAAAAAGTAGATATCAATGGTATGGAAACCCGGGACCATGATAGGGAATGGAGAATTATTCCAAACTCTCAATACTCAATTTATAATGTCAAACTTAGTGCATATTGTTACGATATATTTTCCTGTTAAAACTAAATGACCACACACGGTATTATTTTCATTTAGTGCTGAACTAATGACGTGTATATTTTAGCATATCAAATTTAATTCGATGTACTAATTCTTTTGTTTCAGCGTACCGCAAGTGCCAGCCAGATGACTTTCAGTGTGGAATCGAAGGTGCCAGTTCGGGGAAAATTTCGTCACAGGGGCCCTGCATACCTAAAGAGAAAAAGTGTGACGGGTAATGTTATTTTATTCTAGACGCCATATTGATTGAAACAAAAGAAGTAACCTAGTCTACGTCACACGAAATACGTTTGATTTGGAACGACTATCGACAAATAACGCAACGTTTTTACGATTTTAATTTAAAATATGTTCAGTGTATGATTGAATGAGTGTCTCTCTTCGTGGCTTTCGTCCACTCCTTTTCAATTACACGAACACAGATATGTTCATGTTAACATTATAACACGGTCAGCCCTAGTTTGATGCTCTTTCTTCTCTAGAGTACCAAAATATTACACATACATGCTTAGTTATTTTCACGCTATATCCTTAACGGGGTAGTCAGAGAGGACGGAGCGCCAAGCGTCGCGGTCCTTACATACTTCTTTCGCTTAAATATTATACGTCCCATGAAAAAACTCCTCTTGACATTTTTATTGCTTAACACTGGCTATTTGATCTCCATTACTTAGCCTTAGTCTTCCTTGGCGTCTGCTACCACTCATTTTTGTTCTTTAGATTTTCTTCGTTAGTCTTTCATCACTCATTCTTTCTTTCTAAGTGGCCGAACCACCTAAGCATTCCTTTCTTAACTTTTATAATAACACTCTCGGTCAACCTTGCCAAATTGTAAGTATCTCTTCATTACTTATCTAAAAGTGATGGTAACAGTGAATAATGTTTGTTTCCAGATATCTAGACTGTAGGACAGGGAAGGATGAAGAGAACTGTCGGGAGTACAATGCAGACTCGGTGGCGTGCCGGCTCGACCAATTCAGATGTCGCCAGGGGAACAAGTGCATTGACGCGACCGCAAAGTGCGACCACAAGGACGACTGCGGCGATAATTCAGATGAAGAGCATTGTAGTTAGTATCGTTTTTAGCCCTTAAAGGCAGAGTAAGGTGTTAAGTATATGTGATTTTTCTGTAACTCTACGAGGGATTAACCAATGTAAGGTTGTTTTTTTTGTTTGAAGGCTATAGCTTATGAAAGTGTTGTTACTTGGTGGAAATTGATCCAGAGTATGTTTTTTGTAGGAGTTTTTAAATTTTTCATTTGAATTTTACAACCTTATTTAGTTAGGACTTTTGCCTCATTATTTTATAAGGCTAAACATAAATACCAATATGAGACTTTTATCTTCTCGTGCAAGTTGTACATAGTTAGGGTTCGTCAGTTCAAAGGCGTTCAGTTCAGCTGTTCAGCTAAACAAGTGGATTAACGAGTTGAATCATAACGACTAATTTGTCAACGTATCCATTGACAAATAATTTGGATATTATACTATTCATTCTATTAATTTATTGATATATTGAATTTAGCGACTGATCTGTTGATCTATCTTTAAACCAAGGAACTTGGATATGATTTCAGATCAGATCAATTTGGAAATCAAATTATTCTTATTTGTCATGTCAGTGGGTTTCATCGTTACTCATCAAAAATTGTAATGATTACTTTGAAGTTAATTAACGCGGCCGATTACTAAAGATAACATAACATTAGTTAATTTATGTATTTATTATGCGATTATGATTCCTTCCAGGTTTTCCACCATGCCATATTGGCCAGTTCCGATGCAGTAATGCGTTGTGTATCCCGGCGACGTATCACTGTGATGGATATAAAGACTGCACGGATGGTTCGGACGAGGCCAACTGCACTGCTATCGCGTGTCCCGATAACAAATATTTGTGCCCTAAAGGCGGACCCGGTGGAACTCACAAGTGCATTGCGAGGTCACAGCTTTGCGATGGGAAAAAGGATTGTGCGGATAACGCTGACGAAGAAGCTGCATGTTGTAAGTAATGTACAGGATTGCTACTTGAAATTAATTTTCTGAAACTATCGTTCTTGTGCTATATATTTGATTGTTCTTGGATTAGTTACTTGTAATATATATGTCTGAAACAACTAGGCGTTGAGTTGAAACATTGTTATTTACTGTTTCTTTCTTGGATCTTATGATTTTTTATATTAAAACCTGTAAAAATGAACTCTTCCATAAAGAAAAAGTAATTTTTAATATCCAGGTATAACTTGACACATGGTGTGGAGCATATATTATGTAGGATGCATTATAAAAGCACTTTATGATCAATAGATATACTTAACAATATAAATGCTATTTATAGCTATAAAATAATATTTATTACATTAAATTGTTATTACTTCATTAAAAATATAATGACGTTATAAAATAATTGTAGGGCCTATACAAAAATAACGGTATAAAATAATAATTATACCAATACTATAATACAAGTCTACGAATAACTTTTTTAACATAATTTCTTCGTTTCTTCAATGATTGTATGATTTATAAGTTTTATAACACATGGCATTGATAGAATTAGGTATTCCATTAAAAAAAAATCTGCTGTCATCCTAACAATGCTGGTTTATGTAATATAAATTACAAACAAATACAGTTAAAACTATTAATTATAAAGTTTGCGAAAGTTAATCAAAGGCTATAAACATTAATTTTATGTTGGAAACTATAATTTTCGTACTGTATATATCGTTAATGCAGAAATAGTCCATAGTGAAAACTATTAAGTTTAATATATTCAGTTGTAGTTTGAATGATTAATTCTGATGCTTGTTCATACGAGTATTATCTGGTGCAGCGACCGCGTCGTGCCCGGCGCTGGGGTGCGAGTACAAGTGCGCCGCGTCCCCGGCGGGCGGCGCGTGCGCGTGCGCCGCCGGCCTGGCGCTGGCCGCCGACAACCGCACGTGCGTGGACCGCGACGAGTGCCGCGACTGGGGCTTCTGCCACCAGCTCTGCGTCAACACGCCCGGCTGTCAGTACTCACTACTCACACTACTCACTACTCGCTCACCATCTTACGGGTCTATACGTCTACACACACACTCATGCCACTCGCGTGCGTGCGTTAACACTCGGTTATCACTGGCTCATCGCTCTCGAAATTGTATCTCTATATGGAGCACTCAACCTATAGAGACGAAATATCGGACCATTTTTTTCACCTCTACTCAGTTTATTTACACTAACAAATATCAACTTGCTCACATTAAGCTGTACATAAGCAATACTGGACTTGTATGTACATTTCTGTATATTCCAACATATATTTAAATATTTATGTAATGGCTTATTGTTCTATTCGGTGGTGTGGTAAAAACAGTAAAAAATCAAATTATAAAACAGAACGTAGTAACCGCAAGTGTTTAGACGTAAATTGTTTTCATACAAAATAAATGAAATTGCCACTCTACAGGTTGAGTGCTAAAAAAATAAAATTGGCCGTTTGAAATTAATGAAATTAAAAATAATAAATTATGTGTTACGTAGTTAAAAAGTGCACTGATCTGTTTTTTCAAATGCGCCAAAAGAAATATAACTTCAATAAACTCTTTCTGTTGCTTATACTTACTTCATGTTGTGTTAGATCGATGCGCGCAACTTTCGTTGCTGATTTCACGGTGTGTAACATTGATGACGTATTTTCTGTTACAGGCTGAAATTACAGTCTAATAAATATTTTTCGCCTAACGCGTAAAAAGATGTATGCATACATAGATATATTCACGCTGTGTCCCAAACGGGGTAGTCAGAGAGGATGGAGCACCAAGCGTCGCGGTCCCTATATACTTCTTTCGCTTTCTCAAATCTCATCTCAATATACTCATACTCACACATTTCACACAGCGCCATCTAGTTCCAACGTAAGCAGCACAGCGCTTGTGTTATGGGTACTAGACAACTGATATACTATTTCTATACTTTTCTTTTGTAAATAAATACATATTATACATAAATACCCAGATCGATCGAATCGAACCCGCAACCCTAGTTTACCTTCCGACGCGCTTAGCCGTTGCGCCACGGTCGTCAAGATGCACAATTTCTTTAAATGCGTATTCACGCATGCAGCGTACAAATGCGCGTGCGCACCGGGCTACACGCTGGTGGAGGGCTCGCGGTGCGCGGCGACGGGCGGGCCCGGGGGAGGGCCCGGGGCGCCCGCGCCCGCCCTGCTGCTGGCGCACGAGCGCGCCGTGCTGCGCATGGACCTGCACGGCCGCGCCGCGCGCACGCTGGCCAACGCCACGCACGCCGCCGGCCTCGACTTCCACTACCGCCGCGACCTACTCTTCTGGTCCGACCTCAAGACCAGGAAGGTCAGTGACCACTACTCACTACACTCATTACTCACTAGTCAGTCAGTACTCAGTACATGTCGGCTATTGCAACCACTCACTACGTACAACAATTCATTGCTAATATAATATTTTGTACACATAGGTTCAAATTGATTCCAATCCGGCTCGAAGGACCAATGTGCAGAACAGTGGGTTATTGTTGCGATATTTTATGCTTCAATGAAAACATGTTTTTTTATAAGATTAGATTGATTGCAAAATAAATAATCATACAGTCAGAGAGCTAGTACAAATCTACATAACGAAACCTAAACGGCGTATTTAACAAATTGCCACACTGTTCTCGACTCGCAGTTAGAGATGTGCCGGATTCCGCAGATACGAACACGAATGCGGATTATTACACGATTTATTAGTGACCAGATCCGCGAATATGGATACCGATTCGAACCTTAACTTCCGTCCTTCGTTTGTTCGTTCGTTCACTCGTAATACAATGAAATTAATCCTATTTTATGGAAACATAGTGGGGTAACTTACTATTCTAATATGAATATAATTATTTGTTTGATTTTCACACTCAATAGTACCGAATTTGTAATTTTAAGAAATCAAAAGTCATTTCAAGTTTTACTATTTATTACTATCTAGTTGTAAAATGCCTAAAAATGAAATTCATTAATATAAGACATCCGTTCAAGATCCACTAAAAAGTAACGGATACTTATACGAATACAGGTCCTTTTTTCCCCGCGGATATCTGACATATCACTACTCGCAGTGAGAATAAAGAGAAGTGGTTAAGTATCCTAAGACCAAAAATAATGGATAAAATCTAAAAAAATTCACAACAATTATTTTTTTTACATTAAAGAAAATCTGCACGTATTTATGATTTAAAAGTGTTATGTACTAAAATAAATATTTCTATTTTTTTCAAGTTGTAATTTTCTTATTCGATTGTCAAAACGTCACACGCTAGCGTGAAAGTAACTTTTATACTAACCACTAGGTGTCGCTATTTATAGTAAGCTGAAAAACTAGATAAGTTCTAGTACCTGCACTTTTAAAAGTGAGTTACATAGTATTTTCAATTTAATCTTACAGAAATTAGGTATGCCCATTTTCATTTTCAGCTGTAACCATTAGGTATTATTTTAGTACCGTTCAACTAATCGATATGTCAGCACATCCTCCACAATTTTTTATTTTGATTGTTCGACCCTTTTAGAAAATTTAATTAGATTACACAAATTGAATAAAATGAGTCAAACTAAAATTGAAGCTATTTAAAATATACTCAATTATACAATTTCCAGATCCACTCTCAGCAGTTAACCGCACCTCCAGCCGGCTCATCTAGTTATACCGACTACGACATCTCGGTTGCTGGTTCTTGGGCGCCAGTGGCTGTAGCCGTTGACTGGGTGGGAGACAAGCTTTACGTTGCTGACGCAATCGGACAGAAGATCGACGTCTTCGAATTGGACGGCAGATGGCACGCAGTCGTACTCGGCTCTAATCTAACGAATCCTGCAGATCTGGCGCTGGACCCCACCCTTGGTCTAATGTTTGTCGCTGATAGCAGTCAAGTAAGATTCATTCAGAAAACTCAATATTGGAAAGTATGCTAATTTATTCGATTCATCCTACTTTCGTTTCACTTACAGATTCTTCGCGCAAATATGGATGGCACACACTCGAAGTCAATAGTGTCAGAAGCAGCTTACAAGGCATCCGGCATCACCGTTGATATCATAGCGCGGAGAGTGTTCTGGTGTGACTCTTTACTAGACTATATTGAGACAGTGGACTATGACGGAAATTATAGATTTTTAGTTTTAAGGGGCCAGCAGGTGCCGAGCCCCTCTAGGTTAGCTTTATTCGAAGATAGAGTGTATTGGTCTGACGGTACCAAGCAGGGAATCAGTTCCGTAAACAAATATGAGGGTTCCCCTAGTATACAAGCCATTTACAAAATGAAAGACATCAGAGATCCCAAAGCTATAACTGTGATACATTCATTAAAACAAACTTCGGTAAATAATCCATGTGGTAATAATAACGGCGGGTGCTCCCAGATGTGTATAGTGACAGCGTTACAGAACGGTGGCTTAGGATACCGTTGTGCTTGCAACATTGGATATAGATTAGAAACAGACCTCAGAAACTGTGATCTCGTTAAAGAGTTCCTTATGTATTCCCAACAGAGGTTTATTAAAGGAAAAGTTTTAAATCCTGTCATAGAAGGATTCAGTGATGCCATATTGCCTGTAGTTTCTAGAAGAGCGAGATTCGTGGGGTTAGACTTTGATTCGAGAGACGAACACATTTATTATTCTGACGTTTTACAAGATGTGATATACAGAGTACATAGAAATGGAACGACAAAAGAGATCGTTCTGGCGTCACAGAATGAAGGCGTAGAGGGACTTGCCGTGGACTGGGCTTCCAAAAACTTGTATTACATCGATTCTAGAAAGGGTACACTCAACGTGCTATCAACCAGGAACATAACGTATAAGAGAACACTTCTTAAAGACTTAAAGAGGCCGCGTGCTATCGTAATACATCCAAATAAAGGTTTTATTTTCTTCTCGGAATGGGATCGCCCAGCGAATATCAGCAGAGCGAACACAGATGGAACTGGTTTACTAGTCTTCGAGAACGTCACGTTAGGATGGCCCAACGGTTTATCAATAGATTTCGAATTGGATAGGGTGTACTGGTGTGACGCCTTATTGGATCACGTTCAACATTCTAAACTGGATGGAACTGACGTTAAAACTGTCAATTCTAGGTTGATAAGACATCCGTTTTCGATTGTTATTCACAAGGAGTTCATGTACATCACCGACTGGAGGTTAGATGCGATCGTGCGCTTACACAAACTAACCGGAGAACAGGAGGATATAATGGTTCGAGAGCCGCAAACGAATAGATTGTACGGTGTTAAAGTATACAGTGAAGATATTCAGAAAATAGATCCCATGCAGCCCTGCGCTAGGAACAATGGAAATTGTCAGAAGTTCTGCTTCGCTGTTCCACGTAACAATACGGAGTTACTAACCGTAAAGTGTGGATGTCCGTATGGGGAGAAGTTGGCTCCAGATGGTACAAGCTGCATCTCGGATCCGAATTCAGAGCCACCGGTGCAGGCCTGCCCCAACTCCTGGGATTTCACTTGTAACAATCAGAGATGTATCCCGAAGAGCTGGGTTTGCGATGGAGACGACGACTGCTTAGACAACAGCGACGAGGAACAGAACTGTACCAGTAAGTACAATTGTTTTACTTGTCGTATTTTATTATATACTTTTTCCGCTGTGTCCAATACAACACACAGCATATAGCAGGGTACCTAAAAAAGAATTTCGTTATTTTAACATTAGTTGTTGACGTGGATTCGTTGGCATTTAAATATAGCTTATACAATATCAAGAGTTACAAAAACGTTATAATATTTGAGTTTGTTAAAATTGGGATACTTATTAAAAGAATTTTAGATAAGCTGAGGTCAGAATTTGATTTGATTACTAGTTCACTCTTTTAAAGTAGATAATCGGATTTTCTGCAGAACTTCTAGTAATGTCATCTATACATAATAGTGAGTTTAGTATTCGTTATACATACATAATAGTGAGTTTAGTGTTCGAACCGTCGCGCTTTTATCAGTTACGTGTGTAATCTAACTCTAGGGGTGTTTAATTAAATTTATAATCTGTCTAAATTTCTATTTGCTTCGAATACGACTATGCTCAAATCTCATTCAAAGTAATGTAATCGAGGGAGTATGCAATATTAAGGAATCAATCTAACAATAAATAGAGTGTTAGTTGGCGAAAAGTTAAAAGTACTACCATATTTCTTTGTTGAAAGTGCATGAGCAGAATGATGCGATTCGAGGGGGTGAAGGAAATACGTAAGAACCGTGACGCTTGGCACTCCGTCTTTTGTGTTTAGTCTATGAGAGATGCAGCGTCGGGATTTATGTATGTAATGTACTGCGTGTAGTGTAGCGTGTAAGTAGTGGGCGGTAAGTGATAAGCAGTAAGTGTAAATAGAGTGATTGCGGTGACAGAGACGACGTGCGGCCCGTCGGAGTTCGCGTGCAAGTCGGAGCGCTGCATCCCGGCCACGTTCCGCTGCGACAGCGAGAACGACTGCGGCGACTTCTCGGACGAGGCGGGCTGCGCCAACGTGACGTGCAGCGCGGCGCAGTTCCAGTGCGCCAACGGGCACTGCGTGCCGGCCACGTGGAAGTGCGACAAGGAGAACGACTGCGGCGACGGGTCGGACGAGGGCGCGCACTGCGCCGAGCGCACGTGCGCCTACTTCCAGTTCACGTGCCCGCGCACGGGCCACTGCATCCCCGCCTCGTGGGTGTGCGACGGCGACGACGACTGCTTCGACAAGCAGGACGAGGCCGACTGCCCGCCCGTGGCCTGCCTGGCCAGCCAGTTCAAGTGCGCGGACCTCAAGCAGTGCGTGCAGGTGCGCACACAATACCATTATAACTGAACGGGTCTATGTCGTCTTTATACTTTATGGCTAACTTTTTTATGGCGACCTTTCGACCGGATTGTACAGATTGTAGTCACGGGCAGATTGATGAGGATGGAGTGACATGATGAGCAGAATACTTATTGATAAATACCGCTTATCAACATCGTGAAATCCTGTCATCAGTGAGTGTGTCCGGAACTGGAAAACCGGACGTCGCCAGTGCGTACGTCGTTAGCGTAGTGTGTCATAGTACCAACATTGACAATAATAAAGATTAAAAATGTGATGAATAGGTGTGGGTACTTGCCGGAAACCGCACACTACGAAGACGATACTCATCCTCATCAGTCTGCCCGTGACCACGATTGTTACAATTCAGTCGAAACGTCGGGATAAAAGAGGTATTTAACCTTGAAATACATATAAACACGATATAGACCCGTTCAGTTAGGATGTGAGATCTGTACAAGTCGTGAAAATTTAGAAATATTAAAGACCTTTTCTACTCGTATGATGCTTACTCACAACATACATCACGTTGCGCTGTAAGCATTAATGTCGACACACCATTTTCATAGATAATGCACATCTAATCACCAATCTGTTTGTAACTCGATCTCTTATTTATGAATCATGCCTAAATTATGTCTCTGTACGGAATCACCACATTGTACACTATTTACTGGCGGCCAACTTACTGATTTATGTCATTTAATGTTTAGAAATTAAATTATCTTCTGAATTACATACTGCTAACAATTATTAAGCTTAAATTCAAGAATAAAACCGACTAAAAGCGTTTCAAACGCACATTAACCCTTGGTGTACCTGATGAAAAGAAATCACATTACATGCCTGGTGAGCTTGATGGACCTCTAACTAAATATCATTTGTTTATGTCGTGGCCATGTTTTTTAGTATTTTTTAAAGCTATGTTTAGGTAAAAGTACAAAATGAACTTTAAATTACTGTCGGTCTTTTTGAATGAATCGTCTTAGAATATGCATATTCGGTCAAAGAACTTTGCTCCTTATTTCGAATCATGCGGTTACCGGTTCGTATGATCTTTGTATCTTTGATATTTTTAATTTTCAGTCATAAAAAGAAAAAAACATTTCAGCTCAAGTAGATGGCATGTCTTTTATTTGCCGCGACAGAATCACGTGGGTTTCATTTTTGACATTCTACGACTTTGCAACCCTAAAAATTAACTTGTCGATAAAATATGTATTAGTATCTAATTATGCATTTTTGAGTTTGTGTTATCAACGTGCATACGTTGGTAAAGAGACGTCTCTTTACCAACTTTCAGCTCAGTAGGTGTAAATATAGGTTAATAAATGGGGTATTGTATGACATATGGACGGAGAGACAAATAGACATTACAACATTATAAGGATTCTGTTTGATCCTTTTTGGCTGTACAACTCTAAAAATGTTAATCATTGCATTTATTTATACCTACCTAGAATTTCTCTTATGCCCTCTGCCATTCTTTTCATTGGTTGATGTTAATGAATAAACATTCTGTAAGCGTATGTCGTGTAAACGCGTATGGGTACTGTGTATGTTGGCCAGGAAGCGTACAAGTGCGACGGCATCCCGGACTGCAATGACGGCAGCGACGAGGCGGGCTGCCCGTCGCTGGCGCCACACCAGTGCAGCGCCGACAAGCAGTTCCAGTGTCGCTCGTCCGGCATCTGCATCCCTCGCACCTGGTACTGCGACGGTGAGCTCCATACACACCTCGTACCGCACACTGCACACCACACACTGCACACCTCACACTGCCCACCACATGCCACACACCTTACAGGTTTTTTTTTTATGAAAGAAGGGACAAACGAAGAAGCGAGTCACCTGATGGAAAGTGATCACTGCTGCCCATGGACACTCGTGACATCCGGTGACTCACGGGTGCGTTGCCGGCGTTTAGGGAAGGAGGGAAAGAGGTAAAGGAGGGGAGATGGGCAACTGGCACTCTCACTCACCGAACGAAACACGATAGCAATAGATGCTGTTATTTCACGCCGACATTCTGTGAGAGGGTGGTCTTTCACCGGACGAGCCGGCCCAGTTCGTGCTGCAATGCAGTATGGCTCTACCACTACTCCTGCTGCTAGTACTACTACTACGCTATTGTACGTCTCCTGGCCAACATACACAGCGCGAATACGTCTTTACATGTGCTTACAGAATGTTTACTTATTAGCACCGGCCAATGAAAAGACTACTACCACTACTACTACTGCACACACTGCACACCCCACATCATACACCTCACACCACACACTTCACACTTCATATCACACACCTTACACTGTACATATTGCAACGCTTTGGTTTAAAATTTCTTAAAATACAAAATGAAAAAATTTATTCAATATTGTTTAATGTGTTTATTTCCAAAAAAAAACATTCGAAAATTATTATGAAATATCTTTCAAAAATAGTTTTGCAATTCAAATTTTTTCAAGATTGCAAAATATAATATAATATAAATTAAAAAATGTTTAAAACTTCACTGATTTCTACTTTGACTTTGCAAAAGTTAAATTTTTTGTTTTTTTTTGTAATTGTTGATTTTAAAAATTTTGGTAGTTCCTGTTAAATTTAGTATCATGGGTACAGTGTACAATCTTATGTTAGAAGAATGGCAATGTTTTCAATTTCACTTTTCAATTTCACTCGTAGATACTAACAATACTGTTCCACTTAACCCCTTTGTGCGAGATTTACTAACAAAGTAAAACTTGGCGACGGCACTTCCGCCCTCCTGAGCGTCACTATAGCAAGTATGCGTGTATCGTGTGTGTGAGCAGGCACTCCGGACTGCGAGGACCTGTCGGACGAGCCGGCGCAGTGCGGCGCCGTGGCGTGCGCCGCCAGCTTCTACAAGTGCGCCAACGGGCGCTGCGTGTTCAAGGCGGCCGTGTGCGACGGCGTGGACGACTGCGGCGACGGCTCCGACGAGGGGCTCGACCACGCCTGCAAGCCGCCGCCCTTCAGGTGATTCTTCGAGCCTCGAGCCTCGAGCCTCTCGTGCCTCTCGCCCCCAGAGCTTGTCGTCCCTCGCCTCTCGTCCATCGCCTCTTAAACTTCAGTAGTTGGAACAGATTTGGAATAAGCTATAGGGTAATAGCGATACATAGCTGTAACATCACAAACTTGCAATGACTCCACGCATCCACATGCCTAGCGCTAATAATGACATAGACAGAACTTCTTCCCGCTTATGTTATATTTGTTATAGGTACGAATGACTTATATTTCTGTATAATTTGAATATTTTTTTCAGTTTAGTATCTTTTAGGTCGTATTAAAATAGTCAATTATCCTATTGTAAACAACTAGCTATATTTCGCGAATAGTAAATAGACATAATATTTGCGCTGTATAAATATGTACATTCATCACGTCAAAATTCATTGTGACTATTTTCTCAATCAATTTCCAGATGTCCATCGGGGCAGTGGCAATGTCCTGGAGTCACCGGCCGTTGCGTCAATCTCACTCAAGTGTGCGACAACAAATTTGATTGTCCCAACGGTGCTGACGAAGGTAATAAAAATACTATAAAATTTCAATGTTATCTATAAGTGTACATTTGAAATTATGTAATTAGAGTAATGTAATTAAATTTATTCCGATTCAGGTGCCAGTTGCGATTTCGCCGAATGCCAACATCAAGACGGTCTTTGTTCGAATGAGTGCAAACAGACTCCCAACGGCCCGCTGTGCCTGTGCCCTATCGGCGAGGAACTCGATGTAGACGGTTTTAATTGCAAAGATATCGACGAGTGCAATCCTCCAGGCCTCTGTTCACAAACATGTGTTAACACCAAAGGCTCCTATTTCTGTAGTTGTATCGACGGCTACCAGTTGACTCCCAACAAACATATGTGCAAGGCAAACAATCATTCCAGCGCCTTCCTCATTATTTCAAACAGACATTCCATTCTTGTAGCAGATCTTAACGAGCAAGGGCTAGAAAGGGTGCCGATAAATGTTGAGAATGTGGTCGCTACCGCTTCGAATATGCATACAGGAACTATATTCTGGTCGGACATGAAATTGAAGAAAATTTCTCGACTAGACAGAGGAAGTGAACCACAAGTTATCATTTCTACTGGACTCGATTTAGTGGAAGGTTTAGCTTACGATTGGGTCGGTGGAAATATTTATTGGTTGGACAGCAAGCTGAATACTATCGAAGTGGCGAAAGAAAATGGCAGTTCAAGAGCGGTGTTGCTCAGCGGCAACATTACTCAACCTAGAGGCATGTGCCTAGATCCTGCTCCAAATGCAAGATGGTTGTTTTGGACCGACTGGGGCGAAAACCCTCGCATTGAAAGAGTGGGTATGGATGGCACGCAGAGATCGGCCATCATCACTACGAAAATCTACTGGCCTAACGGTCTTACTTTAGATACCGCCACTCAAAGAGTTTACTTCGCCGATTCTAAATTAGACTTCATCGATTTTTGTTATTACAATGGTACCGGAAGACAGCAAGTTTTAGCTGGGAGTCATTACCTGTTGCATCCACATTCGCTAACTCTCTTTGAAGATACCCTTTATTGGACTGATCGTCAACTAAATAGAGTTTTATCGGCTCATAAATTCAGGGGTACCAATCAGACTGTAGTATCTCATTTGATATCCCAACCGCTTTCTATTCACGTTCATCATCCTTCGCTTCAACCTCAATATACTTCACCGTGCAAAGTGGATTCTTGTCAACATCTATGTTTATTAAGTCCAAATAGAACTGTCGCATACACTTGTTTGTGCAAGCCCGGTTTCAAGCTACTGCCTGACGGAAAATGCATAGAAGGTAAGCATATTTGTCTATTCGTTTTGAATACATTTCCTCAATAGCGTCTAGAAAATTTAAAAAAAAAATTTCTTTCAGAGGAAACTGCCTATTTAATGGTACTTAAAGGTTCACAAATCATTGATTTATCTCCAGACGGTTCAGGAAGAGCTGGACAACTTGCTTCTGTTGTTGGTGTTCAAGGTATACTCTCTTTTATTTAATCGTATATTACATTAATACCTAGATAAGCAACATTTTGTGGTTTCTCGCTAAAGCAGAACTCAGTAGTGCTTTGTATATATGTAGTATAAAGTATAATAACCATAATATACCTATAAGTGTTGGTCACAGTGATGCGAATCTATTCTAGCCCGCATTGTCATCACTTTTACATTAAATAAAATAGATTCGAAAAAGGAGTGAACACGCATTTGTTAACAAAATAAGTAATATGAAACCGGTTTTAGATTAAACGTGTGACTGTTAGTGTAGCATAGTTCTGGATACATATTATATGTAAGCAAACACATCTATTGTTTTTTAAATGTTACATTTACGTACCTTCAAATACGTAATATTTTACAAATTAAAATACATTTACTTACTGAACTACATTAATATTGGTTTTAGGTGGAGTTCAGTTAGACTATGATCGTCAAGGCCACATGTTATATTGGCTTCAATCCATCTCCGGGGATAGTGAAGATGACGAGAATTGCACAGTGTATAGTATGCCTTACGGCGGCGGCAATAAAGTTGAATTCTTTGGCCAAGACACCGGCATCGTCGGAGCTCCATCTGCTATTGCGTTTGACTGGCTAGGACGTAATTTGTATATGGCTAATAAAGTGGCTAGTAATATCGAACTGATCAGAGTCGACGGAAAAGTAAAGTATAGGACTGTAATATTTGCTAATGATGGCAATAAGACCTCTGTGGCAAAACCTAAAGGAATTTGCTTAGACCCGACTGAAGGGTGAGTTCTATTTCTATTTTCGTATATTTTTTAAAATCTTTTTATTAAGTTTACTCATTTTTAATTTTTATTTGTAGGAAAATCTACTGGTCTGATGAAGGTGGTTTTGGTGTGCCAGCTAAGATTGGAAGAGTTAATATGGATGGATCAAATTCTGTAGTATTAGTCGATGCTATTGAAAGACCTGAAGCTGTAACAATCGATGTCGAAAAGAAAATTATATACTTCAGCACACAATATCCTGCTAGCATCAATAGTGTCAACACTGATGGTAACGACAGGAAAACAATACTGACAGAAGCTAATGCGATATCGTATCCAAAATCAATCGCTGTTCTTGATTCACGGCTTTACGTGCTGGATCCACGCCATGAAAAAATCATAAAGGCCGATCTTCCTAATGGAGATAACATTAAAACTATTCTGGATAATGAAAGCGACTTAAAATCCCTAACGATATTCCAGAAGAGAAAAATGATACATCACCCATGTTCGCAGAACAATGGCGGATGTGAACAGATATGCATCCCCAGTGAAGGAGGATCGAGAGTCTGTGCATGCTCAATTGGTTACAGAAAAGAGAATGAGATCAACTGCGTTCCTTATAAAACCTTTGCAGTCGTTTCTCAACTTGATCTTATACGTGGCTACAGTTTAGACAGCAGTGCCGAGGCAATGGTTCCTGTTACAGGTTTAGGGCATCATATTTTACATGTGGATATACATTTCGCTGAAAATTACATATATTGGGTTGAATTCAATCGTGGCCAATGGAATGGCATATTCAGAATTAGACCCAATGGTACAGAACTTCAGCATATCATTAAAGATGGAATTGGTAGCAATGGTATCAGAGGCTTAGCTATTGACTGGGTAGCAGGAAACTTGTACTTCACTAACGTTTTCCCGCATGAAAATTACGTCGAAATGTGTTGGCTTGATGGTTCTAACAGAAAAGTTTTAGTGAAAACAACAATGGATGCCCCGAGAGAACTTGCTGTCAATCCTCTTAAGAGACTTATGTATTGGATCGATTATGGTCAATATCCGCGCATAGGAAAGGCCTATCTTGACGGTAGTAATTGGCAAACAGTTGTTAGTTCGGGAATATCAAACCCTAGAGATTTGACTATAGATATGTTAACTCACGACGTTTATTGGGTGGATTCTAAACTAGATCAAATTCAGAAAATATCTTATAATGGAGGCAATAGACAGCTTATCAGATCAAATTTACCTAATCCTATGGGTATAGCTGTTCACACTACCAATGTCTATTGGGTTGATAGAAATTTACAGACTATTTACAAGGCTTCCAAATTGCCAGGTAACACGTCCATGCCAGAAAAAGTGCGAATTAATCTACCCAAATTGCGAGATATTGTGATATTTGACGTTAACAACCAACCCACAGACGAAAATAACCCGTGCAGAAAACTTGGTAACGGAGGTTGCGATCAACTTTGTTTCAGTTATCCCCCTGAAGCTAACAAAGGGTACACACATAAGTGTGAGTGTGCTACAGGTCAGATATCGGTCAGCAACCCAAAGAAATGTGATGTAGTTGACGAATATCTTGTGTTTACTACTAGAACAGAAATACGAGCAATTAATTTGGATCCTAAATCGACTGGTGTACCTTTTAAGCCCATAGGAAATTTGACAAACGTTGTAGGAGTTGAGTTCGACTATGCAGATAACAAGCTTTTCTTCACTCAAATAAGACCATGGGCGAGAATTGGGTGGATGTCAGCTAATAATCCAGATTCATCTGGAATACAGAACATTATTACCAAAGGCATTAATCCTGAGGGTATTTCTTATGACTGGACTCAAAAGAAGATCTACTGGACCGACAGCTCAAACAACTCTATTTATGCAATGAATCTCGACGGTACTGAATTGGTAATGATTGCCAGAGTAGAACGACCTAGAGCCATTGTAGTAGATCCCTGCAATGGAACGTTATATTATACTGATTGGGGGCGATTTGGGACTTCCGGAAAAATATATAGAACAACTATGGCAGGTTCTCTGAAGAAAGCAATTATAGATAAAGATCTATCTCAGCCTAGTGGCTTAACAATAGATTTTGATGAAAATATGCTTTATTGGACAGATGCAGTGAGAGAAAAAATAGAACGCTCTAAATTAGATGGTTCGGAAAGAGAAGTTCTTATTTCTGCTACCATATATCCTTTCGCTATAACCGTTTTCAGAAATTATATTTATTGGACTGATTTACAGTTGAGGGGTGTGTATCGCGCAGAAAAACACACTGGAGCTAACATGATCGAAATGGTCAAGCGGTTGGAAGATTCACCTCGTGACATCCACATATACAGTACAAGCAGACAAAAATGTCAAACCAATCCTTGCAGGATAAATAATGGTGGTTGCGCACAAAGCTGTCATCCGGCTCCTAATAATTCGGCCGAATGCAAATGTGACGATAACACTAAACTTGTCAATGAAGGACGTATGTGTGTCGCTAAAAACATTACTTGTGATCCGAGCAAATTCTTCTGCGCTAACAGTAAATGTATCAGTCGTATGTGGTCATGTGATGGCGACGATGACTGCGGTGATAATTCTGATGAAGATAAAAACTATTGCGCGTATCACTCTTGTTCACCAAATGAATTCCGCTGTAATAATGGCAGATGTATATTCAAATCATGGAAGTGCGACCATGAAAATGATTGTAAGGATGGTTCTGACGAGGACGGCTGTGTTTATCCGCCATGTGCGGAAGGAGAATTCACCTGCCTTAACTCACGTTGCATACCAATGTCCCAAGTTTGCAACGGAATCAATGAATGTAAAGATAACATTACCTCCGATGAAACACATGAACGGTGCCCAAGAAATACAACTTGCCCGACTAATCATCTTAAATGCGAGAAAACCAATATATGCGTCGAGCCATACTGGCTGTGCGATGGTGACAACGATTGTGGCGATAATTCAGACGAAGATCCACTGCACTGTGCACAAAGAACATGTCCACAGAATAGTTTCCGCTGCCCAAATCATCGATGTATACCGGCTACATGGTATTGCGATGGTGATGATGATTGTGGTGATGGTGCTGATGAACCGCCAGAGTACTGTCGCTCAGAAGGTCGAACTTGCTTCGGAGATTTGTTCACATGTGACAATGGAAACTGTATACCAAGAATTTATATCTGCGATGGTGATAATGATTGTCTTGATATGAGCGATGAAGATGACAGACATCAGTGTAATGAAAGAAAATGTGATGCGGAAACTGAATATACATGTGAAGTTAACAAATTCTGGGGCCGGGCGCAATGTATACCGAAGAAATGGTTATGCGATGGTGATCCTGACTGCATTGATGGTGCTGACGAAAACTCTACTATTCATCATTGTGCTACCCCACCACCATGCTCAGAAGATCAATTCCAATGCAACAATGGGAGGTGCATCAACCAGGGTTGGGTATGCGATCACGATAATGATTGTGGAGATGGTTCTGATGAAGGCAAACACTGTAACACGCAATATAAACAATGCTCAGATCAAGAATTCAAATGTCAAAATTTCAAGTGCATCAGAAATCATTTCAGATGTGACGGAGAAGATGACTGTGGTGATCATTCTGATGAAGTTGGTTGTGTTAAAGAAAATAAGACATGCCCTGCCGGTCAATTCAAATGTAACAATGACCAATGTATTGACAACAGACTGGTTTGTAATAAAGTATCTGATTGCTCTGATGATTCCGATGAACCACCTCACTGTAACATCGACGAATGTGCAAAGTTAGAAATTAATCAATGCGGTCACAAATGCATAGACACTTTAACAGGATATTATTGTGACTGTAATCAGGGTTACAAATTGCTCGCTGATGGTAAAGCCTGTGCTGATATTGATGAATGTTTGGAAACTCCAGGAGTCTGTTCGCAGTATTGTTCAAATACACCTGGTTCATACTACTGCAAATGCAATGAACAGTATTATGAGAGAGAAGCCGATGAACATACTTGTAAGAGGAAAGATAAAATAAAACCATGGGTCATATTTACGAATAAATATTACGTGAGAAATATGTCAACAGATGCTTCACTTTATAATCTAGTTCATCAAGATCTCATGAATGTAGTGGCTATAGATTTCGATATCAAAGAACAAAAAATGTATTTCGCAGATGTATCTGCTAAAACTATTTATCGATCTGATTACTCCGACCCGAATCCGACTAAAGAAGTTGTCATTAGACACGATTCACATGGTCTAGAAGGTATAGCTATCGATTGGATAGGTCGCAAACTATATTGGCTAGATAGACATTCGAAGAACTTAGATGTTTCTGAATTAGACGGCACGAGAAGAAAAACATTAAAGACTGGTATTGCTGATCCAAGAGCCATTGTTGTACATCCGGGTACTGGATACTTATACTATACATCGTGGCATTTGCAAGCTTACATTGGTAAAATGGGTATGGATGGCTCTAATTACACTACAATTTTAAATTGGGAAGATGACATCGCCTGGCCAAATGCTTTAACGATTGATTACTTCACTGATAGAATTTATTGGGCTGACGCTCACTTAGATTACATCGGTTCAGCCGATTTGGAAGGTAGACATAGACATGTAGTACTGTCTGGCACAAAAGTACCTCACGTCTTCGCTCTTAGTCTCTTTGATGATGAAATCTTTTGGACCGACTGGAATCTTAAAGCAATAAGTAAGGCAAATAAACATTCTGGAGAAAATTACACAGTTCTCAGAAATACTACACATCGCCCTTATGACATTCACGTTGTTCACCCACTACGGCAATTGCCGTATCCTAATCCCTGTGGTACTAACAACGGAGGATGCTCTCATCTGTGTCTCATAGCCCCACCTCATGAATCAACTTATTTGAATATTATGGGTTATGGCGAAGAGGGTGCAATGACCTACAGATGTGCTTGTCCCAATCAATTTTATTTAGCAAGAGACATGAAAACTTGCATTGCCAACTGCACAGATGGTCAACATAGGTGTAATGGACGCGATGAAAAATGTATTCCTTGGTTCTGGAAATGTGACGGCGAAAAGGACTGTGTGGATGGTTCGGATGAGCCTGATACTTGTCCTGTCAGACATTGCAGAGCTGGATCATTCCAATGTAAAAATACTAACTGCACACCAGCGGCAACTATTTGTGATGGTACAGATGATTGTGGAGACGGAAGTGACGAGGCACAATGCTCGCATGAATGTCCTTTATTAGAATTCAAGTGCAAGTCCAGTGGCAGGTGCATTTTGGACAGTTGGAAGTGTGATGGTGATACTGATTGTAAAGATAATAGTGATGAAGATCCGGCAATGTGTCATAATAGACCTTGTAACCCCGACACAGAATTTTCTTGTAAAAATGGCCATTGCATTCCTAAGTTGTGGATGTGTGATTTTGACAACGACTGTGGGGACGATTCAGATGAACCCGCGTACATGTGTCGGCAGAAGAATTGTACTACTGGCTGGAGAAGATGTCCCGGACAATCCAATTATAGATGTATACCCACATGGCTATTCTGTGATGGCAAAGATGATTGCAGAGATGGTTCCGATGAACTTCCAGAGAATTGTCCAAAATGTAAATCCGACATTGAATTCACTTGCGACAACAAACATTGTATATCTAAACATTGGTTGTGTGACTTTACTGATGACTGTGGCGATGGTAGCGACGAATCTGAAGCAATATGCCATCATAACTATAGAGAATGTTCTGAATCAGAATTTAAATGTGGAAACGGTAAATGTATTTCATCGAGATGGCGATGCGATCATGAAGATGACTGTGGCGACAATTCTGATGAAATGGATTGCGGAGGATTCAAGTGCAAAAATGGGACATTCCAATGCAAATCTGGGCACTGTATTGCAGCCTTCTTCAGATGTGATGGAGACAGAGATTGTAGAGATTTATCTGATGAGATCGGGTGTCCTCCGCGATTCCCCGGTGGCAGATATTGTCCAGAAAGCAGGTGAGATTTTTTGTTGCTTTTTAAAGGCGTTCATCTAATCCGTTCATTTCACAAATATACGCGAGAATTTTTTTTTACAGATTCCAATGTGCAAACAATTTGTGTGTGTCGCAATCAGACTTGTGCGATGGCACCGATGACTGCGGCGACGGCTCTGATGAGGCACCTTCGATGTGTACGAACTTTAACTGCGATACACTAAGGAGATTCCAGTGCGACAATCATCGCTGCGTACCTAGGTTAATATTATTGTCATAAAAAAATATAGCTTTTATAATTGTTATTAGAATGCATTTTGTCGAAGGTTTGTTGAAGGATCAATTTTGGGACCGCTCTTATTTTTGGTTTACATTAATGATCTTCCATTTATGCTTAAAGACCTTTGTGAAATAATATTATTTGCTGATGACACATCATTATTATTTAAAGTTAACAGAAAAGACATAGATATTAGCGGACAGAATAGGACCTTGGCGGATGTCTCGAGATGGTTCGCTGCCAATAATTTGTTAAGTTATCCCTATCCAATGTACGCAAAATCCATAATGGAATGAAACTGGATGGGAAAGAATTAGAATTAATGAAATCAGCTACTTTTCTTGGTTTAACAGTAGACAATAAGTTACAGTGGGCGGACCATATCGGGACTTTATCTAATAAGCTCAATTCGGCAATATATGCTATTAGGCGCATTAGACAGTTGACAGATGTAGCTATGGCTAGGCTGGTGTATTTCGCATATTTCCATAGCCTTATGTCTTATGGTCTGCTACTGTGGGGATCAGCGGCGCATATGAAATCTATCTTTATTTTACAAAAGAGGGCAATACGTACCATCTACAGTATGAACGCACGTGAGTCGCTGAGAGATCATTTTAAAGACATTGATGTACTCACCTTACCCTCAATATACATCTATGAAAACATAATGTACACTAAAAAAAATTTAGATCTATTTCAAAAGAAAGGCGTTGTTAGTGGTGTGAAAACTCGTGGTCGTGATCAGCTAGTTATTCCTAAATTTAAATTACAAAAGTCAAGTGGTTCATTTTTAGGTAACTGTTTTCGTTTTTATAATAAAATTCCTCAAGAAATTACTCAATTAACGGAAAGCAGATTTAAACTTGTCATTAAACGCACACTGATTGGAAAAGCATACTACAAAATTAGCGATTTCATTAAAGACACAACAATAGACTGGAAGTGATCCTCTCTGCGTATGCATTTACTGGCTTTATAGATATTGTATTTTTAAATAACTATTGTAGAATGATGTTGAAAAAATGATACCTGACTGAGTTTCTTGTCGGTTCTTCTCAGTATTCAGGTTTTCTTTTCGAACCGAACTAAAGTAGATTTGACGTTCAAAAATACCTTGCATTTGGGTTTACTTGAATAAATTGATTTGATTTTGACTTTGTCTCGAATTATTTGTACTTTGCAAATCAAGAAATTGTGTACAAATATTTTTTTAAGTCACCTAAATTTTGTTTTAAACTTCAATATTTAAAAAGTTTTAGTGAATTCTCTTGTAGTGAACACTCCTGTAGTGAATGCCATTAACAAATAGTTTAATGAAGACTATAGGCATCTTTATAAATTGTTGTTTCCTGAAATTTTCATATTTCCAGATTAGTCAATATCAAAAACAATACCGATAAAGGCGTGAAAAACTTGTTACAAATGTCTTTTTTTGTAGTAGTTATGCCGTATTTGCATTGGGATACAAATTGTATTGACTGGATGTTTACGTAATGATTTGTGCATCAACTTTCTAAGTCATAACGCCTTAGGATCTAAGGTAGATAGCGAACTATGGCTTAAGTTGCTATCAAGGTACTTGGTGCCCATATTACAAGTGCATAGTTTAGTTCGGTGACGGTCGTGTGACGTACGAGTATAAGTGTGATGTGTGTGTATGTGTGTGTGGCAGGTACCAAGTGTGTGACGGCGCGGACAACTGCGGCGACGGCTCGGACGAGAACAACATGACTCTGTGCGCGACGCGCGGGCGGCCGTGCGATCCGTACGCGCAGTTCTCGTGCGCCAACCGGCGCTGCGTAGAGCGCGCGCAGTTGTGCGACCTGGCCGATGACTGTGGCGACGGCTCGGACGAGCTGGGCTGCCACCACGCGCGCGCATGCACCGACCTCGACAAAGGTACGAGCTACGTGCTTCACCGACAATATTTATGTATAATATTACCCATACCCACTCGATTAAGTGTTGAGTGTTGGAAACGATCGCTATATAAAGTATAGTGGAATAGGCGAAGGTAACTGTATATTGGGCCGTATGTTTAATTGCCTGATTTGTAGTTATAAAAAATTGGACCATGTGCCACTTGCTTACACGAACTTCTTGGTTATTTACACAGCTTTGAGGTATCCTAACATGATTATATCGTTCTTTTCTATAATTTTAGTAAACCTTCCATATTTTTTTTATTATCTTCTACAACCTAACCGCTTCGACATAATACGATTTTATTGCAGGAATATTTAGACTACCTAGTTTAAACTTCTTTTGAATTCTTTTTCTGATTAAACTCGACTAAAGAGAACAATACTTACTGCAACCAGTCTTAAATTAAATAAACACAATTATTCGTTCCACAGTATTATTCTATTTTCTATTTCACACAGGTGGCTGTGAACATTTCTGCACAAATCTAACTTTGGCTGGAGGTGTGGGTGGTTATATCTGCACATGCTTCCAAGGTTGGATAATTTCACCAACGGATAAAAAGAAATGTGTAGATGTCGACGAGTGTGCTACAGGAACGCACCATTGTTCACAGCTCTGCACCAACTTAAATGGAAGCTTCAGTTGCAGCTGTCGCGATGGATTCAAGTATGTATTCAGTCATTAGAGATAAAATAACAAAAGAAACTCTATTTAATCATTGTTTTTTTCTGTTTTTAGATTAGCAGACAATTTATCTGGAGTATGCAAAGCTATGGAAGGCGAAGTAGTCTTAATGTATGCGAATGGTCCCGATATACGAGCCTTCATTCAGGATAAAAACGAACAAATAGATGTAATAACATCTGAGAAGAGAATCGAGGCAATCGACTATGATCCTAAGAATGAGATGGTGTTCTGGGCTGACAGCTATGATAAGACTATCAAACGATCGTACATGATCAACGCGATGGACGGAAAAGTCAAGAGTGGATTTGCTCAGGATCTCAACATGAAAGGAAATTCGAAACCTACAGCCTTAGCAGTTGATTACATAGGAGATAACTTATACTGGACAGAAACCGATAGGACTGGATCGAAGCCAAGAGGACGCGTCATGGTCGCTAGAACCGATGGCAGGTATAGGCGAGCGCTGGTGTCCGCTGGCATCGAAAGTCCCACATCTATCGCTTTAGATCCTCAAATGGGACGGATGTTCTGGACTGACGCTGGGTCGGCCCCGAAGATCGAAATTGCATGGCTGGACGGCTCGAAACGCCGGCCAGTTATCACTGAAAACATAAGACACCCGACTGGTCTAGCCATCGACTATGCGATGGATCACACGATCTATTGGGCGGATACGAAGTTGAACACAATTGAAATGATGTCACACGACGGTTTCAATAGGAAGGTGATTATGAAGGGCGAAATACTGAAGCATCCTATATCTCTGGACGTGTTCGAATCGTCTCTCTACTGGGTGACGCGGGACAGCGGAGAATTGATCCGTCAAGACAAGTTTGGTCGCGGAGTACCATTCGTCATATCTAAAGATCTCGTTAACCCTTCTGCCGTCAAAGGTAATTTATAGTTTTTCTTTTTTATGTATAAAGGGATGACAAAGTTAGTGTGGAAAAAATCAATTACACACAGAAGTAACCACGGATAACAGATAGCTTTGATAAAAAAAAATTATTGCGGTCAAAAATGAATTGTAACAAGGCTTCTGCTTTGCCATTGTGGCATTGTAGTATTTTTAAAAATAAGTGTAAGGGTTGTAAGTGCAGTATGCTATCTGCAGTAGTACAATATAATTTGTAAATGTATTATGGGCCAAATAGCCCAGTAAGTGTAAAGATTTACTATCGACGGTTACAGTATTGAAACTAAAATTACAAAAATGGAACCCTTATGCTACAATGAAGATATCTCTTTTTCTTTCTTTTTCTTTATGAAACTAAACATATTGCGTATGTGCAGGTACCAGTCACATATAATGCATCGTATCGTTACGTACGCGCTGTACCGCTAGGATGTATTAGAGGAGCAATCATATCTACAGATAGCAGACACGTAGAGTGTCCATCGTATCCGTACAAACACGGGCTGAACGTTAGATGTAAATACGGCTACATAAAACTTATAATCTAATGATATTTTACTTGCTTGAGTTGATACATGTTAGACACATTGTGTCTGTAAATATGAGTGCTCTTTAAATCGAAACCACAAAAATAGAGCTCTTCACTGAAATAAGGGTTCCGTTCTCCCGCACTGAGTATGGAGGTCCAAAAAGCTAACCCCGTGAACGTGCGTGCGCAGTGTACCACCCGCAGCGGTACAACTCGTCGCGCGCGCACGCGCAGGCGCAGGCGTGCGCGCGCGCGCCCTGCTCGCACCTGTGCCTGGCCGTGCCGGCCGGCCGCCGCTGCGCCTGCCCCGACGGCCTGCAGCCGCCCAAGCGGGCCACGCAGGAGCTCGCCTGCGACGCAGGTAACTTACTTCTACCTGTGTTACACACACTCTACGTACATCTACACACTACACACACTGGACCACTCGACCTATAGAGACGAAATATCGGACCATCTTATTCACCACTGTTCAATTTATTTACACATTTGTACATATTTCTTTCGCCTTTTTAAATTGTATCATACTCTCTACACCATGACTATTTGATTTTTACAATTCGGCCTTGATTTTTTTTGGCTTCTGCCATCGCTGACATACACTGTATATTTTCTTTGTTAATCGTTCGTCATTCATCACACATTCTTACTACTTACATACTTGTAGCTTCTAAGCAACTTTTGCTATTTGTGAGAGATCGCATTTCTATCCCATTCATCTTATTTTAACATTTATACCTCTGTAATGTAATAATCTGCGTACCTGTGTATTTATTTATTTTTGACTGTGTATATGTCTTTGTTGTGTAATGCGCGTGAGTGTGCTACGTGTATACATACGGAAGTACACACAGGTGTGATTGTGTTTGTAATATGTTATTTTTTGTTGTGTTCGTGTATTCATATCTCACAGCATACAAAGTTTACGAGTACATCAGTGTGTATGTATGTAATAATGTACCTATGTCTTGACGATTTGACATCGATAGATTACAACCTATCAAAAATGTGTGTGTATGCGTGCGTGCGTACGTGAGTGCGTGTGCGTGCGTGCGTGCGTGTGTGCGTGTGCGTGCGTGTGTGTGTGCGTGTGCGTGTGTGTGTTGTGTGTGTGTGTGATGTGTGTCCCGTGTATGTCGTGTATGTCGTGTCGCGTGTCGCCTGACCGTGCCGTGGCCACTGGTGTCGCCAGCGGTGGAGGGCGAGCGGCCGCTGCCGCGCGTGTGCCCGTGCGAGGCGGGCGGGCGCTGCGTGGAGGCGGAGGAGGGCGGCGAGCTGCGCTGCGAGTGCCGGCCGCCGCTGCAGCCGCCGCTGTGCGCGCCGGCCGCCGCGGCCAGCGCGGGCCGCGCCGCCGCCGCCGCCGTGCTGCTGCCCGTCAGCCTGGTCGTGCTGCTGGCGCTGGCCGCCGCCGCCGTCTGGTTCGTGCTGCGCAGGAGGCCCTTGTGAGTACACACACATACCACATACATATGTACGGACTAGTGATGTGCCGGATATCCGTATCCGTATCCATGTCCGCGGATATCCGAGGGGAAGAAAATATCTGCATTCGTATCCGTTTCCATTACTTTTTACCGGACCTTAAACGGATCTTTTATATCAATCTCAATAAATAGAATTTTATATAGATAGCAATGAAATATAATAGCTTCAAATTACTTTTTATTTCTTAAAATTAGTTTCGTCACTGTTTTTTAAAAAAAACAAACAAATAATTATAATAAACATTATGATAGTAAGTTACCTCACTAAGTTCACATTAAATAGGACTATTTAATCATATTCAAACGAACAAACGAAGTATGAAAGTTGAGGTTTGTATCCGTATTCGCGGATATAGACACTAATAATCCGTATCCGTGTTCGTATCCGCGGATATACATTTTTAACAATTCGGCACATCTCCAGTACGGACATACATACGTACATACACACGTACACATACATACAATCATTTTAAAACAGCCTTACAAAATGGCTTGTAGGAAAAACATTTTATTAT
Organism: Zeuzera pyrina; assembly: GCA_907165235.1. NCBI lineage: Eukaryota > Metazoa > Arthropoda > Insecta > Lepidoptera > Cossidae > Zeuzera > Zeuzera pyrina. The sequence continues at coordinate 23,943,917 of OU015629.1, forward strand.
TATACACTACAAGAATTTGTGAATTACACATGGTGACTTATGTATTGTTTTACTTGTTTCTCATCACTAGAGGTCGCCCCGTGGGCGAAATTCGACTGTAATAAAATATAAACTTATAATATAAACTTTTTGGCGACAATCTACTCTGCGCGACTTTGATTCAAGGAGGTTACGTTACATAATGATCGCGAACTATTATAAGTATTAAGAGTGTTTTTGACGGAAATTGTATTCCATACTGCGAACACGTGAAGGATCTTGGAATTTATATTGATCGTACTTTGTCCTGGTCATCACAAATTGCTGAGGTCAGCAGGAAGTTGTTTGCTGCTGCGGCATAACTCAAAAGACTGCGTAATTTCTTGCCTCTGGGCACAAGAGTGGCGCTTGGTCAGTCCTTATTGCTGCCTATTCTTGATTATGCTGATGTCAGTTACCTGGATCTCACAGAGGAGCAATTAAATAAACTTGAGCGTCTTCGAAAATTTTGTATCAGGTTCATATTTGGACTACGCAAATATGATCACTTCGCAGAGTTTCGCGCACAGCTCAAGTGGCTTCCAATTCGTCTTCACCATAACACACATATCCTTAATCTTCTTTATTCCATTCTGTTCATTCATTTGATACCAGCTTATCTAAAAATAATTTTAAGTTTCGCAGTGGTCGAGATCGAAGCCTAGGACACTGTGAAACTCTCCGTCTTGAAATTCCTTCCCACACTACAAAGTTCTTTTCTGATTCCTACAGCGTTCAAGCAGTTCGTTTATGGAACTCGCTCCCATTGATGTTAAGAAGTGCTAACACACTTGCTCAATTTCAACGTGAAGTCAAATTCTACTATCTTTCTCCATAGCTTCTGGACATTGCCTTGCATTTACCTGTATAAAGGTGCAGGTGGATGCAGGGTAATGTCATTTCATTTGTAATGTGATTATGATTAATTATACTATGTTGGTAATTCATCATTATTTATTTTTATATATTTATATAATATTTGTAATGGATGTATATGTATATTTGTTAATATTTTTATTTTCGCACCACCCACAAGTTTTCCATTTTTTTTTCTCTTTACTTTAAGGTTGCCTGGAAGAGATTTCTCTAGCGATAAGTCCGCCTAAATTGTACATTTTCATTGTATTTTTCTTTGTGACTGTATATTTGTACTGGTGCAATAAAGTGTATTGTATTGTATTGTATGACATTGACAGTATTTTTAACATTGGCAGTAGGAACGTAAACAATGAATGTTTTATTTAATTTAATTTAATGTACTTATTTGTAACATATTACATATAAATTTTAGCTTTCTCCAGTCCCTCTCCATATAAACTTTAAGTGTACCAAATTACACACTCTTCCGTGTGCGTAATGTGCTTAGAAAGGGGTTTTCGTGGCTTCCGCGGCTTAGGTTAGATTACATATATACAAGTTTATATTATGTACAAACATTGTTTTTTAAAAAAGCTTACGCCTACCTCTGCGAATCCGAGCTCATAGTATTTCAGATCAAATTTCATAATTAGTTCAGCAATTTAGCATTTCCCATATAAAGTTTCATTTCCCTTTTCACTCCTTTAGGAGTAGATTTTCGATAAATAGTAGCCCGTCTTTGACGTAACAAGCAATATTAGTATTTAACAAAAATGTTTAAAACTGTAGAATCGAAGTCAGTACGTCATATAACGATTATTTATCACAACGTTTGACCGTAAAATTGTATTTACAGATAGACGCTACAGATTTACATAGTAGTATAGATGTGTATATATAAGCATCATGGGCGTAGCCAGGGGGGTTTTGGGGGTTCAATCCTCCCCAAAATATTCAAAATATTACATTAATATTATGTTGAAATAAGGAGAGGCGAGAAATATAACCAGAAGATTAATTTTCTAATGCGTTTCGGTTATTTTTTCACACTTTTTTTTTCAATATACGTGAAAAGTAGTAATTTCATGCACATATATTTGTTGTTTTTCTTAACCCCCCAATGCTAAAACCTGGTTACGCCCGTGATGTGCATACCCTTAAATGAGTATGTTTTGTTTGACAGCGGCAAGGGCGGCGGGCTGAGCAGCTTGGCGTCATCGCAGAGCGTGTCGTTCCGCGCCGGGTCCAACGTGGAGTTCGGGGCCGCGGCCGGTGCGGCCGGTGCGGCCGGTGCGGAACCCGCCTATACGCTAGAGGAGGCGCCGCGCAAGGGTCGCGATTTCAGTAACCCCATGTATGAAGCCGTGACCCGCGCCGTCGCCGCCGGGGAGCCGGAGCCGCCGCTGCGTCAGTATCTCCTATATTATATCTATTATCTACATACTACCATACACTTTATTAATAACTTGAGACGCCGTGCCCGAATAACATCGATGAAGTAAATCAGATGAGCTGACTCGCCTGTACATACGACGCACATTTATTATCAAATAAGCTGATCGGCCGCCATTTCTTTGCAAAACAGCACCGACACGTCTATATTTTATTTCGTTTTGCCTCACACTTCATAGTACGAGACGGACTCACAATACTTTATGACGTCTATGTCCATTTTTAAAAATAAATAATTGGATGAATCTTTTGTTATTAAGGCGACACATTGGAAATATTGACGGCAGGGATCTCAATTTTTCTAAGTGACTACAAAACGAATGACAGTGATATTTGGTAACCTGATTTTTCATTTCAGTGACTTTATTATGTTAGTTAAGATACACGATTGGTTAACTTTTGTAACACAAAAAAAAAATATCAAACATACCTCTTTTAAAACAGAGATTTACATTTTTAGGAGTAACGGGACAAATCTATGCTTCTAAATTTTCTGTATAGTTTTAAGCTATACATATTCTTCAAAATGTCAGTTGGATTTTTTAAAATTTATTATAGTTTTCAAAATAAACGAAAATAACTACTTTTTCGTGTTTTTCGTAAGCTAGCGCGAGTTAACTTTTGAAGGAGACGCCAGTGATGATCTATGTGACTTTTTATTGGTAAATATTACATTATAGGTCTTAACTACAGCTTATTCGATATAGGAATGCCATCAGTAGAGGGTGTCTACGTATTTATAACTAAGTTAGCGTCGGTGCTCGGTGGGGTACGCTGTGTTCCCACGGCGACATGTGTTTTACACAAATAACAGATAACTTAAAAGTAAACTTATTTTAGAAATGTCCCAGAGTGCAGGATTTTGGTTAACGTCAACTAACACATGGCAAATGAATAGTTAAGGAATATGTTATTGTTGAATACCGTGCATTCTGGTTATTATCAGCTACTATAGATGTGTTTGCTTGTTTGCGTTTTAAAAGTCCGTTTACTCGCGCGCACTTTTGCATAGACCAGAAGGTCTATTTTGGATTAAATTATTGTTTATCAATATGTCGCCTTAAGAGTCCACCCAGCGCAACCGAATTGTCCATTACCCCTGCGCTCTACGCCTATAACAATAAAGTAGATTTTCGCAGTTACGCCTTTGATCATATTTTAGCGCGGAGATATCTCAACATTTGGTTTAGCACAATTGTAATTTGCAAGAAAACTGCATTACCAATTAAAAAACTGGTTTTAGAGATTTGAGATATTATAATTACCTATCCGTTTTAGTAAAAATCATTTTAAAACTTTGTTGAATTTTAGAGATGCAACTGAAACACAGTGAAAAACAGAGATCTTTCTAGAATTTTTTTAATCGAGATTTTTTTAACCAATTATATTTCCACCTTTAAGGATTTCAAGATAAAGAGTTACAGATGTATATATCCAAGTATCTAAGTCTCAGTCTTCTTAGATTTCGAGATCCAGGTCACCAGACACCAAAGTCTGCACATAGTTGGACTTTTAACATAAAATTGGATAAATATTCAATAAAAACAAATTATTGTTAGCATTGCTATTAAGTCCAAGCTAACATTAGTTAGATCACGAGATAAATTTACTTAATTCCAACCCATTACCCTTTTCATCTCAACATTTTGACTGGATTATACTAATCATGGTCACGGGCAGACTGATGAGGATGAGCGTTGTCTGTGTAGTGTAGTAGTGAGCTGTTCCTGGCAACTGCCCAAACTTGTTTATGACATTTTTGATGTGAAACGTTTTATGCGACGGAGCAGATCAGCTGTTGGCGTAGCGACATGGCGACGCGTCACCATTCGATTATACAAAGCTAGTATACTTATAGCGGATAGCATATGTAGTGTTGTTATTCGTTTCGGAACACATTGCTTGTTTTTTAAAGAAAGAACAATTTTTTTTTAAATCGGATTTTTTTTTAATGGCGTGGCGCAAGTTGAATCGGAATATTTTGTTTTTGATTATACTATTTTTTTTTTACTATGCCGTATTTATTTCATGCATATTATTTTGTGTACATAATAGTTTCAATGTTTCACATCTATCATACATCCCGCGACGGCTCATTTTTTTATTAATGTCGATGTTAAAATTAAAAAGATATTAAGCCTTAAAGTATTAACGACATATACCTGATTAGTTATAATTGTAACATGATGTTGAAACTGCCTTGCAGCTGGCATATACGAAGTACCAGAGGAGCTGAAGGAGAAGGTTGTATCGGCGGTGATTTCGCCATCGTCGACAGAAACGCGCGGGGCGGGCGCGGGCGCGCTCGCGGGCGCGGGAGCGGGCGCGGGGCGGCGGCCGCGCGCGCTCGACCCGGCGTTGGACACGGGCGTGGACACGCAGCAGCTGGTGCGGGAGGACCGGGAGGACCGCGACTGCTAGCGGTAAGGGCGCCAGCACGTGTCACACACACACACGCGCGCACACACACACGCGCGCGCACACACACACACACACACACGAGTTCATCCACGCACGCGTACACATGCTTCATACACACAAGCACGCATACACACACGCACGCATACGCGTAAGCACGCATACACACATCCACGCATACATCTTCGTACACTTACATACACGCATGCATGCACACACGCACTGCGCTATCAATCGTGACCATATAGTGAGTGTGTACTGTCGAGGGGCCTATCGAGTGAGTTCCGGTAGTGATGGTGAAATATAACAACTACGAGCGAAAAAAGTTATATATTTAATATTGCGGTAAGAACCCGTTAATTTATTATTATAATGCTTATCACTTTTTAAAATTTTTTGAAGTAAACTGCATTTTCATGAAAGTTTTTGAAATAAAGTATTTTAGTTAATGTTAATTTTAATATTAACGTCAGAATATGTATGTATTTTTTGTTATTAGTAAAAAAAAAATATTAATTAGTAATAACACATAATAAACAAGTTAATTTTCACAATTAAGGAATAAGTAAGGAAGCGAGAATTTTCCAATCTAATATTTTCCTCACGAAAGAAAACATTTTACATTTTTTTTTAACCGTGAGGGGGCGACGAGACTTGTGCCCTTCCCTACTCCCATTGCTCTACTTTTTTTGATTAAACAGAGTGAAAATTATTATGATTAAGTTTTTGTCATACTCTATTGGCTGTTTTGGGTCATTTACTTTACGTTAGTAACTAATTAATCTGTGCTTTTACCTTAAATACGAAGTGTACTTAATATTTTTTCGTACTCTCCTAATATATAAACGAAATCAGTGATGAGTGAGATCTCACCTGTCGTGGCTCGTACTTACTTCGTGCGTGTCGTTGCAGCTAGCGGCCGGCGCGGTGCGCGAATCGCCGCCGGCGCATGGCCGTGTTCACGGTCCGCGTCGGCGACTACGCGCCTCTGCGTTCGCCCGCGCTCTATCAACTTGACACTCGCTGACCGACTCGGCATTCGGTACTACACAGCGACACCAATTGCTACCTAACTTTGTATTAAATATGAGGTGACATTATCAACTAACAAAATCTCCCTTTGACAGCTGTCAAAACCAGTGTTGCCAACACCGAATTGTTATTCCTCTTAAAAGTATGTCAAAATTATGCTAAAGCTAAAATAAATTGAAAGTTTATATTACAAGTTTGATTAAAATACCTGGAAAATTTCGTTATAATTTAATTTCGTGAAGATTTATGTTTAATTTAAAAAACTTCTAAACATTGTTACCTTTCAAAATTAACTAGCTTTTTGTACTTCTGAATTTAGGGGAAAAATCCTTAAGTTGGCTACACTGCTCGAAACTTATTTATCTAAAATGTTTGTATAAAATTACTTCGTGTACACCATTTAGTCGCCTTCATATCCGATGTTGATCGGACGAATTTAATCTTAATATTCTCTTTTCTACGTGAAATTTTCAATCTTTCTTCCTTTTTTAAGTAATTTTTTGCCTTCCATTCTTACGCCTTATGAAACTTTACGAGCCATTCAAACTTTTAAATTAAGTCAATTTCTCAGTAATTATATTTTCTTCCATAATGTTTTAAATGAATGCATCTTTCGCTCCGCAATGGCGCCCTCTAAGCGTACTTATTACTGCATTTCGTTCAATGACCGTTTCAATTATTCCGGTTATAATTCCTAAATATTCAACGTTATAACGACGATTTACCATATCATAAAGTGATATTCTCGATTTGCTATATCATGTATTGAGATTTCTGAATTAGATTAGAAGGCGTAGACTCGCTTCGTCTAGGATATAATCTTGAGATTTTATAATCGTCATTATATAATCGTCATTTACAATGCCTGTTTGCGTTAGAATCTTCCGAGCCCAAACTGATGAATTCCTAAAATTTGTATATGTTGAATTAGGGTTAAATGAATCGTAGTACATAAAACAGTAACATAGGAATTGTTATCGAAAGCACTCCCGCCATTTCGCGGGGTGGTTATTCTGTAGAATTTTAAATTGGTTTGACAATAAGCAATATACTATTTAGACGTTAATTTATTTATTTCGGTTTAAGACTATGTAAAATATAGCGATGTTGTGTTTTATAATTGTCTATGATAAATCATATTTTTGTGGGATTCATTGAAGTTTTGCCATAAATATGTGAGATAATGTTTCTGTTGTTTTTTTTTTATTATCTTCATCAGTTTGTTGTTGATCTATGAATTGTAAATATGTGCGTTCTTTGTGATGTACATTAAAATAGTCCAAATTATATTTGAAACTATTGTTTTAATTCTATTGTTATTATAAATATGTATTATAAATAGATAAGTGACATTTTTTTGTGAACACATCACGTAAAATCATCACATGTTTAACTTTGACTAATTAATTAAATATACAGATTCAGACATATTACATAATTAAAGGATAGATAAAAAGGATGGAGGTGTCAATATATTATTATGAAATATATATATAAGAAGATGAAATATTTTTGTATTGGGATTATTATTAGTTAAGTAATAGAAACGAAATGATATTAAATAGATGGAAATATTATGTAAAAATAAATTAATATAAAATATTTTCGAAATTTTATTAGTTTTTCCTTATGTATGGAATGATTTGATGGTTCGGGCACATAGAAAAAATGAGTGATACACGACTGACGTAGAAAATCTACAGAGCGAAATTAAGCTGTGACAGAAGTCGAGGAAAACCGAAGCTGATTTAGTATGAAAATTAAATAGTCGGAGTCATAGCTGACGAAAATATCTGTAAAAGTAAATGAGGAGAATTATTAGATTTGGGAATGTGGAAGATCCCACATAGCATATAAGTTTGCAGCATGCTTGATTTTTTTTTAATGCGAATTATGGAGTCAAATATTACGAGCCAAGTTTTTGACAGTATTGCTACAAACTTATAATTTAAGTAAATATCAAGTTTATACTTGGTAATTACTTTTGCGTATTAGCATTTAGCACGCAATGGGCTTCTGGTACGATAACGGAATGTAGACCTAGGGGGCAATTCTCGCTTAATAGAGATTGTTTCGAATTAGAGATATGTCGAAAAATATGGCGGATGTCTATTAGTAGCGGTTGATCGTATTCTCATAGTGTCACCCATACACATATCTCTATCGCCAGCGTTCGACATGTAACGAGTGGTTTGTAGCAGTCGACACTAGAATGTCGTATGTAAAGTCTAATAATTACACATGTATTGTACTCATCTTTAACCTCACATATATTAATTTAAGTAACTAGCTATTGTCTATGTTATCTGTGATAATAAAATATAACAGAAAAATGTTATTGAAAAAAAATTTCGTCTCGAAAAATTTTACTTTGCAAAGTAATGCAATTAATTCAGCTGCTATATGTCCAACTACATGGTATGATTTTAAAACGAAAGTAAGTAGTATACTTTACTATAATATGTTCTCAGTTTATTTTTATTTTATTATGTAATATTTTTAAACGAGAATACATATTTAATAGTTTTTATGTTAATAAAAAACGTATTTAATACATTTCCCAATTTAATCAACTTAATCGACTTAATCGAGAAAAACGGAACGCATAGTCTGTAGAGGTGAAGTAGGAGTATAGAGATTATTGTCTAATATCACCAAGAGCAGCATTTTTAGAGTCAGAGTCATATTTTTCTACATTTTTGATAGAAATCGGAGATTCGACCATATCGATTTGGACAATCTAAGATTTAGACATTATGTCGCAGGAACTGAGAATTGACCACCTGAATAACTCCAGCACCAAACACTGCTATGTCAACATTGTATTTGTTGCGTGGTAAGCAGGAAGTGTGAACTTGTTTCTGGTGCATATACTTTACAAACCTGGCGCATGCCTGTTTCAAGTTTAAATTGCTATCTGGGATGCAGCGACTGCGATGTTTAGAACCCCGTTCTAGATGTCTACCCCATTAGGGATACAGCATGCTAATATATGTGTATTTTTCTTATTAGACTACAATAGCCAGAGTATTTTTAAAGTTCTGTACCCATTTAACTATAGTGGAATGTTGTTTATGCTAATAAGTAATTAATCACACTTCAATCACTTACGATGAGCTTAACACTAGAAATGACGTAGAATCGCCAAGAGTGGAGTAAAAGTATCAGGAAGGCTGACCCTGGGCAGATAACAGGCCAGGGAATTGATCGATTGTTGGTATCTTGCTACCAACGCGCTTACGCCGGCTCTAGCCCATGTAGCGCCTGGGCGCTACATGGGCTGGAGAAATGAGAATTTACAGTTATATTTTCAACAGTGATCGGAAATTCTGGTGCAACTGGTGCAATTATGAACGATGTTGGGAAGCAATAGCCCGTTTACTTCGCTTGCGGTAGGTACGCCCCGTGGACCCACGGGGTAGATTCGAGAGTAGAAAGTACCTTTTAGGAAGGGAGGACTGACAAGAATAAAAGAGCACAACTTTGTCGTTGATTCAAAAATATTTCATTTAAAAACTAAATGTAAATCACAGGATAAAGTAGGTATGCATAAAATTTCACAGAGACACAAATAGTTCACAATGGTAATTTTAACGAGTGTAAAATTTAAACCTTTGTTAGCTTAGCTTAACGACAACCACAGGTAGATTACTCAACAAGGTTCAATCAGGTCTTCTCCTTAAAAAGACGCAAAATATCCATAATTACTCTTTATATAGCTTCGCGATATCTACTGGCCATAGGAAGTTATTAAAAACTAAAACTATAAAGTTGAGAAGATCCCCTGGATAAACTAAAGTGTACCGCCGCCGGCATCTAATATAACACGAGCGCAGGCTCTTTGAGAGCGCCGCGAGCAACGTAGGCTGTTTGTACCCGTCGCTCACAGCGCTCGGCGCCCCTAAGACCTTGCGCCCGTGTGCGCCATACTCCCTGCACTGCATAGGTTAAGCCAGCATAACTTGCTACATCTGTCCAAACGTCTACTAGTCTATACTGACAACAGCTCTGCGTTTTCTAAGGTTACATTTGTACCTTTATCCTCTTATAAATTACTACTCCCAGTAATATACTATTTTTATGGTACCTCAGTAAATCATAACCACAGATTAATTAGTTTACTAGCGTAAAACATAACTAAGACTGATGGTACTCTCTAGTGACGAGTAGCTGTACTTTTATCCTAATGACAAAGACCTGTAGTACCATAAAAGTTCAATAGATAGCAGATCCTGTCGTGATAAGTTTATAAAAAGTTTATTCTAATTCGCGTGTGACCGTTTTTTTTTCGTAACATCCGCGTGGAGATTTCCAAAATCAGGAAAAAATATAAACCTTTGTTTTTTTTTCATATTTTATGAGTTGTTTTGTACACATTTAGTTGTAGCTTACTGACTATGTAGATTTTTGGAATTATCTAGTTTTGTTATGCAATTACGTTAATTTTGTTTGAGTACATTTGTGCACCTCAGGACTAGAGAATAATTTTATTGTTTGTATCACTAAATGGTGATGTATTTTTATTGACTCTAGAGCTCTAGACCATGAATGATAAAACGATAGAAGAAGCTCTTAATAACTGTGATGAGTACTACTCAGAAGACGAAGACGCTGTTCAGACAGAAGACAGAGATGCTGTACCACCTGAGGTTTAGTAGTCGGAAGAGGACGCTGTAACGGAACAGGAGAACATAGTTAAAGTGCAGAAAAATGTACCACGCTAATTCTGACGTACTAAAAGATGTCTGTGGACCAGACATCACCGAAGACGTGCTTTGCCTCAAGGTACCTCAACTATAAGCTGCTTATATTCATTTTTTGAGTACTATATACTATCTTGACATCTGGAAATTAGTTGCCGAGCAAACTAATTTATATTCTGCACAAAATATTATTTTTAAAATCAGTGGCAACTGATTATATTGAAATGATACGTTTTACTGGTTTGCAAATTCTCATGGCCATTTTAAAATACCCACAAGGTAGGCTCTGCAGGAGCAAAGACCTTTGCATGCCGTTGATCCGAGACACTGACAATTAAGAGATCAATTTTTCGTGCTGAGGAATTATATACATGTTATAGATAATTCTGCGAGACGAGATAATATACATAAACTCTGATGGAAAATACGGCATAATTAGTAAAATTCAGGAAAAATGTCTGAGCTTACCTCGATCCAAACACATGTCTCTAGATTAACAGTAGATGATTCCATTTTCCGGAAGTTGCTAATACTGCCAGTACTTACGTGCCCTCAAAACCGAATCCTGTTGGTTTGATGAACTTCGTATTAGCGGCTAGAGATGTTCTTATCCTGGACTTTGAGATATATGTGGGTTCAAACACACTATAGCCCAACAATAAAATATGATTGAATTAGGACTCGTAGCAGGAATAGCGAAATTGTTGTGTTGCACTGTTGCTGGAAACTGCGTCTAATGTATGAAAGCAAAAAGGATGTGTATCTGATCAGACCTGTAATGAGTAATCGGTTCGGGCCAGTGTCTAAAAAGTTGGAAACTAATAAATAGTTAAAGAGAGGAAAATGGGATGGTATGAGAAATGATGAAAAAGTTTCTGTGCTGAAATGGGAGGATACCAAAGCCGTGACTGCATACTGTCTTCGCGTATACGTGGTGCCCCAGTAAGCTCCTGCAAACGATTGTGCAAAGTCCAGAAGAAAAAAATGGATAATAAATAGGTTGATTGCGTATTATCGGAGTGCAATGTTTACTAAAAAGTGGCGCGTCCGTGCATTCAGTCACTTCGTAGATCTGGCTTAGTAGATAAGGATATTGAGGCAAAGGATAAACTGGGCTTGCTTCAGTACAGGCTGAATCTAACCACAATAATGGTAAGGTACGATCAATGGCGGATTTACATAAAGGCACTTTGGACACGTGCCCGGGGTCCCCCACAAGCCAGGGGCTCTCACAAATTGAATAACCCATTTTTTTGTCTGCTACATTTTCAAAAAATCAAAGAACGTGCAACATAACATACATTGTTCATTCAAATAATAAAACTTCTTTGAGAAAATATAACATTTAATAACTGTAATGGTTAGTAATTGTACTGCAGAAAAATAATTTTCAAATCGAGGGTATCAATGAGTCAAGGAAAGCTAAATTATCTAACAATAATAAGTTTGGAACGTGATATTGTACGTTTTATAAATATAGATGACATCATGAAAAGTTTTGCTGAGAGAAAAGGGCGGAAACGCATTATTTAATGTTATAAATTATTATGTATTACTTATTATATGTATAATTTATTTATCTTGATAGTTTCATTTTTTTTATGATTAAATATATTAGAGAAATTGGAAATATATCAAATATATTGATCAATATCAATTGAAGTGTGTAAGGACCGCGACTCCTGGCGCTCCGTCCTCTCTGACTACCCCGTTAGGGATACAACGTGAAGATATGTATGTATGTATATTGATCAATTCGCTTTTGATTTCCTTACAAGGGGGCCACAGCTTTTGTGCCCAAGGGCCGGTTAAGTATAGATCCGGCACTGGGTACGATGGTGGTTGCATAACCCTATTTACTCGCGATGCATTGGCAGAGGCGTAGAATACGAAAAGAAGCGGAATCCGTCTATCTCCAGGGACGAAGATGGAACGTTAGATTAGACGGAGTAGCGCACCCACCCCGATACTTGCCCCTGCAGTCTCAACATAGATAGCGATCGCTTTACGGCCGATTTCGGTTGATAAGTCATAATGATTAATTTTTAACGATTTTTGAAAGTCTCTACATTAAAACTATAGATTGTGATTGGAATCATATCGAATCTAACTGTCAACTTTACGATGTTTTTACGATCAAATTTGACAGCTCGCAAAGAGTTTGTGCTTATCGTCATGGCAAGCGATTTTTTTCGTTATTTTTATCGATCGGTAGTTTACGAAAATAATCGCTAAATCGGGACTGCAGCCCCTGGACAAGTTTATGTCAAAATGTCGCTATCGCGAATGCTCATCGCGTTGCCGCAAACTTTCTATCAAATGCAACGTATATTTTGAAAATTAACTGTTTTGAAGCTTAGCATACATTATACATACATATAAGTAATATTATAGCAAGATAGTCCTCAAGTGCACAAATCCGCATCCGCATTTTTTTAATTTGTAAAATTCAATAAAATAAAATAGTACTAATCAATGTTTCACTTTAGCCCTTATCAAGCAAAAAAAAGTTAGAATATCACTTATTTCATTTGTTTTCTACCTGGGTGTGAAAAGATAGGTATAGATACATAGGTACATGTCTTCACGCTGTATCCCCAATTGGGTAGTAATAGTTTATAGTTGCGTGTAATAGTTTGAATAAAATTATTATCCGTCTTGCATGCCATGGTACTGGATGGCAGGCTGCGAGGGGTGACGCATGCCGAATAGCCATCCCTAATATAATATATTATAGAAGCTGATTTAACAAAATTCGTTAATTATTTTTAATCAGTTTTATAGTCATTAACGAATTTGTCAACCAAGCTGTGCATTATAAAAAAAAAATGAATGTTGTTTGTTTGGCTTTTTTCATTAATGTAACATGTTCGCTTTTTTTTGTTGATTTATGCGGCGGCTTGGGGGGTTGGGGGTACAATACTTTAAGGCCCAGTGCGCCAAATCTTAAAAAATACTTTCGCCATTGTCAATAGGTAAGTATCTAATAGGTAGACGCTTTGAGCTGAATGGAATCATAAGTTAGTACTGGTTAGTATATCTTAAACAGTGCCTTATAATGAGCTTATATTGTTTTTATGATCAGAATCATGTTGGAATAGTTATTTTATTTCACAAGTAATAATTGTCTTGAATATGAAAGTAGTGAATAAGCTATTCAATAAGGAAATTTTAAATTTGTCATGATATACAAGGTAGTTAAGTTTTAATTATATAATCTATTTCATTATCCAATTATTCGTCCTCTCTGACTACCCCGTTAGGGATACTGCGTGAAGATGTGTTATGCTATGTTTATTATCCAAAAAAGTTTTGGCATATTGATTATTTACTCTCGTAAACACAGACATTAAACGATCTTTATATAATTTAGTTATTATGCACAAAATTGTCAGCACATTTAAATGTGTAAATATAATTTGCCGGTATTATTAATTTTTTACTAAAGTAGTACCACAGATTAATTAGTTTACTACCGTGTAGTACTATCAGCATATCACAGTCTGTGAAAAGTGAAAACCGCAATCCATCTGAAATGGAATGAACTATTTAGTTGTCAGTCTGTGCTGTCACTGTCAAATGTCAATGTCAATATTGTCAACCAAACAAAAATATATTATATTTACATTTTCTTCCCATACGCAATAACATATTATCAACTGTTACACAACAAGTAACGTATTAACATCAGTGCTTGATATTTTTCGGTTATTTGATCACATTTCAGTATTATTACTTAATAACCTATGTAACCACAGCGATAAATTTTCTTGTGTAACTAAAATTCTGTATTAGAATTATTTAATTGTACTTGTAATGGTTTGATAACTTGGAAAAGGTCATTAGAGATAACTCGAGTAAAACTTTAATATACGTAATTCAAAGAGGCACATTGTAATACGTTGTTATTTTATTGTAAGATACGACATTATCGATCGATTGACGGTTACATCTGGAATAGCAGACGAATGACTTCTTCATTTGTACAACTGTTCGCGTGCAAAGTATAACTTACAAATAAGACTAAAAAGTGCCATAGATTTTTTGATACTCCTTTAACTATTTACGCGAGCGCGCCGTCGTTTATAACGCTATTGACGTGTTTATAGTAGTGTGATTGATTGCACCATGTCGCTGAGAATGATAAGCCGCGTCAGTCGTTTATTGTCTGGCTTGCCGGTACGGTTGGACGCCGTCGATATAAGAACATCGTTGGTGTCGAAGAGTAATAACGCGCGAACCATGGCTTCCAAGGCGATAACTATAGATAACTTAAATCCTAACATTATAAAATTGGAATATGCCGTTCGTGGACCGTTGGTTATCCGCGCCGCCGAGATCGAGAAGGAACTTGAAAAGGTGAGCCTTATTAGCCCTTAAGTCAAAACCCATTCTGTCAAACCCTGTAAAGATTATATTATTACAAAATTTATAATTTTTTTAAAATTTTTGTTTCTTATATCCATAACTTTGACCAGTAAAAATTAATATTTCAAAACAGAAATTAAGTATTATTTTATAATTCTGGTAATTATAAGCTAAAATTTAAAGAATATAACTGTAATTGTATATAAATGGATAATGTTATTTCAAGGATGTAATATAGCGATTTGTGTATGGTGAAAGTGTTGATATAATGTTAATGTGTTAAATGTTAACAAGGCTATGAGGTAACTAGTTAGTGTCATATTAATTTTTTCATTTCTGTTTAAATATTTGTTCTTAATTTTGAACAAGATTACAAATTTAAATTTTCGAGTTGATTATAAGAAATTGTAATAAAAAAACTGAGAAAAACTTAGTTCATTTCCTGTGGTAGACAATTTAAAAAATATGTCCTTCCTTTTAATTACCTTTGAGTTGTGACTAATTGCTAATTAGAATGTTTGACAAAGTACTTGTTTTTATCTTATTTTTCTGAAGGTAGGTAATTAAAGAAAAGTAACAGTTATGTAGATAGGAAAAAACTAATTCAAATTTATCAATATTAATTTTTTTTTGTTAAGCAGTACATTCTTTTATTGATTTTTTACTCAACGTTGGCAATATTATTTAGAATATCGGCAGGCTATAAATTAAAAATGGTATTGTAGTATGTATTATCTGCAGTATTACATAATCAAAACTGGAGCAACAAATTGTATTTAATTGTTATATATTATCTGTATAGTATATATAGTACAACATGTTACATTATATATTCTTACTGTCTCTATTGGGGTATACAGAAGACGAAAAAGCATTCACTGCATTCCTGACACACCTTTTCTCCTTGAATTTCATAGTTCCTCACACATTCACTTTTCACCTTTTTCTTCAGATAACACTTTATCTTAACTATGTACAATGGCTGTATACATGCAATATTATTATTTAAAAAAATTAATACGGCCAAAGTCAAAGTCTGGCCTCTTTAAGTACAGGTTTTAATTTATTATGAATGTTTTGTTTATTTGTGCATGCATTGTACTGACACTGCTGGAAAGGTTTCAAATTCAATTAATCTTAGTATGGAGATAGCTTTCGGTTAAATATGATATTTAGTATATTGTTTATCTTAGAAGATAAAAGCATTCCCATAGATTAGTAAAAACTGTATCTCCATAACGTCTTGATAAGATGAAATTTTATAAGTCACTGTTAGATTGAATATTGAGTAGGGAATTTCAACACAATAATACATAAGATATTTCCTAAAAAAAAGGAAAAGAGAAGGTGGATTTTCTAAAGCATACATAATGACATACATACCTTCATGCTGTATCCCTAAAGGGGTAGTCAAAGGACAGAGTGCTAAACATTGTGATCCTTAAATATTTCTTTCGCCATCTCTAATCTCATAATTCATCTCACACATTTTCATCTAGGTATGCCAGTGCTTTTCACATTTCCACTAAAAGTTCAGACTTGATGGGCCATGTTATGCTTCTCTTCGAATAAGTTTGTTTTGTTTAGAAGCAAAATGTCTCAATAACATGTCTCAATAAACAATTTTGAAAATGGCTTGCTATTATTTTCGTTTAGACTTCTGTGCCTTAAAACGAAACACAGTACCTTTGTAATGTCATTGATCTATGCATCTATTACATTAGATTGTCTTAGAAACTGTGATATACATATTAAAGGCTCAGGGATACATTTGATTAACCCACATAAATATTTGGCAGTAGTTGTAATACTCCAGACAGCAATATAACATGACCCCAAACTAAGCAATAGGCTTCTGTTGGTGATAACACACAACGAGCTGGGGGAGCTGTCAGTAACACAGACTTCAAGACAATTTAGAAATGTTTGTTCCCTGGATTGACTTGACAAGGATAAAACTCGAGGCCCCACCTTGAAATGCAAATGCTTTGTTACCACGCCAACGAGACAGACATTTTTAGTTAGCATTTTAAAAACTATTCTATATTGTTAAGTACAAAATACGGAGGAGAAGAAGGATTAAAGAAGGAAATCAAATAACAAACCCCACTTGAATTTCTTACAGGAAAATATAGTGTCACAATTTCTGGAATTGTATTTCAAAAAACATTTTATATCGTACAGGATTCTCTGTTTACGAGACCAGCTCTCATTTTACTGATTTTGTATTTATCCTATACTATACTACCAGCAATATTTGTATATTTGTAATCCCTTTCTCGAAAACTGTTCTAACGATTTAGATGAAATTTACAATGTAGAGTTTTACGGGGGCGAAAAATCAATCTACAGGTCTCATTTCTGAGAAAATTTATTTTCTGTGTTTTCACACACTTCAAATTGGTATTTGGTACTCATTGGTAATTTTGCAACAGAATTCAGGGGTACCTTCTCAATGGCATTGTGTCTAGAGCGTAGGTCTATCACGCCAACTGCGCGAGTTGGAATCCTGCAGTGGTCAGATTTTTTCCTTTTTTTATATATATACATATAATCAAACCTAAAACAAACCTAACCTAAAGCAAAGTTCGGTCGCCCAAGTACTATATTTAATGCATATATATGACATACATAAAAAGAAAAACATAGAGCAGAGGAGCAAAATTACAGCTTATTTTTAGTAGAAACTACAAGAGTGATAGATCTATAGAAGAAAAATAGAGTTATATTATATTATCTGTTTGTCTACCTGTAGTGTTGATAACAATTTCGATATCCACCATTGTCTGTCTATTTGCTTATAATTTCTGAACTTCCATGTGAATTTTAATGCATTTCCACCATCATTTAGAACATGTAATGCAAAGGTGTATATTAAAAGGTGTAAGTATATAAAAGATTCGCATTCCATCTACCTATCGATTTTGTTTTAAAATGTCTTAAAATTCTGCAATTTAAAATTATGTTAATTTCCTTCATAGTTCTCAAAACTCACTAGATCCTGCAATGATTTATTGTTAGCACTGTGAAGACTACTGATAATTTTTTAGCGCCATTTATCGAGATATCTCACTATACTTACATTACATCATTCTAATAAACAAGTGTGTCATTTTATGAGCTTAATTTATTGTAGGTATAATAAAACAATAACAGTTGTATCTAAACTTTATGAAGATATTTAAATAAGTATGAGATATATTTTATAGGTTGCTTTTTATTTAGCCTATATAAGCATTGTATATAAGTAATAAGTATACAGAGTATAAATGTTTTTAGCCTATATAATTATTATAGTCTATAATGTTTTTAACATTTTTAAGGTTGCTTATAATAGGAGAAAGGCACCCTTATAAAATTACTAATGTCTGTCTGACTACTCATATTATAGTCGAGTACCGGGGCGACCGAGCTTTACTGGGTGTCTTACCAAAAAAATAACAAAAAAGTGACCACATTCCAGGATTCGAACCTGCGTATCTCAGCTTGGTAGATCTACGTTCTAGCCACTGTACTACTGAGAAGGTAAACTGTTGTGAAATAAGAAGTGTAGAGTTGAATGTTTTAAGTGTGTGAAAACATAACGAAAACGATTTTTTTCAGAATTGGAGCCTAACTAAATCGATGTTTAACCACCT
The DNA here is from genome assembly GCA_907165235.1 of Zeuzera pyrina. NCBI lineage: Eukaryota > Metazoa > Arthropoda > Insecta > Lepidoptera > Cossidae > Zeuzera > Zeuzera pyrina. Next base: position 23,962,404 of record OU015629.1, read on the forward strand.
TAAAGCTCTATATTGTAAATTTCATCGAAATCGTTAGAGCCGTTTTCAAGAACGCGATTATAAATATACAAATATTGCTTCTATAAAACTACTCTTTTAAATAACACAGTATCTTAAAATAAATAAAGTTCATGAAATTTAACATTAAATTCATTGTTCGGGAAAATACCAAGACTTAGCCATAGACTTCATAAATAATTCCAAAGCTAGACGCCTTATCCGAGCAGCAACGGTGAGCTAAATCAGATATCCTGACTCACTTGCAGATACGACTCACATTTATTATGAGATAAGCTGATCGGTCGCCATTTCGTTAGAAAACAGCACACACACATATTTTATCCGATGTTATTTGCCTCATTTAATAGTACGGGACAGGTTGTCTGATGTTATGAAGTCTGTGTTTTTATAATTATTTTTCATTTTATTTCCTTATTATAAGTATATTATTAAAGTGATATGTGCTTCGATCACAAATAAAAAACTAGATGCATAATCTTATGTAAAATCTAAACAAATTATTGTCCGAATTGACATTTACGTTTCTAATATCGTATAGTATTATCCGTAATATTGTGAACGGTGCTCTGTCCGCATTAGTAGGCAGTGTGAATAAGAATATGTATAATTAATAACATAACTGAGCCAAAATGGCCATACATAATGCAGTGTTGGTGCCAATTTTATTATACGGTAGTGAGGTCTGGATATGCCCGAAATCGAGTGAAAGTAAAATAAATGCAGTAGTAATGCGATCTTTTAGAAATATGTGCGGTGTCACCCTCGCGGACAAAATAAGCAATGAAGAGATACGCAAATTATGTAACGTTTAAGGATCCCTGCGACACGGGATGGGACAATGGGTGATGATGTGAATAAAACAAAATCAATTGCTTCTAGTATTCAGTATTAGCATTAGCAATTGTTACTTAGTATAAGCTCTTACTCAGCAATTGCTTACGTTTAAGTGAAATTACTGATACTAGTTAGTTTTTATTCACACTTTTTTAGCAATAGCTATATTTGGTAAGTCTAAGTAAAAATAGAATAAACTTATAGTATAAGCTTTTGCTGAAGTATACATAAATAGCCTGTTTTGGTAAATAAATGAATAATTATTTTAAGTTCTAGCGACGCGCCCGTCTTCGCCCGGCTGGGATGTCGAATGTTTGCAACACACCAAATTTTTTTATTGAGTTTTTTGTACAAAAATATCATTTTAATTTTCGACTTTTCCGATGGATTTTCCCAAAATTTTCTTTTATACAAGCCTTGTCCTGACAATTTGGAACAGCAAAATAAAAACAGCCAAATCGTTGGAGCCGTTTTCAAGTGATGATCGTTCATACATACGGCGATTGATTTAATTTTTATTTAAATAAGTAGACAAGTCGGCCCGACCCGCCCGCTTCGCTGAGCGTCAATGAAAATTTTGTACCAATAGTAGATTTTTGTTTGAAAAATAGTGAAAGGTGTATGGTTTTCACTTGCTTGCGTGACAAAGAAAACCACTTTCATTATTATATATAGATTATTATTAATTTAGGCAGCTCCCAGTAACACCCATATTTCGTGTCAATTAGAAAAAAAAATCCTAAATTGATCTGACCAAGAATCGAACCCGGATTCTGCACTGGAAAAATGTTCTAGCACGCTAACAAGGTTGTCAAACAAGTATTTAAATATACATGTATGCATAAACTCACGATAAGATAACTAGAGTTGCGTAGCTAATAATGTGACACAAACGGAACTTATGCTTACGTCATAACTTCATAACTTTGCACCTACTGAGCTGATATTTGGCAAACAAACGTAAATTGGTAACTCAACCAGATACAAAAAAAAATCAGGTTTTAGATTCATTTTTAGGGTTCCGTATCACAAACGAAGAAGGAACCCTTATCAATTCGTTGTCCGTCTGTCTGTCTGTCAAGACCCTTTGCAAGTTGAAATTAATATCAAATACTCAGTTTGTAATCCCTTGGAGTTGTGAAAAAATCAAACTTCTAAATTAGTGATTCTCAACCATTTTTTTGTCGCGGCACACTTAACGATTTCAAAATTTGGCGGCACACATAGAAAAAGATAAGTTTATAAGTTGTTTACTTACCTGTTGTATAATACAGTGTGTAAAATATATGATAATAATTTCGAATGTAAAATAAAATAATATTGTGTTCTACAATAACAACAGTATGTTTATTAAGGGATTAATTACAAGTAATAAAAAAAAATATAATTTTTACTATACAAATAGGTACATTTCTAAAATTTGGCGGCACACTAAGAATTTGACGGCATAAAAAAGTTCCGCGGCAAAATGTTTGAGAATCACTGTTCTAAGTCAACGCAACCAATAGATACGGTCGTTTATGCCGCATAATTTAGCACTCGCAAGGGAATCCAAACCTATAGGGTACTTCTCATTGACCTGAAATCATGAAATTTAGCAAGAAGCAATGTCTTATAGCACAAATAAAGGGAAAAATCCGAAAACCGTTAATTTGTAGTTATATCACATGAAAATTTTTTTTTTGCGATTACAAACTTAAATTTTCAGTTAGAGAGTATGGGAGTATGTGTCTTAAAACTGCAAAGTTAAGTTTGTTTTCGATTTCGACATTTTTTTTTGTAATTACATGACACACAATTTATGTGCTGGTCCTGCCCGAGTTCAACTCGCACTTAGCCAATTTTTTAATATTTCTTCAATTTGCTACGGAACCCGAAGTTATTGTGTTTCTAACACTCTTGGCCGGTTTTTCTATATTCCACGCGAACTCTCGCTCAAATGTTGGTTCATTATAAACTTTAAATGGTTTGGAGCTAACACAGAAATTTGATCATTACGTAGTCCTGGGTTATTGTACTCTGTAGTTGTTATGCGTGTCGATTTCATTATAACTACGCATTGTATATGCCCGAACTTTATATTTACAATTGAAACCGAAATAACCGAAATTTTTGTTGTCGGCCGAAAACGGAACTGAATTGCTCTTTTAAACGAGTCCAGTAAAAATACGATTTGCAACAAAAATTGTCAACAAGACATTTCTTTTTATAATTGTTAAATATATGTAATTTAAGGGTACCTACAACACTTACAAATTCACTCAGACATATGGCCACATATAAAAAACATTTTAAACGTATCTTCACGCTGTATCCCTAATGCGGTAGTCAGAGAGGATAGAGCGTTAATCATCTTGGTCCTTGTGTACTTTCGCCTTCTCAAATCTAATAATTCTCCTCGTACCTATTCTTTCGCCTAAGTAGGCGTGTGCTTTTGACATTTCTGTCAGCTAACACTGGCTATTCAATCTTCATAAGTCAGTCTTGGTCTTCCTTGGCTTCTGTTATCACTCACTTTCGCTCTGAAGATTTTCTTCGTCAGTCTTTCATCACTTCATCACTCATTCTTTCCAAGTGACCGAACCATCCAAACATTCCTTTCTTCATTTTTACAATAACACTGTCGTTTAACCTTGTCATATTGCGTATCTCTTCATTGCTTATTTTGTCCATGCAATTTTATTTATTAGTAATAAATACAAGCTTAATATTATATTATCGTGATTAAGCACTGTTTCGTCATGGACAGCTATCAATGAGTTAATAGTGTTACAGTTATCTAATTGTAACTCGTATATTATCTAGTGCTTCACAGATTACAAAGATTATCTAACGACTGTGAATGTATTTATTGTGTAACTATCAGAAGTGGTTTTGTGATAAGTGCAGTTTAGGTTGGATACATTTAAAATGATTTTCAATATTAGTAAAAATAATTATAAAAATGCTAATTAATACTATAAATTACAAATAAAAACAATAAAATGTTATCCTACAATAAAAATACTCACAAAGAGATATTAACGAAATAACTAGATGCATATCTAGACCTCTGAATCCGGCAATTAATACAAGACACTTATTTCATTTTGTTTCAATATATACCTTTAAAACATAAGTTTTAATTTTATATATTTTTTTTACAATTTTGAAATAGAACACTAAAATTTAGACCGAAAGTTATTAATTTTTAACCTAATAATAATGGTTAATGATAGGAAATGAACAAGTGAACACGAATATAATTTGAAATTGCTTGTGTTTCAAATCGGAATAAATGAATTTATAGTGGAAAATATTAATTTAAAATTTAATAAGTTGTAGTTCAAGTCACTAATGCTCTCCTACATTGTATTATTGTACAGTTTACGTTAGTAACTAATTAATCTGTGCAGTTAGTATGACACACATTAGTTTATTTTTAGAAAACATACTAGGTACATATAAACTAGATTAATAGCTTAGCTAGCTTAATAGTCAATTCGAATGCCAGATAACATTCAAAATATTTTTGAAAATCAGCATCACCTGTTCAAATAATGTGTTCTGAGAACAATTGACAAATTATATCTGACACCTTTTTTAAGGATTGTCATAAACGGATCCCCTATATTTTCACCATGTCCGTTTGCCTGTTTACATGTCACAGGAAATTTATTCTGCCATCTTTACATATCTACTGATCCGAAAATCTAATCTAAAAAGATAATGGGAATGGGTAATAGTTTACGTCCCAAAAAGAAAATTCATTAATGCTTTAATTTATCGTGTCACATAATAAACATAATAGGTCTCTGAATCTGTTGTCTGCACACAAGGGAAATTCTATCATATTGTAATGTGAATATTTTTATTGAATTCCAGTACTGTCTTATTATTAATAAAAATAATCAATGGGGATGACATGTTCCGTCATGGTTCCTTCTGCTGTTACAACCTGCAATCGATTTTTTTGGGAACGGATCTCTTACAAAACTATTCATTCTCCTTTGGCATAGACGTAAAGTAACTTAAAATGATAAGTAGCGAGTAAAGTAATGAGTGTATTACATAGACTGGAGATGATAGGGTTAGTGCTTTGGTCGGATACCAGAATTGCGAGGCCGATGATTGGATATTCGGCGAGCGGATATCCGACTCATCGTCTTCTTGCTTCTGACAAGTTAAGCGCGGCACAGGTGGCAGCGGGGATCTGATCAATTAAGCTTTGGAGATTCTGCGAAGTATTTAAATTAACCACTTACAAAAAGTTTTTGAGAGTCCGCCTTTATAGCTCAGTGCATCCCAATTCGTTCATTACTCCCGCGCCCTATGGCGATAACTATAAAGTTGATTTTCGCAGTTGCGACTTGATCATATTTTAGCGCGGAGAAATCTCAACATTTGTTTTTACACGTAACTGTAATTTGCAATAAAACTACATTACCAATTAAAAACTCGTTTTAGAGATTTGAAATTTTATAGTTCTTTCCATTTTAGGAAAAATCATTTAAAATTTTGTAGGATTTCGGAGATGCAACTAAATCTTTGTGTAAAGAGGGAGATTTGTATGAATTTTTTTTGTCGAGATTTTTTTGTTTAAATATGTTTCCACGTTAAAGAATTTCAAGATTAAGAGTTGAATTTGTATGCATCCAAATATTTAACTCTCGGTCTTCTTAGACATCGAGATCCAGGTCGCCAAACACACCAATGTTTGCATAGGCGGACTCTTAATTTATATATTTATCATAAAAGATTTTTTGTATTTAAATCTTCGATCACAAATAAAGAACAAGATGCACAATCTCCAGTAAAATCTAAACAAATTATTGTCCGAATTGACGTATATTATCTTTTTAATACCGTATAGTATTATCGCAAATACTGTGTTAATCTAAAGTAGACCTTACTGCCAAACCATAAGGTTATAAAAGCTTGTAAACGATTCTTGCATGACATTGAAACGATGTTTGTAAAAAAATATTTAAAATACAATCTTACGTCTCGTGTGTAAAGTATAATTCACATTATCTGTGACTCACTCAATGTGCACTCAAATACTTATTTGAGCGCACATTTGGTTCGGACATTTTTGGAGCGTTGATTGTGTATCTAGGTTTTTATTTGTGATCGAAGATTTAAATATTTTTATCATTAAAGATTTATTAATGTCTCTGTAGGTACTTTGTGAATTTTGGTAGTTTTCTCACTTTTATGTGAAAGCCGTCATAACAATAAACCACGTTATTATTATTTACTTCACAAAGATTCATTTGTAACAGTTCATTTTAATAAATTATTGTAGTTATTTGAATATCCGATATTCCGAGTTACTATCTAGTATCAGACCGGTTATTGCGTTACTATTCGGTATTATGTCGGATATTGGGTTACTCTCTGATATCCGGTCTAATAGTTTTAAGCCGGATTCGGAATATTACCGGATATCCGTTCCATCACTGTATAGACACAAGTTTACGGCATTCCTTTCCAAGTATTTTCGTTTCTCTATGAAACATCTTCAGGGAGATGTCAGAGGTCTCTTATCAGCTACCCAGCATCTGTACTGTCAATGCGACTGTACTGGGTAGCTCACAGAGTCTGATCTCTGCACTTTCCTGGGGATATGTCGCGCTTCGAAATGGGGAGTATTCCAACCCCATTTTCTTAACGTCTAATTTGTAAGAAATTGCTGTGGAACTCTTAAGTTTAATGTATGTCCGTCACGCGCTTGGCTAGTTTCTTTGCATCATCTATACATATAAACAAAATTGAGTCTGTTCGTGATTTCGAAATAAAGACTTTTCTTAAGCTGCTTCAAACATGCTTTTTTGAATCTTTGACTATCTGTTTGTTCGGACTAATCTCCGAAACGGCTGAACCGATTTTGACGAGACTTTAATTGGCAGGTGAAGAGCTTTTCTATGACTAATCTAGGCTTATTTTTATACCAAATTTAACGCTGGTAAATCCACGAGTCAAAGCTAGTGTTATATATATCTACTTCAAACATATTACATGTACCTGAACTTTTATGTATATAAGTAAATAATTCCTATTGTTTGTTGCAGGGTGCTCAGAAACCGTTCAAGCGAGTTATCAAAGCGAACATCGGAGATGCGCACGCGATGGGACAAAGGCCGATCACATTTATCAGACAGGTATTCTGTCGTTTGACTAAAGATCAACGCTCATATATCAACCCGGAACACGACCAGTATCGACTTGCCTCTAACGGTTGATATTCACGGACCTTCCTTACATAACATAATATTAGCTCGTTTAACGACTCTGTATCGGTACCGGAAGACCTCGTTCACAATCTCAAACTGTCCCTACTCTGTACTCTACTCTACTAATACTCTGATTAATTTTTAATCAGAGTATCATTTTCGTATTACAGCCTTTCCTTAAATCTAAAACTAGAGCTTCTTTAGTATCTGCGACAAAAAATATAAGTAAAACATGACATAGTACCTTCAACAAATAATAAAGTATTATTTTATCAATACTAATTAAATAGACTAGCGTCCTTTTAAGTGATAATCTGACTTGTGATAATCAAACAAACTGTTCACAATACTGCGAACTGTGCTTTCGTTACTTTCATACTTAATATTATAAATGCGAAAGTCTCTTTGTCTGTCTGTCTGCTTGGTTTTCACGGGTAAACCGCCGGACCGATTTTGATGAAATTTGGCATGGAGATGATGGTTTGACACCAACGGACGGACATAGCTACTTTTTTTTCAAAATCTACGCCTAAAGGGGTAAAAAGGGAGATGAAACTTTCTAAGGGAAATTTTAAACCGATAAATCGATTATGATGAAAATTGGTACAGAGATAAACCTTTTCTGTTAATTAACATAGACTTATTTTTTTTCTAAAATCTAGCCCTAAAGGGGTGAAATGGGGGATGAAACTTTATAGGGGAAATGCTAAACCGCTGAACCGATTATGAAATTTGGTACAGAGATGTACCCGAAAACCCGGTACCTACAGTATGTACCTAAAAACAAATGCAGCGTACTTTCTTTTTCAAAAAACGATATGTGGTTTTTTATTAATGTGACGTCTTTTTCGTTCAACACCAACAATATGGGTATCAAATGAAATGGAATACGCAGGGGAACGTTTTTGTATACGTGACGTCATCATAAATTCAATATGGCGGATGTTCCTTAATACGAAGTAACTTTATTATCCAACACTAACAATATGGGTATGAAATGAAATGGAATACGCAGGGGAAGGTTTCTGTAAATATGACGTCATCATAAATCCAATATGGCGGATGTTCCATAACAGGAAATAACTTTTTGTTCAACATCAATAATATGGGTATTAAATGAAATGGAATACGCAGGGGAAGGTTTCTGGACATGTGACGTCATCATAAATCCAATATGGCGAATGTTCCATAATAGAGAATGACTTTTTTGTTCAACATTAACAATATGAGTATCAAATGAAATGGAATACGTAGGGTAAGATTTCTGTATATGTATGTGACGTCATTATAAATCCAATATGGCGGATGTTCCATAATAGGAAATAAATTTTTGCTCAACACCAACAATATGATAATTAAATGAAATGGAATACGCAGAGGAAGGTTTCTGATGTGAAGTCAACATAAAACCATTATGGCGAATGTTCCATAGAAAATGACTATTGTTCAGCACCAACAATATGGGTAGTAAATGAAATAGATACGCATGGGAAGGTTTCTGTATATGTGACGTCATCATAAATCCAATATGGCGGATGTTGCATAATGGAAAATGACTTTTTTGTTGAACACCAACGATATGAGTATCTCGGGTAACATCGGTAACCTGGAGAGGTCACGGAAAAATTTTCCACGCGGACGAAGTCGCGGGTACAGCTATTAGTATATATAGTTAAAGGGTACATTTGTTTGAATTACGTATTATGTACTTTCTTACAGTTAATATAGTTTTGCTTAGAATTATCCATTGTTTTCCCGTCGTACTTAGGATTGACAATCTAATCTTAGGTACCTGCCACTGTATCTCTTTCTCTTTTCTTTTTAAATCCTGGTAAAGCTAATTTTGGTTTTGTACGATTGAACTATCGAATCCTACCTGATTCGTACGAATGTACGCAGTCAATAATTCCTTGGAGTCGACAGGAATTGGAAGGAATTATTAAGAATTTCGACTCCACGTGCGGTATCGAATCATATGACTCTTTGAATCCGGAGTTACGCATGTCTAACAAAGAGTGAACATCGAGGGGCGAGGCGAGACTAACCGAATGCCGAGATGGGGTGGTAGCGCGGCTGGCCTAGTGCCGAGTGGGGTGGTAGCGAGGCTGGCCGAGTGTCTATGGGGGTGGCAGCTAGGCTGGCCGATTGCTGAATGCGGTGGCAAACGAGCATTGACCTTAACAGGAAACTAAGCTGCTTAAGATCGATTTTGATTACTAGTACTAGGTACCTTTGAAGTTTTCGTATCTCTTTAGTAGTAATAACAATACGAGTATGTACTTAATAGTTTCTGAAATTCGTTTCGCCTAAAATTACGTCTTTTTAGTGTTCCATTCTAAAACTGAAAGAAGCAGCGCTTACCGAATACCTCGGTGTTCGTTTGTCTCTCACGTCACAGCCATTTTTCTGAGACTCTTTGGGTTGATCAACTATTTTTGCACTGGTCAGTTAGTTCGATAAAATATATATTTTTTATTTACATATTGTTTTAAAGATAATAATAATTTATATATTTATAAATCATCAGCTCCATAAAGGAGCTAATGAAGAGCAAACTCAGAAGCGTAAATTATTCGACATTTGTATCCTGCCCATCCTCACAGTACCCAGACCTGTCACTAACAGTTTCAAAAGTCCAGGCTCATGGTCGTCTAAATCTGTAATGGAGCCCTGCTACGCTCGGTCAGTACACTGAGTATGCTAACTGACCAAATCAGGACTGCGATACAGAACTCAATTAACAGACATAGATGCGAGAACTGGCAAGCTGAAATGGGAGTGGGGCGGTCATATCTGTCATATAGGACTGAACAGATGTGTCAAAATTGTTACCTTTTGGATAACGTACGATGGACAGCGGCGCAGCGCACAGGCAGGCCTCGAAAGTGGTGGTGGAATGAGCTGGATTTGAATCTGCGAGGATGGCAAGAAATAGAAATGAAAGAAGTAAATGGAAGGAGTCGGTGGAGGGTCTTTGCTCTGCCTTAGGACTCAAACATAGGCTAATAAAATGTCTTACATGTTTGATATAAATGTGTACCGGCTATGGTATCGCCATTCTGATATATCTCTACATACATAGTAATAATAAAAAATAATGACTCATATTCCACACGAAACTCCACGCTGGTATTATCAGCAGGAATGGAACTGTACCATAAATAGACACTAATTAAACATTTCCGTATTTATGTTACACATTCCGTAATTAAACGTACAAATTTTCACTTCATTTCATCAACCCGTCATCACAATTCACAATGCCTAGTATTTTTACGCGTATCGATTAATCGTTTATCGTTATGGAAATTATCAAAATCGACTGTATCCAATTCGTGTATATCTGTTTATTTCTAGGTGTTAGCATGCGTCGCATTGCCAGAGCTGATGGAGAAGGTTGACTTTCCATCTGATGTAAAGCAACGTGCCAAAGAAATCCTCAATGCCTGTGGGTAAGTTGAGGGATGAACCGATACTAGATATCGAGGCTTTTACTCATTAGTCGTATCGAATAAATATCGATACATACTCCACAGGACGGGTCGATAACTACTTCGAGGATTTGCCGCTCAATTTAGAGGACAGCAAAATAAAACTATCGAACCGATATAGGAAAAGGATCGATATTATTTTTTCTGTATCAGATCTTTTTAAAGGGCAAGAAATTAATATTTCTAAAAGTATAATATTTAAAATCAGCAAACATTTATTTTTTTAATTTAATTATAATAATTTCATTCGAATACTTTTGTTCGATACTAAATAAGTATCGCATATAAAGTATCAAGTACGAAATGACTTGGTATCGATACAAAAGAATCGATAAATAAGTTTATAAATTATGTTTAATTAAGTTACTCGTTCTGGAATTATATGAGGGGGTGTCTGTGTCTATAACTACATACCTGTGCGAAATCTTATGCCGCAAATCTCTGAAGAACATACCTAAATGATTATTTTTCTATCCAATAATAATGGATTGATTACTGATTTATTTCTTGTTACCTTTATTTGCCATTTGACTGCAAACATTTTGACAAACACTGATTGAGCTAGTGTGGGATATATACGTTTTTTATTTAGGAGATCAGATCAGTTAACATGATTAAGAAATATGTAATTATATTTTGACTGATTGTGTCGTGAGAGCGTGACCTACCTGAAACTAGGTATAATCAGTGCAGTAGTTGTAATCAGTTTATAAATAGATTGAATAAACAACCATGAGGTGATATTACGAGTGTAAAGATAATGTCAGTGGAAGTTGCTTGTCTATTAAGGCAACGTATTGGAAAATTATTAATAACTTTAACGGGTTTACGTAAGACATTTGTGGACATTTAGCGCACTAGGATACGGCCGACATGACACTACTTAGCTGTATTTACTATTGGTACAAAAATGCACTTTATCGCGCAGCGTGTAGGGTTTGCTTTCTTTTGTACCAACTAGTGTGATCGGTAACTTTAATTTAATAAATTATTAAAAAATATATATTACCATCAAAAAAAGTTGAAGTGGATTCAGTTAATTATTTATAAGTTTTATAACAAAGCAATTTCGTTTTTGTGGTTAGTTATGTTACATTTCGTTAAGAAAGAAGAAACTGAATTCACAACTCACCATCCAAACCGGCTGCACTGAGTATATAAACCTAATGTTTTACATATAGATTATTTATATTTTTAATGTAATCGCTGTAAGAAGGTATTTTTTGCAAATAAGGCATTGAAAGGTTCTATAGTAAATATGGAAAAACTTTATGTAAAAATCTATCCAATAAATGGAACGTAATTCACTGATTTTAAAAGAGTGTAAAAGGTTTGAATTATAATATGGGAATAATTAATGTAGTTAAAGTCGCAGGTAATACCATTGTTCATAAACCTATCAGCTCACCGCGTTAAAAGTTATTGATACAAAAATCATTCGCAAATCAGTTACTATGCAGAATCAACTGCCGTTAATCATTTTATGTGGTCGATTTGATTCACTCAACCGCAAGGACTTGGTGTCGCCCGACGGAAGTGTACCCGTAATTTGTTGTCACGCAACTTAAATTACTCACCGAGTCAATTTGTTGGTTATGTATATGTGAGTAAATTGTGAACGGATCGTCATCACTGCTCTAACTTGATTTATTTCATTCACATAGTAAGTCCTATAAATGGCCCTTTTAGGAACTTTATAATGAAAGCAAGCGTCTAAAAATGTTGCAGGTAACAAATGTAACACGAAAACTTAAACACTTTTCGTGTTACGCATTGATAAACAATACTTTAATCCAAAAAATTATTTATTAAAACAATTAAACCGCCTTCAAAAAAAAGCACTGAAAAGTATAAAATAACTATACTTTACTAATCAAAACTCAAGTACAATTAAAATAACTTTATAAATACGATACACATACCTTTATAATTAAATTTTACAGTTACTGAAGTCGGTGCCAAGCCCACCAAACTAATAGACTTTATGTTGCTGCACATTGATTTGGCATCGACGTCAATAACTGTAAAATTTAATTATATAGGTATGTGTATCGTATTTATAAAGTTATTTTAATTGTACTTGAGTTTTGATTAGTAAAGGATAGTTATTTTATACTTTTCAGTGTTTTTTTTGAAGGCGGTTTAATTTTTTTTAATAAAAATTTTTTATTTTGCCCTTTTGAGTGGTCTTGACCTAAATAAATATCTAGGGCAGGTCCGCAATTAATTTCATTCTAATTCCGGAGCGCAACGATATATAAGAGAATCGTCAATATAAACAAAGGATATAACCAGGTCTATTATCTAGTGTATCTTCGAAGTCCAAGCTCCAATATCGGTGAAATTTAAATGGGACCACCTCTGAAGTTTGGACCGCCAATCCAAGAAAGAATTTTCGAAATCGGTTCATAAATGACGGAGTTATGAGGTAACAAACATACAAAAAAAAAAACAAAACAACATACAGACGAATTGAGAACCTCCTTCTTTTTTTGAAGTCGGTTAAAAATACGAGTAGACCTTCTGCTCTATGCAGAAATGCTCGCGCGCTTACGAAAAATATGAAAAAGTTGTTGTTTTCGTTCATTTTAAAAACTGTAATTAATTTAAAAAAATCTAACTGCATTTTGAAGAATATGTTTAGATTAAAACTGCAGAAAATTTAGAAATATAAATTGGTCCCGTTACTCCTAAAAATGTAAATTTCTGTTTTAAAAGAGGTTTCTTTGATATTTTTTTTTGTGTTGCAAAAGTTAACCAATTGTGTATCGCAACTGGCAAAATAAAGTCAATAAAATGAAGAATCAGGTTACCAAATGTCACTTTCATACGATTTGTAGTCACTTGTAAAAATCGAGATCCCTGCCGTCAAAATTTCCAATACGTCGTCTTAATGACAGAGCAATTCAAACATGCAACTTTCAATTAAAATAGCCTAAATTAGTTTCCACAATTAAAATGCTACTTTGTTTAGGTAATAAACTCTTAGATTTAAAGATACTTCGATGGCATTAGCTACTCATTCACGTAGCAATTGGCTGTAAAGTCAACCCTAGCTCTCAATAGTTTACAATCATGTTCTAAAAATATTCCAAACAAACCATACATCTACATTCTACATATGTAGAAAGAGCTTTACAAAAAAAAACGTCCAGGGTCCGACACCCGTCAGGTACGAAGTTCCTCAGCTGCACTTTTCATTTCTCAAAACTTAATTGCAATAATGAGACCAATAAAACTCACGTATGATTTAAAACAAAAAAAACTTAATTGCAATAATTAAACCAATGAAATTGACGTATGATTTAAAACAATAAAAACTTAATTGCAATAATGAGACCAATGAAACTCACGTATGATTTAAAACAAAAAATAAAAAATTCGATACTCGTACGCACACATATACTCGTATATAATAAAAAGAGACAGAAATATTACTGTGAAGCTACGTGTAGAGCTAACGAACCTAGCCGCGCGACGTGCGGGTCCCGCCCCACGTAACGCTTTTTCCTTACGTGACGATTTACGTGACGACTCAAACCTCCCGCAAGCCGCATTAATCTTAGTTCAAAAAAAAAATGTTAACGATTTCCCATTTATGCTCAGGGACTTATGCGAAACAGTATTGTTTGCTGATGATACCTCATTGTTATTTAAACTAGACAGAAAAAATCTAGATATTACTTGGGTAAACAGGATCCTAACAGATGTCTCGAAATGGTTCGCTGCCAATAATTTACTACTGAATGCACAAAAAACTAAATGTATTAAATTTTCCCTTTCTAATGTACCCAGAATCCATGATAAAATAGAACTGGGTGGGAAACAATTAGAATTCGTTAAGTCAGACAGTTTTCTGGGTTTAACAGTAGATAACAAGTTACAGTGGGCGAGCCATATCGGGGCATTGGCTAGTAAGCTCGGTTCTGCGGTATATGCAATTAGACGCATTAGGCAAATGACAGATGTGGATACGGCAAGGTTAGTGTACTTTGCATATTTTCACAGTTTAATGTCCTACGGCCTTCTGCTGTGGGGATCAGCGACGCATATTAACTCCATTTTCATTTTACAATAAAGAGCAATACGTGCCATCTACAGGATGAATGCACGAGAATCGCTTAAAGATCGTTTTAAAGACATTAATATCCTCACCTTGCCCTCCTTATACATCTTTGAAATTATTATGTATACGAGAAAAAATATAGATCTGTTTAAAAAGAATGGCGATATGAATGGTATGGAAACCCGAGGTCGTGATAAATTGGTTATTCCAAAATTTAAATTACATAAGTCAAATGTTTCATTTTTAGGTAACTGCATTCTTTTTTATAATAAAGTTCCTCAAGAAATTACTCAATTAACAGAGAATAAATTTAGATTGGTTATAAAACGTACATTGACTAGACAATCATACTATAAAATAAACGATTTCATTGAAGATAAAACAATAGTCTGGAAATGATGTTCTCTGCACATGCGTTTACTGGCTTAATGAAAATATTGTACTTTAATAAACATTTTGTAAAATGAAGTTGAAAAAATGATACCTGACTGAGTTTCTTGTCGGTTCTTCTCAGTGTCCAGGTTTTCTATTTGAACCGAACTAAAGTAGATTTGACGTTCAAAAATACCTTGTAATTGGGTTTACTTGAATAAAAGGATTTGACTTTGACTTTGACTAAATTCCGTTACTTTTAGACCACAATTTCTGAGCTTCTCCATCTTGCAAATATGACAACACCGGTTGGAATTCCGGTTAATTGTACGACCAAATGGCGGCGTGTATTATGGCTATCGTCTACATGTTGGCCACGTGCCTAGCTTTAGTTAACTCGATCTTAGCTCCAAGAATAGCTTTAGTATTTGAAATAACTCGCAGTCTCATCTGTTTTCATTAGCGACAATAAGGTAGCGCTGATCGATCGCAATTGAATAATGTTTTCTTTCATGCAGCGGAAAACGCGACAAAGTGAAGTCAAATTAATCGAACCTGATTGGTACCGGCGTTCTCGTTTTAAAAATACATCTGATCTGAACGTATCTGATTGATGTTCTTTAAAGAGTTCAAACCCTTGAATTTATATTTATTTTCAGTTAATGGAAGATTGATTGGAATTGAAATTGACTGACTGACTGAATTGCAATTGGGCTGTCTGAACCGATTTCTTTCAAGACATCTTTTTGTCGTGTTGTGTTTTGAATTTTCACTGTAACAAAGAATTTATTGAAGATGATTGATCTATTGTGATACTGATAATAAATGAAGATATACATACATACATATCCTCACTCTCTATCCCCAACAGGGTAGTCAGGGAGGACGCCAAGCGTCGCGGTTCCCACATACTTAAATCGCTTCCTCAAATCTCATCATTCTCCTCACACATTTTCGCCTAGGTATGCGAGAGCTTTTCACATTTCTCTTTGCTAACACTGGCTATTTAATCTTCATAACTCAGCCTTGGTCTTCCTTGGCTTGTTTTACCCTTCACTTTCGCTCTGTATATTTTCTTCGTCAGTCTTTCATCACTCATTTTTTCTATGTGCCCGAACCATCTAAGCATGAAATGAAGATATGAAATAAATAATAATATTTATTGCCAAAAATTGTTCTACAACATATTCAGAATTATGTAATATATTATAGCAGCTATTGTATAGCTTGTAACACTTTGTCTGAATTTTTTGGGCCTCCAATCGGGTATATACTTTTTCTTTCTCATTGTATCATTTTGTTCGCAATTTTGTACGGTTCTGTATTTCAATAGATAAGCAAAAACTCTTGAATGACACTTCTATCTACCTATCCCTTCGCCTGTCACAGTCGACGTTCTCACAAATTATGCAATTTACGCCTAATTTCACCAAAACCCCCTAATACTTAGCGAACCCCTAAAAAAGGATAGGGGTCCGCTAACGAAGATTTTGCTTTTCACAGCGCGTTAGAAGCCCCTAAGTAGTTGTTTAAAGATCCCCTAAATTTAGAAACTCGATTTTCGAACCCATAACACTATGTAACAGTTTTCTGTGTTAGTTTATGACAATATGGAGAATAATTTGTTATATGATATAGAAACTTAGAAGTAAAACAATAATATCTGTTTTATCGACAAACTTTTAGAAACGAATAGTCACTATGGAAATAATAAAATGTCACGTAACTATGTCTGACATTACTAGGAAACCGTTAGATTAATGAAAACGAATATTATCTAAGAATCGGTTTAGGGGTCCTTTTAATCTAGGGCGTATTTATGTGACGACTTAGATAGCGTTGGTGAAATCGGGCATTAAAATCTTGAACATTCATTTTCGTAGTAATCAATTTTGTTAACTCATATATTTTGCATTATTTACACTGTAAAGTAGATACTCATGACAAAAATAAAGGCAAATTGGATATACGAGTTCGATTTGACCATTCTTCCCCTTTTTCCCAAAAATTTTATAATTTTACTATTTCTAGAAATGTAATGGCTTCATTAATTTAGTTTGTAAGAAAATTTAACAAGTCTTAGGCCTCTTTAACAGACTATTTATATAATCTAATAGCTTTAGCTATAATATCTTTTTCCCACGACTACGTCCTCGTGGAATTACAAAAAAGTAGCCTATATTCTCTCCCTGGGTTTAATCTATCTCCGTTTAAATTTCATCATAATCGGTACAGTGGTTTTACTCTAAAAGCTGACCAGACAGACAGACTTTCGCATTTATAATATTACGAGTCGTTACCCGCCCGCTTCGCTGAGCGTAACTGAAAATTTTGTATCTTACAGTAGATTTTTGTTTGAAAAATCTATGGAATTCAAAAAATAAATAGTCTAAAACAATTTACAAACGATTCCGCGTTGAATGAGAATAGTTCCATAACGATACGTTAAGTAGTTTTCACCTTCGGGATTGAAGGACAAAGAAAAAACGAGCCGTCGCAGGACGCGTGGCAGATGTGAATTTTGTATAGAAAATATACATGAAACCACCCGGTTTATTAAAAGAAATAAATATGGTATAATGAAAAGAAAATATTTAGATTTAAAAAAAAAATATATTCGCCATCTTGGATTTGAAAACGAACGTCATTTTCGTAAACAGCACACCGAAAAGAGATTTTTTTTAAAGAAAAAGCTATTCTTTAATAAAAAAACACAGGTAACGTGTTCCGAAGTGAATAACAACACTGCGTACGCTATAGCTATACGAGCTCAGTACAAGCGCGTGGCGACGCGTCGCCACGCCAATAGCAGGTCCTACCCGCCGCATAAGATGTTTCACATCAAAAATAATTTCCATTATATGTATATAGAATAGATATGCATATAATATATCCCCTCTGTGTATGCGCATTTACACCTTCCAATTTGTTGGAACAACTTTCCTAGGGATGGCGATCTGAGATCCATTAATAGAAGAATAGATCATTCTATTTCGAGCAGTGAATCGATCCAGTGAATAGACGACAGACACTCAAAAATTATTGTACGGGTTTTTTTAAATTTAGCATGGGATAGATAAAAGTTAGACAACTCAAAAAAGCGCTAAATCTGGATCCGAGAGCGCTAAGGTGACGGCAGTGTTCGATATATGTATGTATAATTTATTAAATAATTCCACGTTAGTTCATTATTTTATAGTTGTGTTCTTACCAATACAATTCTAATGGAAACTACATTTTTGGGTGTCCGCTATCAATTCACTAAAACGATTCCCTACTCGAGATCGATCGATCAATTTTTCCATTAATCGATCTCAGATCGCCATCCCTAGGAAAGTTGTCCCAACAAATTGGAAGATGCGCTTATCTGGTGATATTGACCGCGAGACGCGACCGCGCAGGGGCCAGTCGGTGGGCTCGTATACGGCGTCGCACGGCATCGAGCTCATCCGGCGCCACGTGGCCGAGTACATCGAGCGGCGCGACGGCCACCCGGCCGACTGGCAGGACATCTTCCTCAGCGCCGGGGCTTCGAATGCTATCAAGAACTGTCTCCAGTTGTTCTGCAATGAAATCGATGGAAAACCGTCAGGTAAACTATACACATATATACTAACCTACTATAAAAAGTAGCTTTCCTTGAACGCCGGCAACGGACCCGTGATTCCCCGGATGTTGCAGGAGTCCATGCGCGGCGGTAATCATTTTCCATTAGGAGATTCGCTTGCTCGATTGCCCCCTCCGCAATGAAAAAAATGTCATTCCCAAGGCTTTAATCTGTCTCCATTTTAAATTTCATCAAAATTTTTCATCAAAATCAAAATTTGTGTGTGCTAGAACCATGCTGCTTTGCAGTACGAATTGGGCCGACTCGTCCGATGAAATGCCACCCTCTCAGAATATCGGCGTGAAATAGCAGTATCTATTGCTGTTGTGTTTCGTTCGGTGAGTGAGAGCGTCGGTGGCCCATCTCCTCCCTCCTCCTTTAATCCATGTTTGACTCTTGTCAGTATAATAATTATGAATTTTTTTTTCAATACCCTGCAGAAATGTAGTCATCAAAGTTTAAAAAATTTTGAATGTAATACGAATTCCTTTTTTATATTACATGTATGCGTTAATACCACATAAGGCTACATATTACACAGTCATTAACAAGCCCATTGTGTTACTCGACCTTCGTTTGCTCTGCTCCTGCGCACGTCACCTCGTTATCGTAATAATAATTACACACGCGCTCACCCGCCATTTCGTCTGAAAGGTTTATTTATGAGATGTTGAATGGATTTTAATTTGTGTAACGTCTATACTAATTTATAAAGAGACAGAGCAGATTCTGTAAGTTAGTTTATATGTGGAGGGTAATCTCCGGAACCACTGCACCCATGTGAAATATTTATTCACGTTTAAAAATTATTTTTTTCCATATCTAAGGATACGGAGAATTAACACGATTACCTTTCCTTTGGCTTGACGTTTTGACTGAGTTATCGGCTGTGGTCTCAAGTGTACTGTCGCAGCAAGCTTCACTCCGTGTCCGAGGCAGATATTATATAGGTACATGATGATTATATACATATATGACTAGGTTTTACCCGTGGCTTCGCTCGCGTTAATGTTGATTTTGTCAACCAATTCTGGTTGTTGGTCGATACAGGTAGAGGTTAAATAGTTACAAAAAGAAAAAAATGAACTACGGAGTTACAGATTCTGCCTCGCAGCGAATTGAACAACCCCATTTCACCTCCTTTTAAGAGTACTTTGAAAAAAACAAATATGCATACTTTAATTATTAATTATAAACAATAATTTTGCAAAGTTTGAAGCAAATTGGATGACGTAATAAAAAGTTTCATATAAAAATTACCCCTCCTCTCACCCCACCCCCTATACATTTTTTACGAGAAAAAGTAGCCTATAACAGTCTCCAAGGTCCCATCTATTTCTATACTAAAATTCATCATAATCGATTCAACGGTTTAGGCGCGAAAGCGTAACAAACAAACTCACACAGATTTTTATATCACAAGCATATATGTGATATAAAAATCATATATATAACGCGAAAGTTTAAAAGTTTATACATTATTCTAGATGGACATAGGTTATATATTATGTATTCAACCCGGCCGAAGTCGGGACGGGCCGCTAGTCCTAAATATAACCCACTTGTGTATAAAAGCAGCCAAGTGCGTGTCGGATCACGCACAGTGATTGGTCCCATGGTCGAGATGCACAATATTTAATTTACATACATACGTAACTCTACAGTTTTATAATACTGACAGCGACCCGCCACGGCTTCGCACGGGTAGCAGAGCCATTTTGGACAGGAATTTCGTAAAATTCGTTCTTGGTGAGCGTCTACACCGCGAAAGGAGTAACTATGCTGAATTTCAAGTCAATGGGACCTATAGTTTCTGAGATCTCGTGATGAGTCAGTCAGTTAGTGAGTGGTATTTCGCTTATATAGATATAGATAGATATGATAGATAGAGATATAGATAGATAGTCCGAGTGGTAGAGCCGTGCTGCATTGCACGAACAGGGCTGGCTCGCCCGGTGAAATAGGACCCTCTCACAGAATATCTGCGTGAAATAACACCATCTATTCCTGTTGTGTTACGTTCGGTGAGTGAGAGTACCGGTGGCCTATCACCCTCCTTTCCCTATTTCCCCTAAATGCCGGCAACGCACCCGTGCTTCTTCGGATGTTACAGGTGTCCATGGGCAGCGGTTGATCACTGCATTAGGTGACCCGCTTGCTCGTTTGCTCCCTCTTATATATAAAAAAAAACACGCACATAGCTAAGATTTCAAGAGATAAGAAAATATTGTTTTCTACGCTACGAATATGAGTATTGATTTTGCTATTACGTAAAGTCTGCGCTATCGCGTGACTTGGCGTTGCTAAAAGGCGATGCATATTTCCATGTGGTTTGTACAATATATAACATAACATCTATTATAAAAGATGAAATTGACTGATTGACTGACTTGCTAATACATACATGATTACACGACAATGTTATTGTAAAAATGAAGAATGAAGACGAAGAAAATCTACAGAGCTCTCTAATCTAGCTAAGCTTGATCCTCAGAAATGTGTAGGTCCAGATGGGCTCCCTGCCAAAGTTTTAAAAATCTGCTCCTGAGAATTGAGTTTGCCATTGGTTATAATTTTCAATAAATCCCTCCAAACAGGTACTTTCCCTTCTATCTGGAAATGCGCACATATAGTTCCCATTCATAAGTCGGGCAGCAAGAATAATTGCGAAAACTACAGGCCTATCAGCATTCTTTCAACTATTTCCAAGGTATTTGAATCAGTGGTATATGACAAACTTTATTACCATATTGAGCCATTAATATCAGTTCAGCAGCATGGTTTTGTAATACTAAAATCTACAGTCACTAACTTGTTAGAGTTTAAAAATTTCATATGTAATGAGTTTTCTAAACGTGGTCAAGTCGACGCCATATACACAGACTTCAGAAAAGCCTTCGATAAGGTCAATCATAAGCTTTTATGTCAAAAATTAGCCAATTCCGGTATTCATGGCAACTTATTACGCTGGGTGGAGTCATATCTCAGCAATAAAAGTCAGTTAGTGGCTTTAGGAGGGGCTGTATCCTCGCCTATTATTATAAAATCAGGTGTACCACAGGGGTCGCATCTTGGACCCCTGTTTTTCATCATTTTTATAAACGATCTCACTTCCCATCTTTTCTCTCCTTGTCTTCTGTTTGCTGATGATCTTAAGATATTTAGGACAATAAAGAAGCCTTTAGATTGCTCCATGTTGCAGAGAGATTTAGATGCTGTATCCCTATGGTGCCAACAAAACCAAATGCACCTTAATGTGAGTAAATGTTTTACTATTTCATTTTCTAATAAGCGACATAAGACAATTTACACATATCAGCTTGAAGGTCAATTGCTTAATAGAAAAACTGTGGCAGGAGACCTTGGTGTCTTGATCGACGAAAAACTTACGTTTCGAGATCATTATCATAGCATAGTCAAAAGAGCTAATCAACTCCTGGGATTCATTATTAGGTCCACAAAAGACTTTAAAAAAACCGAGAGTTTTATTATATTTTTTAATTCCTTATCAAGAAGTGTTCTTGAGAGTATGCGTCTGTTGTGTGGTCCGTCTGTTGTGTGGTCACCAAGTTATTCGGTGCATTCTGAAAACATTGAAGCTGTTCAAAATAGAATGCTCAAAATTCTTTGTTATCGATGTGGTCTTGGTCGTCGGTTGCAGAACTACAAGGATAGGTTGACTAAATTTAATGTGACACCTCTTTACGCTCGGCGTAAACAAAACGATCTACTATTCCTACATAAACTTTTACATTACCAAGTAAACTCCCCATGCTTGCTAGGATGTTTAAATTTCAACACCAGACATATTACACGTAATCCCAAGACTTTCACTTTGCAGGTATTTAAAAATAATGTTTCGTACCATAATCCGATAATACGCATGTGTCGCCTCTATAATGAAGTTGCCATTAAATATGATTGTCTGGACATATTCGATCCCAGACACGTTGTATTTAGGAATATAATAAAAAAAAGAGTTCAATTATGTTAAGCCTCCATACTGTTTTTGTTTCCAATTTCTCATAATATTTATCTATTTTCTGTTTTGTACCACTTATATTTTTTATGTCTATTGTGATAACATATTATTATTGTTTTGTTACCCATTATTTTAGATTTATCTATCTGTGTGTACATGTTTTGGATTGCATTCTTGGTCTAAACTTTTTAAGCATTTTTTTTTCTTTAAATTTTATATGATTGTCTGTTGTGTATACCTATTGAATAAAAAAAAAAAAGAGCGAAAGTGAATGGTAAAGGAAGCCAACGAAGATCAAGGCTCGCTTATGAAGATCAAATAGCCAGAGTGTTAGCCGACGGAAATGTCATAAACACTCATATACCTCAGCGAAAATGTGTCAGGGGAATGATGAGGTTTGAGGAAGCGAAAGAAGTATGCAAAGGTCGCGACGCTTGGCGCTCGTCTTCTCTGACACCCTGTTAGGGATACAGCGTGTAGATATGTATGTACCTATATATGTATGTACATACATACATATCTTTACGCTGTATTCCTAACGAGGTGCTCAGAGAGGACGGAGTGCCAAACTTCGCGGTCCTTACATACTTCATTATTATTCTTAATACGCTTTCACCCAGGTTTGCTAGCGCTTTTGACATTTCCGTCAGCTAGCTTTCTGGCTATTTGATCTTTATAAGTGAGCCTTACTAATTGACTTATCAACACACAACTTAAACCGCTGGGTTTACAATTGGGTAAGACAGATTATCACCGTTGTACAATGTAGGCAAGTACAAAAAAGAGGTTTTGTTAATTTAACCATATCTTCTTTCTCTAAATACCATAATGAAAAGTCGCTGTCCGTTTCTCCGCTAACTTCTTCTGAAGCACGCCATGGATTTTGATACGGTTTTCACTATTATTTAAATAACTTTTACCGGAAGGTTTATATGTATAATACATGCATATAATAGTAGAGAAAAGAATAGAATTTCTATGATTTGTAATGATGTCGTAAAAATATTTTTGGGAGCTTACATTGCTAATGTTGACTAAATCTCACGAGATAGATCAAAATAATGTACTACGGAATTGTATATCTTATAAAGGTCTACTGAAAAGTCCACGTAGATATGGATATCCTAAGGATAACACACAGTAACCATTCTTATCTTTTACATATTACTAAAAAATTATGGGTTGTTTACGAAACTATTCTAAACAATAAGTATTAGTCCTTATCCAATTAAATACGTTAGATACGTTGTGCATTTAATGTAGATCAAACTTGCCCTACACAGCATATCATTAAAATGAATATCTTGGAAGATATCATAGATTTAAAATTATTAATCGCTCGCAACGAAAGGGAGTCTGTTTGTGTTGTCTCATGAAAAAACAGCTCTAAATATTGTATATAAAGACATTCTATAGTTATAGGACCTACGTCACACACACTGTAGAACCATGCGAAGTCAGGGCGGATCACTAGTTAAAAAATAAAAAGTGAAAGTTAACTTGAATAAGATTAAAAATTATTTTTAATGGCTAAAATAGTATGTGCAGAATCTATAAAGTAAATGACTTGGTTTATTTTAAAAATTAATCATAAGAGGGTAAAAGGGGGGATGTAAGACGTGTTCTATATCTACTTATCTTCTGGTTGTAAATTATTATCATATTGTACTGTAGTGCTGTAAAGAAACATGCAGAATAGTTTGACAAGATAAGCATAAAAATGTTATCAACTTTATTCAAACATTATATTATTCTTGATAACTATGATATTATTATCAAAAGTAAATGTTTATTCGTGTTTTGTACGTATGAAGTTAATATACGTAATAAAATGTAAAATGGATTTTGAAATCTAATTTTTGAAAATCTGTTAAATCACATTTTTTTCGTCACGAAATGCTTTATGCATCTCGGTCTCGCCTAGGGGGGTGGCGGGAGGTATGTGGGACTCCTCGGGTGAGGGTGCAAGGCCGAGGCTACCCACTAAAACCTGACGGTGTTCCTCGAGAGTCGTTATGCCGGGGCAACGGGGGCGCTTTGGCATTCTTCCGCGGCCCCGGCAGGAAACGGTCTGCGCTAAAATGCTGGCCTCGTCTCGTTTGTGGGTAAGAGCGCAGAATACTACGTTAGAGGCGTGCGGGAACATCGCGTGGACCATCTCGAGGCTATTTAATGGATGACCCTCTCCCGAAAGTAACCGCAAGTCTCCGTGGGTACTCCGCCGTTGGACTCGGCGGAGTATATGTCTGGTCTGGCCAACCCCTTCACCTCAGAATTGCCCACTGCGGTCTACCTAAGACGTGCAGTTCACACACACGAGGCCGATTTTGAGACATCGATAACACCTTAGGGGTATCGGCTCGAGGATCGGTACCTCGGCCGAAACCCATCCCACTAACAGGTGGCCACCTGCCACCTTTTTCGCCACCTCAACCGGCCCCGCACCCATGCTGCGCACCCTCTTCACCCACAGTCGCCCAGGCCAGGTATGCGCACGTCTGCGCACTCCGTTGGCCTAGAGACTCGGATCATCTCTGGGAAGATCTATTAAACCTAGGTTAATGTAACCTTTCCTTATATTTTTCCCAAGGTTTGGAACGGGATTGAATAATACCTGTTAATAAACTTTTTTAACGGATTCACGTTAAGTTTTCATTCGGAACGAAACCAGTAATCTTTTCGCTCTGTAATCGAAATAAACCGGTTTAACACAAACGCGACAAGTAGTTTTTTAAAATTCTCAAAAAACAAAACGAACACTAACCTTAAAGAGGACTTTATTTCAAGTTAAAGTTAACTTAAAATATCGGTTTACAAAGAACGAAACCGAAATATTGAGTGTTCATAATTTTTTTTTTAACTTTTTTAGCTTCCGTGTTTACATAATGTTACCCATTGAAAAGTTACAGTGTAATAACCGTCGCGTCCTTGGATGTTTAAATGTTTTTACTTTCGACAAACATGGGAGTGATCTTAACATAAAGAACAATAGTATTTAGAAATACGAGAATAAAAACTGTCTGATGCTTGTCCGTCCTGCATTCGACAGTTGCAAATATTTATTTATACACATACATACTAAACATAATAAAATATTCTCGAAAAACAATTTGAATACCTATATTTATCGCTTGTAAAGGCAATCAGGATTCTACTTTTATGTGATCACTTACAACGATTTATTTGTCCGCTTATGACGCTCTGTCTGACCACTTATGACAAAAATCAGATTAGGTTTTTTTGTTTGACTGTTCATGACTTCGGTAATAATGATATTACGTCTGTCATCTGATTACGGCTCCATTAATACGCACGCAATCCATGTTATCGCTGATTTTAATTTAATAATTAATTGTTATAAAATAATTACAGCTGGTTATTTCATGTGATAGATTTTGCGAAATTCATAAGGCTTCATTTTTGGGGGAAGTTGCAGCATCGCTAGTGGAACATATCCGGACCATTTTAGTTGTTGAAGATCGTCCTGATGTGAACTATTTAACTTCCAAAAATTCATTATGATGGCCGGACTTTATAACCACGAGGTTAGGGATCAAACAAGTACGGAGTAATTATATCGGTGCAATCTGCCACAACGTTGGTATAAAAACATATTAGCCTTATAGTAATGGACCGACTACCTTATTACGTAACTGCAGCCAGTAAGCGATAGCCGAATCTTGCGCGATCTATCACGATATATTGTTAAATCGAACACGATGCAATGTCGCGAAATTCTGTTGCTACCTCTGTTGATTAATCAGTGAACTAAAAATTACTGCTAGCGACCCTATTTATGCTACAGAAAGTCTTTTTTACGGCATCGTAATCTTGTAGTGTTTGTGATATTAATTTAAGACAACCATCGCGTGACTGCGGCGTAGCAATCGCTGCCTGCAGTTCATTACGTGATGACTTAACCGGTCAGTTGGATTGGAAGTGGTGTGACGCGCGTGTCCGCAGGCGTGCTGATCCCGATCCCGCAGTACCCGCTGTACTCGGCGTCGCTGGCGGAGTACGGGCTAGAGCAGGTGGGCTACTACTTGGACGAGGAGAACGGCTGGGCGCTGCGCATAGACGATCTCCAGCGAGCGTTAGACGAGGCGCGTTCCCGTACCGCTGTGCGTGCTATCGTCGTCATCAACCCTGGGAACCCCACCGGACAGGTACGGGTCCGCATTACCGTAACGACTTAATGTCCCGCATCTACATGACCAAAATTCCATAGTGCTGGTGGAACCATTATCTTCAGAAAAAGTTATAGTGAACACACACATGCATATTTCTTTAGCGATACCCTAAACCGAGATCTGTCTTCCATACGAGATATGCTTCGACGGAGAGAACCTTTGACATGTCAAATTTCTGAAATTACCCCTTCAGTACTCACCGCAACGTAATGTGCGTTAATATAACGGTGACTAAATAAAGAGAGAAATGGTTTTAAATAATTCGATTTTAACTCTACTTAGTCTGCTGAAATTTTTCCTAAACATCTGTTATAAATATTAGCACAGACCGTATTGCACTTGTAGCGTTAACTTGTACAGTGAATTCACTCCAACCACTAGCAGTACGAACGCTAGCATATGTAGTACAACAACTACAACTGATAATATGGATGAATTGTCCATTACATGTACAGAATAATAACAGCAACTGATAATGTGAATAAAGTGTATAGTATCTGTACCGTTAATATGTCCAGTACAATAACTGATAATAAGGACGAATCGTATAGTATTTGTATATATATATAGGATCTTTATTGTACACACGTGTTATATTAAATATTACAAAAAAAAATTGTACAAAGGCGATTACCGTTGTATCATCACCAGGTGCAGTGCAACAACTGCAATTGGTAATATGTATGAGTCGTATAGTATTTGTACCATTAACACGTGCAGTGCAACGTTAATATGGATGAACCGTATAGTATTTGTACCATTAACACGTTCAGTGCAACTGCAACAGGTAATATGGATGAACTGTATTTTTTCCATTAACGTGTGTAGTGCAACAACTGCATTGGTAATGTGGATGAACTGTATAGTATCTCTATTGCTAACATCTGCAGTACAACTACAATAATATGGATGAACCGTATAGCATTTGTACTGGTTACATCTGCAGGTAACCGCTACAAAACTGCAATTGCTAATACATATGGACCGTATATGTACCTTTGCAATTTAATAACTGTTATCAGTACCGACTGTATGTTTTTTGTTCCGATAACCTCTGTAGTGAATTTAAGGAAAATAAATCTGGTAAACTGTTCTAATATGATTGGATAAATTTACATTTGGGCATGTATATTTGTATTACAGGTGTTAACACGTAAGAACATCGAGGAGATCATAAAGTTTGCGCATAAAAACAATTTGTTCGTATTCGCGGATGAGGTGTACCAGGACAATATATACGCGAAGGAGAGCAAATTCTACTCGTTCAAGAAGGTAATTGAATGATGTTTGAGTATTATTAGGTTGTCTTATTTGAAAATTAGAAACGGTCTTTATAATACTGTTCATGTGTTGGTTAGTCTATCTGTTTAATTAAAACTTATAATCTAAAATAATTATAATTATTTTATGTGCTATCTGAAAGACTTGTATTTTTTAAGAGCAAAGTTGGCAATGAAGGTTCATAATCATAAGGCATGTATTGAGTGCGCTTATAGAGTGCAGGTAAAACAGTGAAATGTTATTATTATTATTAATTGCCTTTTAAGGATACCCGGTTATTATTTTTCGTGTTGCAAAACCGCATACAAATTGGTTCGTCTGTTTGAGAGTTATGTTGTTACAGACAAACACACAGACAATAGTGTCAAACTTGTAATACTCTTCTTATTATTCTTATTAACGTTGGAGTTTCAAAATACTTTAGTTTTTATACATACTTGCATACTTCATACACTCTAAGCTGTATCCCTGATATTGGAAAAAAAATGCAAAAGTTGATGTATTCAGTTCGGTTTCGAAGAGTAAATAGTCATACGAGGGCAAATTCTGTAATCGATAACGGCAGCCTGACACAAGTCGAGTAAATCCGGAGTGGGTAGGTTTGGTAGGCCCGTGCGGTAGCGGCACGCGGCAGTGTGCGAGCACGGTAGATGCGGTGCGCGGTGTGCGGTGTCGCAGGTGGCGCGCGAGCTGGGCGCGCCGTACAGCGCGGGCGTGGAGCTGGCGTCGTTCATGTCGGTGAGCAAGGGCTACATGGGCGAGTGCGGGCTGCGCGGCGGCTGGGCCGAGCTGGTCAACGTGGCCGCGCCGGTGCAGGCGCAGCTGTACAAGTGCATCAGCGCCATGCTGTGCCCCACCACGCTGGGCCAGGCCGCCGTCGACTGCGTCGTGAGTACGGACGGGGGCGGGCGGTGGGAGTAGTTGTAGTAGTTGTAGTAGTAGTAGTGGTGGTGGTGGTGGTGGTGGTGGCGGAAGTAGTAGTAGTAGTGGTGGTGGTGGTAGTAGTAGTAGTAGTGGTGGTGGTGGCGGAAGTAGTAGTAGTAGTAGTGGTGGTGGTGGTAGTAGTAGTAGTAGTGGTGGTGGTGGTGGTGGTAGTAACAATAGTAGTAGTAGTAGTGGTGATGATAGTACTCATGGTGGTAATAATAGTAGCAGAAGTGGTAGTAGTAGTAATAGTAGTAGTAGTGGTGGTGGTAACAATAGTAGTAGTAGTGGTGGTGGTGGTGGTATTAGTAGTAGTAATGGTGGTGTTAACAATAGTAGTGGTAGTAGTAGTGATGATAGTACTCATGGTGGTAATAATAGTAGCAATAGTGGTGGTAGTAGTAGTGGTAGTAGTAATGGTAGTAGTAGTAGTGATGATAGTACTCATGGTGGTAATAATAGTAGTAGTAGTGGTAGTAGTAGTAGTGGTGGTGGTATTAGTAGTAGTAATGGTGGTGTTAACAACAGCAGTAGTAGTAGAAGTAGTGATGATAGTACTCATGGTGGTAATAATAGTAGCAGTAATGGTACTAGTAATGCTAGTAGTAGTGGTGGTGGTAGTAGTAGTGGTAGTAGTAATGGTAGTAGTAGTGGTGGTGGTAGTAATAATAGTAGTAGTAGTAATATTGGTTGTAATGGTACTTAAGAGGTGGTGGTGGTAATAGTAATGGCAGTGAAGTAGTAATAGTGATAGTAGTGATAATAATAGTGGCGGTAGTGATGATAGTACTAGGAGTGATGATGATGGTAGTAGTAGCGGTAGTAATAGTAGTGGTGCCTAGCGATTACGAAAATGACCATTGTTTAAGCTTCAGAACAAAAAAAAAACACTGGAGAGCCCAAGTGAGCGGTACCCGCATACTACTGGGGAGCCCTGTATAGCTCACTTCGATATCTGCTTACTTCAGTTGAACACGCACTTTAGTACGCTCAACACCACAAAGACAAGCAAATGAAAGCTATCTTCATTTAACAAAGCATAAGGTCTATTTTCAAGCAAACTAATTTTAGGGTAGGTATTTTGAGGCAGTTTTTAAATTTTCCAACCATTAACAATGCAGTTTTCACGACATTTGCACAGACGCTCAATTAATGATGTATCACAGTAACATAAACTAGGTAACTATATCGATAATTTTTTATAGATCTGCTACAAAGTGTGCTAAGTACTACTTTACGTTAGTAACTAATTAATCTGTGGTACTACGATTACACAAAAAAATTATACTAGTCATTTTCAATTATAAATTATATAAATGTTGATAATTATTATAATATATTTAGTTATTGATAATGATATGATATTAATAATTATATAAAAGGAATATTCGCCATCTTGGATTTAAAAGTGAACGTTATTTTCGTAATCAGCATCCCAAGAAACCTGGAATAAGACATCCATAACGATTTATACAAAAAAGTAATATTCGCCATCCTAGATTTAAAAATGAACGTCATTTTCGTAATCAACACCCCGAATAACCTAGAATATGACACCCATATCTATTTAACTAAAAAAAAGTAATATTCGCTATCTTTAGATTTGAAAATGACTTAAAACACTTATTTAAATGACTTAAAACGCTTCACTTTTTGTTAACTTGATTTTACTCTCCATAAAATTTCCGTACCGTGGACTACATATGAAAATCGATTTTTAGGAGTAAACTCTAAAAATCGATTAGACGAGACTCTTCGAACGATATTTATAAAATAGTGAAGACTTTTTTACATTTTTCCTTTCGATGTTAGGTTAGGTTAGGTTTACATTTTACATTCCCCAATTTTTTTAAAATTATCTATTTAGTATCCGGAGATAAGGGAGAGAGAAGCGGAGAGTAATCAAATCCGAATACCGAATCGAATCCGAAGCATTAATAAATAATCTTACGGGAATTCTGTTTTTTTTATTAAAGCATATTACCATAAAGGGCAAAAAGAACATAATGACGTATTAAGAACCTCCTTTTTGAAGTCGGTTAATAACAATACTAATTGTTGGTGCTTATGCTAAAGCATAAGCGTAACAAATTCAAACATTAGATAATTTTATTAAGTTTCGATAAAATTGTTTTTATCGATAAACGAGAACATCTGTAGTCGATTCCACAATATGATACCAGTCAGAACTAGATTTGACAATATTATGCAACGTTCAAGTGCAGTAATTTCTTAACTAGGACAATAGTAATTATTTTGAATGAATAATGCTTTTTAAAAAAAAGACGCACATTGGTATTGATAATGTATTGTATTTATTAATGCTTATATTCAATGTTAATATTATAAATTTCACACAATGTTTATAAAAATTATTTATCCTGGCAACTTTAATGTAAAGACAACATGTACACATTAACACCGCCGTAAAAAGCATTGCAAATATGTCTATAAGGCTTTGGAATAAGGTTTCTTTTTAATTATTGTTGTTCTGTTGTCGAATGTTTGTTTGCGTGACGAATAGCTGATCAGCATTCTATGTAGTGAAAATATTGCGATGCGTAAGCATGTGTTTAACAGGTTACGCTGGATTTCCTAATAACAAGTCTGGTATGCTAATTCCAGTCGTTTTTTTTGTTCCGTGGTTTAAGCAATAGTAGTAATAATAAAATAGTAATAATAGTAATTACGGTATTAGTACACATTGTACTGAACTACTACTTCTACTATCACTTCTACACCTACTATCTAATAATAGTAGAAAAGCTTTTACACTGTAATTACTTATTTTATTTTTTGAATGCATTATTAATTTATTTTCTCTTTTGTTTATTACCTATACGCGAAGCGAAAACTTTTGGTTCGCTTTTTAAGGAAAACGCGGATGGAGGAATGTGAAATTTAAAACACTTAAAGTTTATTTGGAGAAGGACTGGAAAAAGCTAATATTTTTATATAATATGCATTAGAAATACATTAAATTAAATAAATCACTCATTGTTTACATTGATACTGTCAATGTCAAACTCATAACAATCTATGATCACATACACATATAGTAACCTCCTTGGATCAATCAGTAGCACAGAGTAGAGATTGTTGCCAAAGAGTTTACATTATAAGTTCATAATTACGGTCGAATTTCGACCACAGTGCGACCTCTAGTTTAGCTTAATAGGTTGATTGATGATTAATTGACTACGTTTCTCCTGTAATTTATTAATATTAAAATGACTGAATTAAATATGTACCTACTCGCATTCCTGCAAATATGTGAATTATAATTACAGCTACTTATACTACTGCCATTACTATTACTTTTACAGTGGTCCCTCGCCTCTACTACAGTAGTACAGTTTAGAGTCTCACTAATCAGATACTTTCAGTATATGGACACATCCAATTGTCGGGTACACTACGCCCTGTTCCCTCCACTATAATATTCTTTCACAACTGCAGGCAGACAGTTTTTGAAAAAGGCTTAAAAGTCTAAAAAAAAACAGGCTTTAATTAAGGACTGTTGTAAATAATTAGGTATATACCAGGCTGTTTCAAAAAAAAAATTTTTTATTTTTCTTACAAACAGGCTGAAAAGTTTCTTTCTGACGTAAAAAGATACCGACTAAAATTTGAGCTCTTAATATTAATATACTCCGCATCGCAGACTGAAGATAGAAGACTGAAATTTTTGAGCAGAAACTCACGAACATAATTCTGAAAGCGTGCATTCGAGTAAGAACTAAAACTGAGAAGATCTCTCTTTAAATTAGAATCGATATGATATTTTTATGGTAATTTAAATTTTTTAAGTCAAATTCTGCAAAAGAAATCTTTAAAAGCATTATATCATTGGATTTAACAAAAAAAATAATTGGTCGACATCTATCAGAGGTCAACTTCATGGTTGATAAAAAATTTGGCCCCTATTTTGACAATGAAACCAACAGTTTCGGTACAATATACAAAATTCGATCAAATTTTTGAAGAATTGAACTTTGACGTTGAATAACTTTTGAACGCGTGGACTAATCAAAAAATGTTATCAGTCCTTTTTTGTAGAGCGTTTAATTTTCTATAAAGATCAATAAAGCGATTCATGAGCCAATAAGTCTTTTGAACGGTATAAAAATCAGAAGAAGTAAAAATAACTTTTCCCGTGTTATTCTTATGGGAATTAAAAAAATACGATGCGGACTATCTTAATATTAATATTAAGGGCTCAAATTTTAGCTGGTATCTTTTTACGTCAGAAAGAAACTTTTCAGCCTGTTTGTAAGAAATCCGAAGTGGTCCGGCACCTTGCAGAATGAATAAAGTGCGTTCGAAAGAAAACAACCTGCTTACAAATAAAAAGGATGTTCTGCAGCGATGGAGTGAATACTATGGAGAACTGTATGAGAGTGGCGACTCCGTCTCTGATACTGAGAGCGATTCTAATGAATTGCCACACTCGGGCCAGGGACTGGAGGATGCCATTAGTATGAAAGAGATTGAGAAAGTGATAAGAAGTTTGAAATGTGGAAAGGCTGCGGGAATTGATGAGGTGACTGCTGAGATGATCAAGTATGGTGGTCCTAGGGTCTGGGATGCCTTCTGTGCACTCTGCAACCTTTGTTGGCAGAAGGGGGAGGTTCCAGAGGACTGGCGCACGGCAGTCATAGTACCTCTATATAAAGGGAAAGGTTCCTACCTAGACTGTGCGTGCTATAGGGCCATCAGCTTGGTCAGCTTAGCGAGTAAAGTCTATACTAAAGTATTGACTGAACGTATGAAAGGTGTTTCAGAAAGATATTTGTGGGAGGCGCAAGGTGGATTCAGGAACGGTAGGGGTTGTATGGATCAGATTTTCTCGCTTCGCGTTATCGTGGGAAGGTTTCTGGCTTTAGGTCAGAAAGTTTTCTGCGCTTTCGTGGATCTAGAGAAAGCATTCGATAGAGTAGTGCGGAAGAAATTGTGGAGTCTTCTGCCTGAATATGGCGTGAAGGGCTCCTTACTGCAGGCTGTGAGGTCATTATATCGAGACCACAGAGCCTGTGTAAGGATAGACGGTGACATGTCGCCCTGGTTTGAAGTCTGTTCTGGTGTCAGACAGGGCTGCGTGATGTCTGCCTGGCTATTCGTGCTGTATTTGGACAGTTGCCTCCAGAGATTGAAAGGTAATATGAGTGGTATGGGATGTGGTGACACAGTGGTAAACTGCCTATTGTACGCTGACGATGCTGTGCTAATAGCACCATCAGAAGCAGAGTTGCAGACACTAGTCACGTGCATGAAAGAAGATTGTGAAGTAAAAGGATTGAAAATGAATGTGAACAAAACTAAGGTTCTGGTGTTTGAAAGAGAAGCGGAACAAACGAAATGTGTGATTAGTGTAAATGGAAAATGTCTAGAACAGGTGAATGAAATTGTGTACCTGGGGAGTGCGTTTTCGAGGGATGGAAGATGTGAGTTGGATGTGGAGAGACGGGTAGCAGCTGGCAATAAAGTGAACGGTGCTCTGTCCGCATTAGTGGGTAGTGTGAATATATCTAACACTGCTAAAATGGCCATCCACAATGCGGTGTTGGTGCCAACTTTGTTGTACGGCAGTGAGGCCTGGATATGCCCGAAATCGAGTGAAAGTATGATAAATGCTGTGGAGATGCGGTCTCTCAGAAATATGTGCGGTGTCACGCTTGCGGACAGGATAAGCAATGATGAGATACGCAGTATGACAGGGTTGCACAACAGTGTTATTGTAAAAATGAAGAAAGGAATGCTTAGATGGTTCGGGCACATGGAAAGAATGAGTGATGAAAGACTGACGAAGAAAATATACAGAGCAAAAGTGAGTGGTAAAAGAAGCCAAGGAAGACCAAGGCTGACTTATGAAGATCAAATAGCCAGAGTGTTAGCAGACGGAAATGTCAAAAGCACTCGCATACCTAGGCGAAAATGTGTGAGGAGAATGATGAGATTTGAGGAAGCGAAAGAGGTGTGTAAGGACCGCGACTCCTGGCGCTCCGTCCTCTCTGACTACCCCGTTGGGGATACAGCGTGAAGTTATGTTATGTTATGTTTTATGTTGTAAGAAAAAAAATTTTTTTTTTTTAATCAGCCTAGTGTATACATATCCTCATGCTGTATCTAACGAGATGAGGATATGTAGGATATGAGGTGGTAGATGGAATCCCAAATATTGCGATCCTTACATACTTCTTTCGCCTCCACTAATCTAATTTATCACTTTACACACTTTCGCTTATTTATGCGAATGCTTTTTCCTACTCTGGATATTTGGTCTTCATTTGTAGACATAAGTAAACCTCGGTCTTCCTTGACTTCTGCTGCCACTCATTTTCGTTCTGCAGGTTTTCTTCGTCAATCTTTCGTCACTCATTCTTTTTTCGCTTCCTCAAATCTCATCATTCGCCTCACACATCCTTACAATAAAACTGGTAGTAGGGGTCCGTGGATATGTATCCAATTATCCATCCACATGATAGCGTGGATAATTACTTCCATGTCTCTGGTAGTATCCAATTGAGGAAAGCGTGGAGATAACTCATATGTGGCATTTGCAGGCAAAGCCGCCCGCGCAGGGAGAACCGTCGTATGAACTGTGGGCGAAGGAAAAGGCTGCTGTGTTACAATCACTCAACGTTCGCGCCGAGATGATCGCAGAAGCCTTCAACCAGATGAAGGGATTTAAGTGCAATTTGGTGCAGGTATGTTGATGTTTAAAAAAATGTTCTCGTTTGACCACCAATTTGTTTAATACTAGCTGTACCCGCGGCTTCGTCCGCGTGAAAATTACTCCGTGAATTTTTCTGGTTAATGTTTCCTTTTCACCCCCTTATAGGTATATTTTTCATAAAAAGTAGTCGTCTTTTTCTTTAAAAAAGTCTTGTTACTGTTCTAATAAACATCATATTCGGTTCAGCGGTTTAGCATTTCTCATACAAGTTTTATAGATTTGTGATAAAAAATTGCCTATTTTCGTCTTAGGTTTTAAATTATCTGTATGACAAATTTCATAAAAATCAGTGGCGGTTTAGCCGTGCAAACGTAACAGACAGACAGACATACTTTTCCCTGAATAATACTTATTAAAATGAAAGCATGAACA
The DNA here is from genome assembly GCA_907165235.1 of Zeuzera pyrina. Taxonomy (NCBI): domain Eukaryota; kingdom Metazoa; phylum Arthropoda; class Insecta; order Lepidoptera; family Cossidae; genus Zeuzera; species Zeuzera pyrina. The sequence continues at coordinate 23,998,495 of OU015629.1, forward strand.
TGGATAGTACTTATGTATCTAATACCTATAGCATGCAATGTTATTTTCGTAATCTGCACCGGGACCAGCTTCAGGAACGACACCCATATCATTTTACTAAGAGAATGATGTCGGCCATTTTAGATTTCAAATCCAACGTCATTTTTTATTTCTGCATCCCAAACAAACTTAAAAATGACATCCATGTCATTTAATTAAAATAAATAATGTCTTCCATCTTAGATTTCAAAGTCAACGTTATTTTCGTAATTTACACCCCCAGAAACCTCAAAAATAACGTCCATATAAATTTATTGAAAAAATATTCCGGCAGCTACTAGCTAGCGACATATTTTTTCGATCAATCGAATCACATATGATTTTCACCATTTAGTGGAAACTATTGATTAACGATGCGTATGTGCGAGATCGTGATCGTGGAACATGTCGCGTGCAATCTAATTTGAAATTGCTAAAAAAATATCCATTTCACGTATGCTATGTATGCCTAGTGAGTTTGTAAAAAATAAATTTAGCGGAAACCCATCGGCATGCGTGTAGGACGGGTTCCGAGGATTATGGTTTACCATTACATTCGTGACAAAAAAAATTATTAAATCTTAGAATTATGTGTGCCTTTTATAACACTTGGTTATTTTCCGCAAGATGTCTCTTAACATAATAGTTATTTACGAGGCCTTAGACAATGGCATACGTCACAAAACACGTCGAAAATTAAGATTATGTCAAATATCGAATAACGTATGCCCTTTGGAATTTCATCGTATAATCAATTATAATATATTTTTATATTTAAAAAGTATAATGTATAATTAAGTATTATTTAAAGGGTATAATAACTACCTCCGTGGCGGAACGGCTTAGCGCGTCGGAAAGCAAACGGGGGTTGCGGGTTCGATTCTCGCCCCGAGTCTGGGTGTTTATGTATAATATGTATTTATTTACAAAAGAAAATATATAAGTAGTATATCAGTTGTCTAGTACACATAACACAAGCGCTGTACCTCTTACTTTGGGACTAGATGGCGCCGTCTGAAATGTCAGAGTTTATTATTATTATAATTCATTGTTTCAAATTTCAAGAGGCATCATGCTGGGCAATCATTGATCATAATGCGAATAAATAAGTGTGAATAAATGCGATTCACTATAAAATTCTTAGTTATTTTGTAGCATTTTGTAGCAAAATTTAGCATTTTCACAAAGAAATGCGAAGAGCGTCGTGTGCTAGCGTCCGAGGCAGACGTGTTGTTAATTTAATTTATAAAATAAAATAAAAAAAATTGTATAATTAGTCTGAAACAAACCTTATGTGTATTGTGTTAAATAGTGATTAATGCGTTCCTAGTTTTTTTGTTTAAGACATTTTCGATTCGATCATCGGCAACGTTTAACCTCGGGTGAGTCACACAAAAAACACAGATATCATGAATGTATTACGATCTCCCACTGGATGTGACAATGATAAAGAACGATATGCATCTCAACCCAACTTGTTGAGCTATGGTATTTCCTCTGAAAGTAATCCTGAAATACATGCCAGTCGTCAAAAAAGAAAACATCCCGACCAAGACCCCGAAATCAAAGAAGAATTAGTGGAGATGCGTAACAAAATGGATAAGTTACTGGATTTCATGAGCAAATTTACTGAAGCACAAAAATTTGTAACTGATAAAATAAGCCAAGACGTGGCCATTATAAAAGAACAAGTGGATAATTTTCTGTAACCTTGAGTAAGGAGCAAAGTGCAATCAAAGCAGATTTTGCAGACTTAAAAAAATCCTCTAATACCTATAAACATAACATAACATAACTTCACGCTGTATCCCCAACGGGGTAGTCAGAGAGGACGGAGCGCCAGGAGTCGCGGTCCTTACACACCTCTTTCGCTTCCTCAAATCTCATCATTCTCCTCACACATTTTCGCCTAGATATGCGAGTGCTTTTGACATTTCCGTCTGCTAACACTGGCTATTTGATCTTCATAAGTCAGCCTTGGTCTTCCTTGGCTTCTTTTACCACTCACTTTTGCTCTGTATATTTTCTTCGTCAGTCTTTCATCACTCATTCTTTCCATGTGCCCGAACCATCTAAGCATTCCTTTCTTCATTTTTACAATAACACTGTTGTGCAACCCTGTCATACTGCGTATCTCATCATTGCTTATCCTGTCCGCAAGCGTGACACCGCACATATTTCTGAGAGACCGCATCTCCACAGCATTTATCATACTTTCACTCGATTTCGGGCATATCCAGGCCTCACTGCCGTACAACAAAGTTGGCACCAACACCGCATTGTGGATGGCCATTTTAGCAGTGTTAGATATATTCACACTACCCACTAATGCGGACAGAGCACCGTTCACTTTATTGCCGGCTGCTACCCGTCTCTCCACATCCAACTCACATCTTCCATCCCTCGAAAACGCACTCCCCAGGTACACAATTTCATTCACCTGTTCTAGACATTTTCCATTTACACTAATCACACATTTCGTTTGTTCCGCTTCTCTTTCAAACACCAGAACCTTAGTTTTGTTCACATTCATTTTCAATCCTTTTACTTCACAATCTTCTTTCATGCACGTGACTAGTGTCTGCAACTCTGCTTCTGATGGTGCTATTAGCACAGCATCGTCAGCGTACAATAGGCAGTTTACTACTGTGTCACCACATCCCATACCACTCATATTACCTTTCAATCTCTGGAGGCAACTGTCCAAATACAGCACGAATAGCCAAGCAGACATCACGCAGCCCTGTCTGACACCAGAACAGACTTCAAACCAGTGCGACATGTCACCGTCTATCCTTACACAGGCTCTGTGGTCTCGATATAATGACCTCACAGCCTGCAGTAAGGAGCCCTCCACGCCATATTCAGGCAGAAGACTCCACAATTTCTTCCGCACTACTCTATCGAATGCTTTCTCTAGATCCACGAAAGCGCAGAAAACTTTCTGACCTAAAGCCAGAAACCTTCCCACGATAACGCGAAGCGAGAAAATCTGATCCATACAATCCCTACCGTTCCTGAATCCACCTTGCGCCTCCCACAAATATCTTTCTGAAACACCTTTCATACGTTCAGTCAATACTTTAGTATAGACTTTACTCGCTAAGCTGACCAAGCTGATGGCCCTATAGCACGCACAGTCTAGGTAGGAACCTTTCCCTTTATATAGAGGTACTATGACTGCCGTGCGCCAGTCCTCTGGAACCTCCCCCTTCTGCCAACAAAGGTTGCAGAGTACACAGAAGGCATCCCAGACCCTAGGACCACCATACTTGATCATCTCAGCAGTCACCTCATCAATTCCCGCAGCCTTTCCACATTTCAAACTTCTTATCACTTTCACAATCTCTTTCATACTAATGGCATCCTCCAGTCCCTGGCCTGAGTGTGGCAATTCATTAGAATCGCTCTCAGTATCAGAGACGGAGTCGCCACTCTCATACAGTTCTCCATAGTATTCACTCCATCGCTGCAGAACATCCTTTTTATTTGTAAGCAGGTTGTTTTCTTTCGAACGCACTTTATTCATTCTGCAAGGTGCCGGACCACTTCGGATCTTACGTACTTCTTTCCAAAATAATTTGGAATTTTCCTCGAAGTTGTCCGACATCTTGTTTTCATCTAACACCCTACACCTTTCACGCTTCTCTTTCACTAGTGCCTTCGTTTCTGCTTTCTGCAGCTTATACCTGTCTTTCATCAAATTTTTCATACCACAGTCATTAGTAGCAAGGTAGTCTCGCCATGCTTTCTTTTTCTTATACACAGCCACTTTCACCTCATCATCCCACCACACATCACGCTTTTTGCCGTTCCCAATCTTATTCATTCCACACACTTCTTTCGCAGCCTCAACCATACTATCCCTAAGGTTCTGCCAGCATTCTTCAACATCCTCGCTCAACACTTTCAATCTATCATCAAGCTTACTGGATAATACCCTTTCATATTCATTCCTGGTGGTCGCATCCTGCAGTTTCCAGCTTTTAATGCGGCTAACCGCTGCAGGTTTGGACACTACGCGATGTCGCCATGCTGCGAACAGACCCCTTATTCTGGTTATCACCAGAAAGTGGTCCGTCCCGAGGTCGGCTCCTCTATACGTTCTTGTGTCCATTACCTGCTTCTTAAGTCTGCTATCCACCAGGAATAAATCAATCATACTTCTCGCACCCTTTCTTTCCCACGTGTACTGATTGATCCTTTTGTGCCCAAACATGGTATTAGCCACAAAAAGATCCTTTTCCATACACAGTCCTAGCACAATCTTACCAGCATCATTTACTCTCTTATCTCCATATTTGCCTAGGACAGACTCAAATCCTGTTCGAGCTGTCCCGACCCATCCATTCATGTCTCCACACACAACAATTCTTTCGTTCTCTTCAACCGTCGCTAGAACTTCTCTAACATTTTCCCAGAACTGCTCTAGTTCAGTCAAACCGACAGAGGACACTGGGGCATATACTGCCAAAACAAAAATTCTTGTCAACCCAATCTTGAGGCGTACCCAGAGCAGTCTGGGATTTATACATTCATACTCAGTCATATAATTAACCATACGAGAGGACAGTAAAACGCCTACCCCTTGGCATCCCCTATCTCCTTGTGGTACCCCTGACCACAAAGCGATGCCTCCTCCGGGCAAGTCGGCAAGTTCACTGCCGCCTCGCTTGGTTTCACTCAAACATAGCACATCCAATCTTTTCTCTTCCATAATATCAATCACTTCATTCATCTTCTCCTCAATCCCACCTCTCACATTCCACGCAGCTACTCTGCACTCCTCCCTCCACTTCCCGCCGCTAGGTGCACAGCGTGTTGGGTGGCGGTCCCCAACGCCGAACTGCACTCTGCACACACCAGCGGGGACAGACCGGTGTACGTCGCTTCCGGGGGACGCCCTAACATTATAATAGCCGTTGTCCCGCATGGTATGCACAGAAGAGGAATTGCAGCCCTGAAAAGGGCTGGCAGGGGTCGCGACGAGCACGCTTCCTCAGTTGACCCCTAATACCTATACTGAGAAAATAATAAAGTTGGAAAAAGATGTCGATAAAATTAAATTGAAACCGGTAGAAGCCCATGGTAAGCTAATAGATTTATCTGAAAATGCAATAACAGAACTACGTGAGCGTATAATGAGAGAAAAAAACCTAATTTTCACTGGTGTTCCGGAATCAGATAACAGTGATACACACGAAAGAGAAAATGATGATAAGAATTCAGTTGACACCATATTAAAAAAAGATATACAAAGACTGTCCGAAACCAATCAAAATTTTTCGCCTTGGAAAACAGAAAGACGCCAAATTCAGGCCAATAAAGGTATGCTTCGATTTAGATAAAATACCAAAAACTATACTACGCCTAAAGAAAACTCTTAAATTGGGTGATACAAACATATTTTCCGATAAAACTAGGCAACAACAAACCTACATACAAAACCTTAATAAAGAATTGGAACAACGAACAAAAAGTGGAGAAGAAAACCTAAAAATTAAATATTTTAAAGGCATACCCAAGATTATAGCGACGGTCTCAAAAAACTAAACAGCGAAGTTCCTACAGATAGTCAACAAATAAAAAGTAATCTGATCTACTATCAACTAACAAACACATACACAGAAATATATTCGACAAAAAAATCATTAAAATTCTTATACTTAAATGCTCGAAGTATCGTGGGACAAGGAAAGTTTGATGAACTCAAATGTATCCTGGACTCGTTTAGAAATATGATTCACATTGTTATAATAACAGAAACATGGGTCACAAGTGAAGAACAAGCAAAAAAACTTATTTTACCAGGATATATTCATCATTATAACTTTAGAAAAAACACTTCAGGTGGTGGAGTCTCAATTTTTATACATAATAATCTAAGCCATAATCTAATAGAGGACTGTTGTATCAGGAATATACACTACTTATGGATTCACATAAATAAATTTAATCTGGACGTAGGACTGGTGTACAAACCTAATCGCTCAAAAATTAATCAATTTCTTGAGGAGTACTCACTACAATTAGAAAAAAGAAAAAGGGCTATAGTATTTGGAGACTATAACATTGATTTATTGCTCAAAAAAGACAACGCCACGGTAAATTACACAGAGATGATTAATGAAAATGGATATGCCATTCTTAATCGAGTGGAGAGAATCTTACTGCACCCGCCAAACACTATCAACCAAAACAATAATAGACCACGTATCGACCAACATAAAAGAACATAATTTCAACTTAGCTATTATTGAATCAACGATGTCGGATCACAAGCATATATACCTAGAATTGAAGCAATATTCGCCAGAAACAAAGCAGAAGGTTCAGTATGAAGCTCTTAACTATGAAAATCTTTATAAGCAAGTTGAGCACGGTGTTTCAAAGGGTATTTTAGACTATTATCACATAGAAAAATTAATAATTAAAAACATTACCGAAAGCAAAATTAAAAAAATCAAAATAATAAATCCACCTAAAACCGATTGGGTAAATAAAAATATAATTAAAGCCATTCATGAACGAAATATCCTATGGAATCAACATAAATCTCAGCCTAAAAATATAAAAATCAAGGAAGAGTTTATAAACAAAAGAAACAAAGTTTCCCAAGACATACAAACAACCAAGAGTAACTACTATCAAAAGGCTTTTCACAACTGTATAAAAAAAACGACTAAAATGTTTAACTTACTAAATAGCATTTCAAACAATAAAGTAATAGATATTAGTATTCCTACAAAATTAGAAATTCATTCAACTATAATAACTAATCCAATAGAGATATATGTAAAATGTTTTAACTCATCATTTTCTACAATTGGCCAAATCCTAGCCTCAAAAATCCCAAAACCTACAAGCACCACTACAAACAAAATTACTATTTCCTCTCAAATTCAGTCTCAAACATTTCTATCAGAAATATATCCTACTACGGCAGATGAAATCCTTAAAATTATTAATAATTTAAATAGCAACACATCCGTAGGTATTGATGGCATAAGCACGAAAGCAATAAAGTATGTTAAAAACTTGATTGTCAATGATCTAACGTACTGCATTAATCAATGTCTAAGTAAAGGTGTATTTCCAGATAGTCTTAAAGTAGCCAAGGTTTCTCCGATATATAAATCAGGCAAACGTTCTGATCCTGGTAATTATCGGCCAATATCAGTACTACCAATATTGTCCCAAATTTTTGAAAAGATATTACATATGCGTCTGAATGATTACTTAACCTCAATAAATTTCTTATATAAAAAACAATACGGATTTTGACCAAAATCAAATACATTATCTGCTACAATAGACCTTACTACTAAAATTAAACTTAAAATAGATCAAAAACAAATAGCATTAGGCATATTTGTTAATCTCAGGCCTTTGATACCCTCTCTAATGAGCTTCTCTTGCGGAAACTTAGTGATATTGGGGTAACAGGTACAGCATTAAAAATATTTAATTCCTACCTTGAGAACCGCCAACAAATAGTTAGAATAGGAACGTATACTGGCGATGCTACTCCTATAAATTGTGGTGTGCCCCAAAGATCTATATTGGGGCCACTCTTATTTTTGATTTAAATCAATGATATTAGCAACTTAGGGTTAAAAGGTGATGTTACGCTGTATGCAGACGACACAAGTATGTTTTTCTATAGTGACACTATTGATTCAATCGTCAAAGATGCACAAAACGATTTAAACTGCTTAAATAACTGGTTAAAAACTAATTTACTTACTATTAATACGCTGTATGCAGACGACACAAGTATGTTTTTCTATAGTGACACTATTGATTCAATCGTCAAAGATGCACAAAACGATTTAAACTGCTTAAATAACTGGTTAAAAACTAATTTACTTACTATTAATACCGAAAAAACGAATTATACCATTTTCGCGCCCAAAAACAAGAAAATATGTGATTTTATACCTCTCACCATTAATGGAAGCAATATCAGTAGAACAAATACTCAAAAATACCTTGGTGTTTTACTAGATAGTCGTTTAACGTGGAAGCCACACATTGACATTATTAAGTCCAAACTATCTTCTATACTTGGAGTACTGCGCGGCAGGGTACGTTGCTTCCCAAAGTCAGTCCTAATCACTATATATAATATTATGGTAAAGCCACATATAGACTACTTGATAGAACTATGGGGCGCTGCAGCGCCTACTAATCGTTATAAAATACAAATAATGCAAAATAAATTACTAAAGACACTTTTCTATTACGATTATTTGACTCCAACTGAAAAACTGTACAGAGATACCAAATTTATGAGTATAAATCAGATATTCGTTTACAATACCTCAATTTTAATATACAAAATTATTAACAAACTAATTCATATAAATATATTATTTACACAAAAACCGGATACAAAATATTCGCTAAGAAAGGTGGATCAACTATGTTTAATACAACCAAGGACTAATTACGGAAAATTTAATATAATGTATCAAGGCGCACAAATATTTAATAAATTGCCATCCAGTATAAGAGAAATAAAACCTTTTCACAAATTTAAAAAACTCCTAAAAGAGCATATAATTAAAAACATACCTATAAAATAGTAAAACAAAACACATATGTGGAACATGTATGTGTATATGTATGTATGTATATATGTGTGTGTATGTATGTATATATATATGTGTAAAATTCAATATATTGTAATATAATGAATTATTACTTTTATATAAGTAATATAAAAATTAATAGAATAAGTATTCACAAAATATTAAAAAGTCACTTCTAGCATGAATCTGTTTATATCTGTGAACGCGTGTCTGGGTAATTACTACTATTCATTAGTCACACAATTCCTGTTGTAACATCGATGCGATCTACCTGCATTTTTGTAAAAAATATTGTACTACTATTACTTTTCTTGTTATCGTACCCACTTTAGCGAATCGATTTTACACTAAATAAAAAGTTAATACTTTAATATTGGTGGACAGACTAATATTTTTATTTTATATAACTTAATTTCTAATGTTTAATAACACGATGTACACAACTAACCCACCTAATATTTTAAGTTTCTCAGTAAGTGAATGTAGTTCTTTTGAGAAATAAAATATCTTTAAACCGAAACCGAATTTAAAGGAATAATCTGATAAAAAAAAATAAAAAGACGTATAAAATATTGCGCATATACACAGAAATCAAAAATTTTCCTGCTCATTTAAATCTGTGGAGTTTATGTAAACGCGCCAGTTCTTCAATTGGCGAACTAGGGTCGTAGAAGAAGGTGCAGAAAGCTCCCCTGGCGACGCCTCGAGCCCGAGCCCGAGCCCGAGCCCCGCCCTCCGCCCGAGCCCGAGCCGGCCCTCGGCCGGAGGGCGCCTCAGGCGGTCGCCCACTTGGCGGCCGCCTTCAGCGCTGGCCCAACGCGACCCATTTCGCTGTAAAAGCCACTAGGACTAACAGCCAAGAGGAGGTTTTTTTGTCGGTTCGAGTCCGACATCGCTTAAAGATCGTTTTAAAGACATTAATGTCCTCACCTTGCCCTCCTTATACATCTTTGAAATTATCATGTATACGAGAAAAAATATAGATCTGTTTAAAAAGAATGGCGATATGAATGGTATGGAAACCCGAGGTCGTGATAAATTGGTAATTCCAAAATTTAAATTACATAAGTCAAATGTTTCATTTTTAGGTAACTGCATTCGTTTTTATAATAAAGTTCCTCAAGAAATTACTAAATTAACAGAGAATAAATTTAGATTGGTTATAAAACGTACATTGACTAGACAATCATACTATAAAATAAACGATTTCATTGAAGATAAAACAATAGTCTGGAAATGATGTTATCTGCACATGCATTGACTGGCTTAATGAAAATATTGTTTTTTAATAAACCTTTTGTAAAATAAGTTGAAAAAATGATACTGACTGACTGAGTTTCTTGTCGGCTCTTCTCAGTGTCCAGGTTTTCTGTTTGAACCGAACTAAAGTAGATTTGACGTTCAAAAATACCTTGTAATTGATTTACTTGAATAAATTGATTTGACTTTGACTTTGACATTACTCAGTCGGCATAGAGTCCGGCTGAGTGTTCGTGGGAATTTTTTCGCCTCTCACACAGAAAAAAAAAGCGTCGTAGAAAAGTGACCTGAGACTACCATTGTATTATAGTCCGTAAAATATAGCATGCAAGGTTGCCAACCATAAATCTTTTTTGCGTGTACACTAACAGCTACAAATTTATTAATTATAAATTAAAATATTTACTCATACGCATTTATTTATATTCTAATCAATGATTGCCCGGCATGACTCCTATACCTCTTGAAATTCGGAACGATTATATGATTCTACGGCGAACTCACAAACGGCATACGCGAATCGATGAGTAAAAAAAACAAAATTTTGCAACTTTTTAGCATTTTTCTTTGCAGTTTTGATCCACGGTATGCCATTTTGTATACCTCTATTACAAATAATGCATTTTGCAATTGATTTCATAAAAAATTCAATTATTTTTTTGTCAAAAATATAATACATACATACCTACATATCTTCACGTAGTATACCCAATGGAATAGTTAGAGAGGACGGAGCGCCGAACATCGCGGTCCTTACATACAATTAATAAATGGCAAACCATAATCCTTGGAAGTCGCCCTATACCACCTATTCCCAAAGTGGGCGATAACGCTCCCCTGTGGGCGCTGCAGACCTAAAGGGGGGCGGTAAGAGACCCAGAAAAAAAATGGGGGCGTTGTGTAGAGGCCTGGGGGGTGATTTGTAATTTCATTTAGCTAGGAGGCATCTTAGACAACGACTGCATGAGCTCTCGACTCAGTAGACAAAATAAGTTTGGGAACCTAGACCCTATACGTATGCCGATGGGTTTCCACTGGATTTATTTTTTAGTTTTTGTTTCGCTAAAATTTTTTATCAAAATGATCATTAGTACGCATGACATACATGATTCGATTGATTAAAAAAATTTTTTTTTGTTATAAATATAATGGTAGACCAAAATCATCGGGACCCATCCTACACGTATGCTGATGAATTTCCACTGGATTTTTTTTACAAACTTACTAGGCATACATTTCATACGTGATTCGATTGATTAAAAATTTGTTTTTTTAGCAATTGCACATGACATGTTCCACGATCACAATCTCACATAGTATGGCAATCTCACACTTTCATTGTATTTCGTGTCAGCTTATGTCGGTAAAATACTCGTGAATCTCAAATGTTTTGAATACTCTATATACTATTCAAAAAAACAATAATATGTCATGTTCAGTTGTGTATCGTTGTACTGTGGTCCGTCTCTAGTCACGCACATTGGTAAAAATGTTTAATATTTAAGACATCTTAAGAACACGCTTTTAGAGCAAATGGATTTGATACTTGCTCCGAGGTTGGAGGTCTTGAAAAAAAGTTACTTCCTTCGGAGAAGCATCCGCCATATTGGATTTATGATAACGTTACATATACAGAAACCTTCCCATGCGTATTCCATTTCATACCCATATTGTTGGTTCTGCACAAAAAAGTTATTTCCTATTTATGTAACATCCGCCATATTGGATTTATGATAACGTTGCATGTACAGAAACCTTCCTGCGTATTCCATTTCATTCGATACCCATATTGTTGGTGTCACAATAAAAAAAGTTATTTCTTATTGTAGAGCATCCACCATATTGGATTTATGATGACATCACATACACAGAAATGTTCTGTGTTGGAGATTTTGAAAAAAAAATGCTTCCTGTCGAGGAGCATACGCCATATTACGTCACAAATACAAAAACCGCATGGTATTCTTGAAAAATAAAATAGCCTACATTTGTTTTTGAGCATGTGTTATCATCTCTGTACCAAATTTCATCATAATCGGTTCATGGTTTTGCATTTCCCGTACAAAGTTCCATCCCCCTTTTCACTTTAGGGGTGTCTATGTCCGTCTCTTGGTGTTAAACTATCGCCATGCCAAATTTCATCATAATCAGTCCGGGAGTTTAGGTGTCAAAACGCAGCAGACGAAGATAGACAGAGAGATTTTCGCATTATAATATTAGTAATGGATACTAAAATGTTCCCCAGGGAGCCATGTACGCGTTTCCGCGGATCGACTTGCCGCCCAAAGCCATCGAAGCCGCCAAAGCGGCCGGCAAGCCCGCCGACACCTTCTACGCCTTTAAACTGCTCGAGGAGACCGGTGAGTGCCGACCGCTGACTGCTCAATACTGAGTACTGACTATTCCTCGCGGCCATATGTGCGCATGTGTGTGTGTCGAACAACTGCACAAGCTTATCTACATAACATACCCTCCTTTCATTCGTTACTGCAACCAGTATGCAATAACCAAATCCCACGCCATATTATTTATTAAAAGGAGCAATTGCATCACGTGACAAGATTGGCGACAGAGTTAATGTGGATACAGTGTGTAGCTCTACCCGCGTGTATTGTTATATACTCATTTGTTAGTATTATATAGGTATATGGGTAAGAACCCTTTCATTATTGTTATTGTAACGGATACAAACCGTGAAATTGTATTGTGTATATGACAGATATCGCCAGAAATAAAAATACCTGAGTATGTTTGCGGTACCACGTGAGACATTTTCTTGTATTGACAATAAATATTCTGTCAGATTCCGCTATCGCATACCTACTGCACTCAGAAACTAACTAGCTAATTACTGACTACTCCTTCATGATTGCTCCTGAGTACGGTTGTAGTAAGACTATTCAATTAAAATTAAAAAGCTTCATTATCACGTAGATAATCCATTTTATCTCAGGTCTTGTTATTGAAATGTTATTAAGTTGCTGCAGGTTGCTAATTGATTAATTTTGTCGAGATGGTCATATAATGTAGGATGTCGTCCTTACTGCAGGTATCTGCATAGTCCCGGGCAGCGGGTTCGGCCAGAAGCCGGGCACGTATCACTTCCGCACGACCATCCTGCCCCAGCCGGGCCTGCTCAAGGAGATGCTGCAGATCTTCAAGCAGTTCCACGACAAGTTCACTAAGGAGTACTCGTAAACGCGACTCGCGCTTGTCCGTGTTGCCAGCAACGATATAGCTACGTTCTAATTGGATCAAGTTACGTGTATGTGCGCGTAACTTCGTATGATAGCGCTGTGAATATTGCGTTTATAGGCTCAGTAGATACGCGGTCGACGTAGATACACATATTAGTGTCCGATTTTTACCACGTTACGATTCTTCACATAACGACTGAATTTCTAACATTTAACGTATGTATTCTTACTAGTTAACGAATGTATTCTCACTATTTCACGAATATATTACTCTGAATTGTTTAAGAATCCATTATACTGTGGTATCGCCGTGATGTGATTGTATTCTTACTACATAAAAAGTATTCTATCCCTGCCGCATAGAAATAAATTTGAATTTTTGTTATATAGCAAGTTATATGACTCGTAACCATTGAATTCTTACTACATTGTGATCCTATTCTTATCACGTAACAACTCATTTACTTTATAACTAGCTTTTGCCCGCGACTTTGTTCGCATGAGGTTCAAAAACACAATATCTTTATAAATTATAGCCTATGTTTTATTCTAATGTATAAGCTATATTTCTGTACAGTTTCATCAAAATCCGTTCAGTAGTTTTTACGTGAAAGAGTAACAAACATACATACATCCTCACAAACTTTCACATTTATAATATTGGTATTAGTAGAAAGTAGGATGAGACTGGTAACATAACCAGCTTCAAATGTAGTTGTTTTCGTAACGTGGTATAATATCGTTGTATCGATTTTATTTCGTATTATTAGGTGAAAACAATAAAATTCAAATATAGCTGCTGTTTAATTAAAATCATTATAAAATTAGCAATAAGTTATGGTATTTAAAGTGATTTATCGTGTAATTAGCGCAATGGGCCCACACAGTGAATGGATAATGCCATCATTCAGAAACCACGCAGCTATATTTCTAGTATTGTAAAATACGAAATCAGTAGTAATTTAGTAGCCGCTACTTGGAATAACAGAAGAAAATAGGAAAACATTATAACATAGAAATTCTGCACAATTTGGAATGTATTAGTTTCATTATTGTTTAGACATAGACGTAATAAAGGGATAGACACGACGCCGCGTACTTTTACAGTAAAGAAGCCGAAATAAGCGGGCGTTGTTTTAAATACATGTCACAAATATGGAAATTACTGTTGACTGGAAACTAGCTGTCGCCTACTTCATCGGCATTAAAAAAGTAGCCTATGTTCTTCCTCAGGATTAAAGCTATCTCCATATCAAATTTCATCAAAATCGATTCAACAGCTTAGCAATAAAAACGTAACTAACATACAGAGACCTTCGCATTTACAATATTAGTACAGGTGTCGTATTTACAGGTCGGCTTGTTTTAATTGCTTGGTATGCAATCTAAATAACTGAATTATATCTTTTAAGAATTCTAGCTTTCAAATTCGCGGTTTGTATGTATATTACCATATGATATAGTAGTTCCTATAAAGTACTAACATAGGTACATACACTAATTATTTTTATTGATAGCAAAGGTTGAAATTGTCTCTGGAATTCAAACATTATTAAAATATTTGAAATACTCGTTCGATATTCCCAAGGAGCTAGCACGCTATACGACCACGACCAATAGCCGTATGCGGCCAAACAACCAAATTTAACAAACATACCGCACACTTAGTCGTAACAACCAGCTGATCGCACGACAACGACCAGTGGTCGCGATCAAACTTGGTGGTGCACTGAGAGCGCCAACCGCGGACAACACATGCGACAACAACATTTATAATGTAAATACGATAAAATGTCCATTCTGCGACCAACAGACTACTAACAAAATCAGGGCTGAGGTTATGTTGCCAATGTCGTTATAATAGGCATAATTTGAGTCAAAAGGGATGCTAATAATGTAACATTTTGGCCGCGCAAAGGTCGTGTCATAGCCGCACTTTTGGAAACTCCTACATAAAAATTTTCGGGACTTAATTTAAGGTTTATTTTTATTACGCAGCTTGTTAATAACTATAAATATGCTATAACAATATATAAGTTTGGTCATCACGTGCGCAGGTACGTACTAATGACTAATAGGAAAAAAAATTAAATTGTGTGTATTAGAGTACACACGTAAGAAGTGAAACTTCTTTATGACATAATTTTTCGAAAAATGATCCACTATTTACAACTTTACAGAAATTGGTTAAATAAAGCTAAAAATCTAAATTAGATAAAGCTTAAGCAAAAAAAGCATGTGTGTACTCACGTACGCACGTAAGAAGTTATACTTCTTTAAAGTGAATAAAAATAGAAAACAAAACTGGCCACATATAAAAAAAATGTGACTTAGAAAGAAAGATGGCGCGTAACAGAAAAACGTGACGATTTTTTTTTTTAAATTGCTATAAAATTTTTCTCAAACGTCGATAAAGAAGTTTCACTTCAAAAATCAACACCGTAATTGTATCAATGCTTTTACTCATTGTAATCAAGTGGTCGCAACAGTTGGTCGCTGTTGCGGTCTCGTGCGGACTGACCGCACGGTTGATCGTAAAAAGCCCGACAAAAGTTGCGGTCACGACCGAAAATAAAACACTATTTTACTCTCAGATTATTTAGTTTTTATAACATGCTTTTTTAATATAATTATTTACTGTTTAGTTATTTATTATATAAATATTTTTCATAATTTTATTTATAGGACGGTATGTAGTTTTGAAAATGTCTAGTCTGCGAGTGTCATTAACCGGATCGATATTGCATTGAATGTGATCGATATTGTGTACGGAATTATGTATATTTTATATTATAGTTTAATAACTAAATTTGGTTACATTTGAAGTTCATTATAAGCAATAAAAAGCTCAAGTTATAGTAAAACGAATTAACGACGTTACTGTCAAAGAAACTGTTGTAAAGGCGCTATACAGCTTCCAATACAATATTGCCTTCTCAGTTATTTTCTACTGTATTTCGGTTTTGTATTAATTTCGGGAAAACCGTTTTAAGTTCATTTTTTACATTTTTCAAGTTTTTGTCCATTTTTTTAAATTGCAAGTAAAAGTAATTATTTAATATATTAATTATTTTAATACTCTAAAATACACTTTCTGCTATACATGATACGCGGTCAGGCGACTTCGTTTCTGACTACGCAGGTCGCCACCGAAGACAGCACGAAAACTGATTGAGTATTCATGGTCATGGTACGGCGAGCCTTTTACCAAAACTGACACGAAAGATGAAACTCCAATTTTACACCTAAATTATAAGTTAGGTCGGATACTCTTAGTATTCTTAAAGCTTATGATAATTAAGACAATAACTAATAATTTCCATACCTGTAACCAAAGACTGATATAAACTGAGGTAGATGCGCCCTATCCACCAAATTCTTTAGTGTTATAAGGAGCTAATTAACACCAGAATATCAAGTGTTCTTACAAAGAACCTTGTTTAATATTAGAAAAACCGTAACTTTCTCTTTTGCTCTTGCTATCTTCATATATATTTCTAATTACACTTAGATAAATATTGTTTGTTTGCGTGTATGTGTGTCAGCGTTTTATTTCGAAGATTTCTTGAAAAATGTTCTTGCAGTAGGGCGGGTCTATCCCAATATGTGTACAGTCTTTGCCTGTAACTAGTTGATTGTATAATATCAGTTTACAACACATTATTTTTATATTTTAATTTAAATGCAGCAGTAATTGGTATTAGAAGTACTAAAAAACATTCCGTTTAGGAATATTACTTGCATTATCAAATTGAGATTATTTGTTAAGTCGTTAATGAATTGTTGAAATGAATAAAGAGATAGATGTGATTTTGTTGTGTTTTTAATTTGTGTACATTTTACCACGCGAAGCAGTACGAGTAGATGACGCTTTGATATTATTTGGTTTACACACGTTACTATACGTCGGCAACAACTGACATGTTGGAAGCAATAAATTGCCTATGTTTATAGACATCTAATTTGTCAGAAAAAACTAGGTCTTGAACTAACGAACGTCTACTCGCAATCCCATAAATACCCCAAGTCTTTCTAAAACTCAAAAAATTGAGTAATAGCGTTTAACAATAGATCCTTTTTTAATAAAGAAGAAATTAAAAAAGTGTTCTTCCGTAAAGATAAAGGTGGAGAACAGATGACATAAAGAAGTAACATTTTCAACATTTAGATGATTTTGGTGCAAAAATGTGAGTAAATATTTCCTTCTATCAAGAAAAAGCATTCGAATATTGACATTTTTGCTCTAAAATCATCATCTACAAAAGAGAAATGGGTTACGTATATTACTCAATTTTTTACGTTTTAGGGGGTCAACTGAGGAAGCGTGCTCGTCGCGATCCCTGTCAGCCCTTTTCAAGGCTGCAATTTCTCTCCTGTGCACACCATGCGGGACAACGCAGATTAAAGAGCTAGGGCGTCCCCCGAAAGCGACGTACACCGGTCTGTCCCCGCTGGTGCGTGCAGAGTGCAGTTCGGCGTTGGGGACCGCCACCCAACACGCTGTGCGCCTCGCGGTGGGGAGTGGAGGAAGGAGTGCAGAGTAGCGGCGTGGAATGTGAGAGGTGGGATTGAAGAGAAGATGAATAAAGTGATTGATACTACCTACAATCAGTTTAGTTCTAGTGACTGGGCAACAAAAGGAATAAGAATAAGTAGAGATACGTTGTATACGCTATATGAAAAAAAGTCTTTGACTATTAGTAAGGAATTCCACAAATATGTCAGAAATTATTCTAATACTTTTAAAAAAGTCTGTAAAATGTCCAAGTCTCTTTACATTAGTGAAAAAATTAAAAACTCAAGTAACAAAATTAAAGCTACATGGAAGCCAATTAAGTTGGAAACTAATAAGAACTCATCTGTCGACAAAACAATTATGCTTAACGTTAATAATGAAAGGATAACAAATGAAATGGCCGTGGCAAGAACATTTGAATCTTTTTTATTGAATATTGCTAGTGATAATACGGGTTTACTAAATTCGGCCCCTACTCTAGCTGAAGCTCTTTTAAAGGAACATTTTCAATTACACAGCACAGATACCTTTCAGTTTAAACATATTGGTGGTCATGATATTGTTACAGCATTTAAATCTATCAATAGTAAAAAAACAGGATTTATGGGGTATCTCCGTCAAGGCTGTTGAGAGCATAGTCGACAACATAGCACCTGTGCTAGCTATTATATTCAATCGTGTAGATTTAGGGATATTTCCCGAGCTAATGAAACATAGCAAAATAATACCGGTCTTTAAATCAGGCTGTAAAGAAACACCGACTAACTACCGTCCTGTTTCAATTTTGCCTGCCCTTAGTAAAATATTTGAAAAACTTATGCTTACGCAAATGCTAAAGTATTTTAATACTCAACAAATTTTACATAATCAAAAATACGGATTTACTAAAGGGAAATCTACCACTGATGCTGGTATAAAGTTAATTACAACAATATTTAATGCGTGGGAAGATTCACATGATGCAGTAGGTGTGTTTTGCGACCTCTCAAAGGCTTTTGATTGTGTTGACCATGATACCCTTCTCTTAAAACTAAAATATTATGGATTGCAAAAGGAAGCTCTAAACCTTGTTTTCTCATATCTGTCAAATCGGGAACAAAAAGTGTGCATTGATGGTGTTAAATCATCTGGATCATTGCTTAAAATGGGTGTTCCTCAAGGCTCAATACTTGGTCCTTTCTTGTTCTTAGTTTATATAAATGATCTACCATACTTTACTAGGAAAACCTCCGAAATAATTTTGTTCGCCGATGATACATCGTTAATTTTTAAAATAAATAGAAGACAGATTTTACTGTGATCAATAGCACTCTCAATGCAGTATCTAATTGGTTCGCGGCAAACAATTTGCTGTTGAATGCTGAAAAAACTAAGTGCCTAAAGTTTTTTTTGCCCAATGTACCCCAGGTAAATACTGATATAAAAATATGTAATGAAAAACTAGATTTAATTCAATCCACAGTATTTTTAGGTATAACTATAGACTCAAAATTACAATGGGGGCCACATATAGAGAAGCTTTAGCTCATAAACTTAGCTCAACAGTTTTTGCGATCCGTAGAATTAGGCAATTAACTGATGTACCTACTGCCAGATTAGTTTACTTGCATACTTTCATAGTATTACGTCTTATGCCATAATACTGTGGGGTTCCGCAGCCGATGTGGAGTCCATTTTCATTTTGCAAAGGAGAGCTGTTAGAGCCATTTACAATTTAAAACCTCGTGATTCACTCAGAGATTTTTTTAAAGAAGTAAATATATTAACTTTGCCTTCTCTGTATATATTTGAAAATTTGTTGTATGTTAAGAAAAACATACACTTATTTAAGAAAAAATGTGATTTACATCCACAACATCTGACGAGGAATAAAGATAAGTTATTGTTACCTAAACTCAGATTAACCAAGACTAGTAAATCTTTTTTAGGAAATTGTATTAAATTCTACAACAAAATTCCTTCACATGTAACTGAGCTGAGTATAGGAAAGTTTTAATAGCAAAAGCTTATTATAAATTGGATCATTATGTTGATGACAGGGATGTTTGGCACTAAGTCCTCTCTGCACAAGTGTCAACTGAATATACTTATTGTCCTATTTACACTGAATTATGTTTTTGTCTATTAATGTATGTACTTAATGTATTGAATTTTGTTTGCGACTTTTTTGTTTTTTTCTTTTGTTTTCATACTTTTGATGTGATGTGATGCTTTGATGTGATATTTTACATATTAAATTATATTCTTTACATAGTTTTCATATTTTTTGATGTAATACTTGATGTGTTGAATTTTATTGTTGACCTAGTTTTAATAACGTTCATAAGAGCTTGTAAAAGCCTAAATTGAATAAAGTATTTTGAATTTGAATTTGATATTATGGAAGAGAAAAGACTTGATGTGTTATGTTTGAGTGAAACCAAGCGAAAGGCAGTGAACTTGCTGACTTGCCTAGAGGGGCATCGCTCTGTAGTCAGGGGTACCACATGGAGATAGAGGATGCCACCCCTGGCGTGGGCGTTTTGCTGTCCTCCCGTTTGGTTAATTGTATGACTGAGTATATATGTGTAATCCTTAGAATTCTCTGGGTGCGCCTCAAGATGGGGTTGACGAGAATTTTTGTTTTGGCCGTGTATGCTCCAGTGTCCTCCGTCGGCTTGGGTGAGCTAGAGCAGTTTTGGGAGAATGTTAGAGAAGTTCTAGCGACGGTTGAAGAGAATGAGAGAATTGTTTTGTGTGGAGACATGAATGGATGGCTTGGGACAGCTCGAACTGGATTTGAGACTGTACTAGGCAAATATAAAGATAGAAGAGTGAATGATGCTGGTAGGATTCTGTCTGGAGTGTGTATGGAAAAGGATATTTTTGTTGCTAATACCGTATTTAAGAAAGGATCCATCAGTACACTTGGGAAAGAAAGCATGAGAGAAGTATGATTGATTTATTCTTGGTAGATAACAGACTCAAGAAGCAGGTTATGGACACAAGAGCGCATAGAGGAGCCGATCTGGGAACGGACCATTTTATGGTGATAACCAGAATAAGGGGTCTGTTTGCAGCATGGCGACATCGCGTAGTCCAAACCTGCAGCGGTTTGTCGCATCAAAAGCTGGAAACTGCAGGATGCGACTACCAGGAATGAATATGAAAGGGTAGTATCCGGTAAGCTTGATGATAGATTGAAAGTGATGAGCGAGGATGTTGAAGAATGTTGGCAGAACCTTAGCGATAGTATGATCGAAGCTGCAAAAGAAGTGTGTCGTGGAACGAATAAGATTGGAAACGGTAAAAAGCGTGATGTGTGGTGGGATATTGAGGTGAAAGAGTCTGCAAGGTGCCAGGCCAGAGAATTCAGGCACACTCGGGTCAGAGACTGGTGGATGCCATTAGTATGAAAGAGATCCAGAAAGTGATAAGAAGTTTGAAAGTGGATAGGCTGCGGGAATTGATGACGTGGCTGCTGAGATGATCAAGCATGGTGGTCCTAGGGTCTGGGATACCTTATTTGCACTCTGCAACCTTTGTTTGCAGAAGGGGGAGGTTCTAGAGGACTGGCGCACCGCAGTCATAGTACCTCTCTATAAAGGGAAAGGTTCTCATTTAGACTGCGCGTGGTACAGGGCCATCAGCTGGGTCAGCTTAGCACGTAAAGTCTATACCAAGGTATTGACTGAACGTATGAAAGGCGTTTCTGAAAGATATTTGTGGGAGGCACAAGGTGGTTTTAGGAACGGTAGGGGTTGTATGGATCAGATTTTCTCACTTCGCATTGAGTGAGAAGGATATTTGCATGATGATTCGCTAAATAGATGTTATTCGATCGTTGTCTTTTTTGGTAATGCAGAAGGGACCTGAACACAGGTACCGAGTCCTTTTGGGGAGAGACTAGACTGCGTATGTGGAGCTTTTGCCCGCTAATGCTCCTGCGGTACTCGTCCTCGGTGCTACGGCCTATAAAACGCGCTGACGGTCCTCTCACAGTGTCTCGATTCTAGAGAAAAGGGAGAGCTTTTTCCCCTTCTTTGATTCGAGCTAAAGGGAAGGAGGAGGATGCAGTAACAAAGCCTCCGTCTCTCATATACTATAAAGAAATAAATGCGATTTCGTTCTTTTTTTTTGTTTTACTAGAAAGACAAACGAGCAATACACAATGTATTGGTATATTACCAGTACGTACTGTCTTGGTGTCACAATCCAGTGTAAGCTGCGATCCTTTTTCCTTTTTATTTATGACAATCGATTGCACATTTTTTTTCTGCAGGTATCGTTATAGTTCCGGGCAGCGAATTCGGTCAATAGTCTGACAAGTTCTACTTCCACACTAGGGCATGCAATTATCGAAATGTTCCGATAAACGATAAAAAAAAATTATCGTTTTTTTTTCCGATAAAAACCGATAATTACCGGTTTTTATAATATTTTACAAAAAGTTGTTTTTTCACATGTCGGTTAACTATACAATTACCTAAAATGAACCACAATATTAAAAATTAAATTTTTTTTTTTGTAGGACGAGATATATTTATTTAATCAAAGTAATTACCCCTCGTTGTCTATACATTTTTGCCATCTAATCAAAAGTTCATTTAAATCTTTGTAATAGAACTGAGGAACTGGAATCCACAAACTGTGGAAGAGCATTTGATACCGCTTCCTGGGAAGAAAATATTTTCCGTACAAAATATTGTCAAATTCGCGGTTGGGGAGTACGGAGGATGGATGACAGATAGTTTCTAACTGCAGGTTCTGTAGTGTTAAAACTGCTTCTCGAGGAGTGTGAGGTCTTGCGATATCATGGAGCAATAATGGTGAAGATCAATTGACGAGTCGGGGCTGTTTTGCTGCGAGTATCGCCATCGTTGTTCAGAGTTCTGCACAGTAGATCTTTGCTGTTATTGCTTGACCGGATCGGGGGAAGCTGTAGTGATTTACACTATGAAGTGACCACCAAACAGTTACCATCACCTTTCTATGGGTAAGCTTCGCTTTAAAGCGTTGGTGTGGCGTTTGACCCAGAGTCGGCCATTATGTTGTTTGCTCGCGATTTTCGTCACGTCGCAATTTGGTCCAAAACCCCTTCATTTCTGTAACAACAACTACAACAACAATAAATTCAAGGCAGGCAAGCATCAACGCGCACTGGTCACTGCAGATTAGTCAAATCATGAGACACCCATTTTCCAAGGTTTTTAATTTTACCGATTGGCTGCAAATGGGTCAATATTGTGAGTATGTTAACGTCAACGATGCCGCTGATTCCTTGGTAGGTTGACACGGATCGGCGTCCACCATAACCCTTAATTCAACGTTGTTTACCTTAGTGGCTGGTCTTCCTCGTGGTTCATTCTTCAAGTCAAAGTTTCCACTACTAAAGCGGTTAAACCAAAAACACGCACGGTGCGTTCGTTAGCCGTATCTTCTCCCAACACAGCATTGATGTAACGAGCTAGTTTCTGCTACGTTAGTCCCACGTCGGAACTCGTATTCGAAAATTACTCTGGTTTTCTCTGTGTCCATCTTCTTAAAAGCTGAATGTAAAAAATTTAAAGTCCGAACAGTCAAATGTCATGATTTAAAAAAGTTAAAACGTTACAGTTTTCGTGTAAAAAAAGTTACTCTGAAATCTGACACTACGCAGGTTTAATTTTAATTCAAAGTGGACAGTGCTTAAAAGGCAATTTCATACTTTAATCCCTATTACATACTGAAAAATAAATATTTAAATATTTCAAAAATATAGTTTTTTTTTTTAAATCAACGATTGTATTTCTAATTTAAATTAAATACAAAATATTGAAATCAACATTTTGGAATTATTATAATCATTAGTTATTTTCTTATACATACATTTTATATTTATATAATATCGTGATCACAAGGTAGGTAGGTAGTTTTAACTTTATCTAATTTTACTTTAATGTAAAACAATTTACTGAACTAAAAGTACATAAAAATATGTAAAAAATTAGATTTATAGAAAAATAGAATAGAATTTGATACACAATTAATACGAACTATTTACACATTACCTACGCAATGTTATTTATTCAGTTTTTAGGTTAGTATTTTTTTTCAACTTCCCGAATAATCGGTGTTTTATTTCGGAATCAGCTCTAATGATGGGGAAATAATTCTAATATGATTTTATATTTTTTTTATCGAATACCGATATTTATCGATTTTTCTTTCGATATTTATCGTTTTTCAAAATGGACCGCTTATCGATAAATAACCGATTATCAATTATCGGTTTGCATGCCCTATTCCACACCACCATCTTACCTCAACCGACCCTGCTTAAGGATAAGCTGCAGATCTTCAAGCTGTTCCACGACAAATTAACCATGTGTATTCATGAACGCGATCCGTCGTTTTCCACTGTCACTATAAATCGTCATATTATTAGTCTTAGTAAGATTCTACCATTGCACGCTACTGAACCCGATTTTGGATATTCTTCTCATCCAACGGCTCGCGTCTATCAGACAGTACAGATTTCAGCCTATTACAGATTTACAATCAGGGGCGCCGAGTATTAAAAAGCCCCGTAGGTGGCGACTGTCCCTCAGTGCAGTGGCAGATACCACATAACAAATTGAGACCAGGTCACAGGTCTTGATATTATATATTTGGCTGCGATAACATTAACTTTTCCTTTCGCCGAATGTTTTCACTGGTCACCCACTCTCTCTCCGTTTCTCTGAGGAAACACGTCATGTCTAGAGTTTCTGATTTCTCGGCTTATTTTTTTCCCCGGAGCTCGAGAGTTCTCTACTAAGAATTCCCGGGAATTCTCGAATAATCGAGAAATTTTAAATAAAAAAAAAATAGGACATTTTTAATTAAGTGGGAAATAAAACTACGCTTATTATGCAATAATTATCAATATTCATTAATTCTTCAATCTTGTGAGTAATAACACATATTTTTAAACAAAATAACTAAATTTGAGTATATTTTTCATTGAACAAATTGTAAATAATCGGTCGGGACTATTGAAACTGCAGGGCAATTGCGCCATTTGGCTATAACCTTCGTTCTATAAGGTTTATTAATAACGACATTTATTTAACGAAATAATGAGTCTTTCCTCTATTGAGACCTTATAGAATGAAAGCCAAACGGCACAATTGCCCGGCAGTTGCAATAGCTCCAATTAAAATAACGAGTATCTTCATATAAACCGTTTTTAAATTAAAGTTGAACACTTACAGTATCTTTTTTCCCATAAATAATTAGAGCTTTTAATCACATTCGTTTAATTAAATAAAAAATTGAAAAAGTTCTTCTTGATTTTAAAATTATTTGTGATTTTGTAAAATATTAAAAATGGTTGATTTGGTGATTGGAAATTAAAATAATTACAAATATAAAAATATTTAAATATTATCAGCCCCCTTCCACAACAGGCAAAATAATTGTAATTAATTTCAATGTGAACTAGGGTATCGAATTGTAGAGGTCGATAAGGGATTCGAATGTACTTTCGGCAAATGTCCGCTACTGCTAAAAACGTAATATATCTGCGCTTATAGTCGACTATTGTAGTTATTATGTTATTTAAATAATTAGTACCGATATTAGACACAATGTAGAGTTTAGTTTGAGGGCTACCTCCAATATTGGAGAATTTGTTTAAGGTCATTGGTCAAATTATTGTACTTGTGTAGAATAACGTCAGCATAGAAGCTGGGCTAAAACAAAAACGCAGTGATGACCATAGGTGAGAACTTTGTTAATCAATCTATGTAATATGCTAATGTGGTAAATAATAGTACCTAGGCGATCGAGATTTACACAGTCTTATTAAAAAACGTGACCGGAAAAAAGCGCAATTAAAAAAACGCAAAGGAAATATACGCACAGAAAAAAGCGCAATGTTATATAAGCCCACAAGAAATATCCACACGTGGAAAATTGCACACACGGATTAAATCGCGGAAGGAAAAAACGTCTCGTGTAAATGCGCATATAGAACAAAGCACAATGATGTGCCCTTTTTTCCGAGAACAAAATTAGGTTATGTCAAAAAAAGTTATGTCAAATTAAATTGTCAAACGTATAAAGCTGACAGATATTTGGAAGAAATTCTTTAGCTTATTTAGTTCATTCAGAATAGATATTAACCACATTTGTTAGTAAACTATTTTATCTGTGCTTGTAACTAAACCAAAAAAAAATTAATTATGCAATGCAATAAAAAGCAATTAATTATGTCGCCATCTCGTAGAACCAATATTAAATGTAATCATTACAGTAGTAGTAGATTATAATATTAATAGTAGCTACAGATGGCACTACAAAATAAAATAAGGTAACTATTACTCACTTTTATCATCATTGTCCAAGCGGACAGATATTTGGAATAAATTACTTAGTTTATTTACAATGAGTATTAACACTGAAAGAAAAGTTGTAGTAAAAAAAAGTTGTAGTAAAAACAAATATCTATCAGAAACACCTTTTATTCGTTCTGTCAGTTTTTGTCAAGTTCTGTTAAGTTCACTGTCCTTTCGCTTGGTTTCACTAAAACATAACACATCCAGTCTTTTCTCTTCCATAATATCAATCACTTCATTCATTTTTTCTTCAATACCACCTCTCACATTCCACTTAGCTATTCTGCACTCCTCTCTCCACTTCCTGCTGCGATGTGCACAGCGTACGCCGAACTACACTGCTCAAACTAGTGGGGATGAATCGGTGTACGTCGCTTTCGGGGGACGCCCTGTCTATCCTATCTACGTTGTCTCGCATGGTGTGCACAGGAGAGGAATTGCAGCCCTGAAAATAGGTGGCACAGGTCGCGATGAGCATGCTTCCTCAATTGACCCCCTCGTTTTAGTACAACTGAATTTTTTAATAAAAGCTTGTTTTTAAAAAAGTTTTTTTTAATTAATAATTTTTCATCTCTCAGTTACATGTCCCGGGGTAGAAAATCCTGTTTTGTAGTATGATTTTCTAATCATCGCTATAGGAAGGATTGCGTTATATTAAAAGTATTTATTTACATAAAAGAAGACTGCAAACGTTTTGTGATTGGCGGTGGTTAACAATGACAGTACGGGACATCGTTAGACTTGCAATTGCCCGATTTTTTAACCGTATTGGCTTTTTTATTTAGAGCAGACTAGCAGTGATTTTATTCAAATTCAACAAAATGTTGAAATAATACTCTTCTTATGTGCCTTGGCCAAAAATTGAATCTGGGCCCTTGTTATCTTTACGCCCAATTTCACCAAAGTTCCCTAATACTTAGCGAGCCCATAAAAATGGATAGGGGACCGCTGATGATGATTTTGCGTTCCACAAAACGTTTGGAGCCCCTGTGTAGTTAAAAGATCTAAAGGAACTTGATTTTCAAACCCATAACACTGCTAACACTAACACAGTTTTGTTTGTTAGTTTTCGACAATGTGGCGCAAAATATTTTAATAAATTACATTGAAACTTAGAAGTAAAACAATAATATCTGTTTTATCGATAAATTTTTCGAACGAGTAGTCACTACGAAAATAATAAAACGTCACATAACTATTAGTCCGGTCAAATTAGACTTAGATTAGAATCAGTGGTTTTCGTCCATTGTCTGATGTTCACTTTGTGTATTTTCATTATCTTTAACATGCTCCTTTCCATTGCTGTTTGAGCACATTTAATTTTTTGTTTTACTTTGTCTGTGAATATCCAGGTTTGACAACCATATATTAAGCATGGTAAGAGACATGTATCGAAAACAACTTTTTTCAAATGCAGGCTATAGTTTCCTTTCAGTGCTTCCTTTAGTGACCAAAATTTCTTCCAAGTTATGCTAATTCTTCTTGTTATTTCCTCTTCATTGTTAGATTTGTTAAATGATAATTGCTTTCCCAAATATATGTAATCGTTGAGAGATGCTATTTTGTTTCCATTTATTTCGATGCACTTTTGTGATTGTTAGTCATTATTTTGGTTTTATTTACGTTCATTTCTAAGTCAATTTTAGAACTTTCATCATCAAGTGATCTCATAAATTCCTCTAGGTCCTTAGAGGTTTCAGCAATTATGACTATGTCATCAGCAAACCTTGGATGGTTTAGGTAGCATCCATTTACTAACACCCCCTTGTTTGACCAGTCTAGTTTCTGGAATATATTTTCAAGCACTGCAATAAAAATCTTTGGCGACCGAGGGTCTCCCTGTCTGACTCCTCTTTCTATGTTTATTTCATCTCCTCTGGTATCTAGTTTTACTTTGCTGTTACTGTTTGCATATATATATATATATATACACATATTTTAAGATGTTAATATAGTTAATATATTTTTCGGCAACGTCTGAACATTGCAGTGCATTCCATATTGAGTTGTGGCTGATGCTGTCAAAAGCCTTGCTGTAGTCAATGAAGGCCAGATACAGAGGTTTGTTATACTCTCGGTGTTTTTCTATAATTTGTTCTAGTGTCTGTATGTGGTCCAATGTGCTAAAGCCTGATCGGAGGCCGGCTTGCTCTCTTGGCTGTAGTCGATCGATATTCTGTGTTATTCTTTCCAAAAGCAAAGATGAAAATAATTTGTATATGCTTGCTAGTAAGCTTATGGGTCTGTAATTCCCTATATCCAAGGGGTTTCCTTTTTTGTAAAGCAAAACTATGTCTGAGGTACTGTTTCTGTGTCCAACACCATGTTAAATAGATATGCCAGATGGCGAATCAGTCATCTAATGAAGTTCTTAAAATAGGGGCATATTTTAAGAACTTCATTAGATAATCCATCTGAGCCGGGGCTTTTTTCAACTTTTAGTCGCTTTATATGTTTGTAAACTTCTGACTCTTCAATTGGTTTAACATAATCAGTTCCATCCTTGCTTTCATTTTGTATTTCAATTTCATTGTTATTTCTTTTGCGATATAAATTCTTGTAGAAGTCTGTTGCATGGTGTATTATGTCTATTCTTGATTTTGTTTCTTCTGACTTTTGTTCCAGTTTTTGTATCCAAGTTTTGTGTGTCATTAATTCCCTATATGCTCTTTTAGTACTTCTAAAGTTCTTGATGTTCCTTGTAATGATTTCATGTCTATGGTTTCTGTAATCTTTCTTAATTGATTTATTGGTTTCTTTATATATTCTGCTGAGTTCGTCTCTTATGTCTTTAGTTTTATTCTTTATTCGTAAAAGTTCAATGTGCCTTCTTATTAATTGGTCCGTATCTTTGCTGAATATTTTATGTCGTTCTACTCGAATTCTATTTCTTGACTTTAGACTGTTCATTATGCCCTTTTCCAAGAAATTATAATAGGTTTGGATATCGGTTGATTCTATTTCTTCATTTTCCATGTGTATTTGTAAATTTTCTATGTAGCTTTTGATCTCAACTTCTGTCTTTGGAATATTAAGTGGTGTTACGAAGTTTTTTCTGCTCTTTTTTGGTTGGCTTAGAAGTAGTGTTGCTCGCAATGGTCTGTGATCAAAAGCAAATTGTATATTGTTTAGTGTTACAACATTTATTATTAGTTTCGGGTTGTTTATCATTACAAAATCAATTTCGTTCTTGGTTTTCTGATCCGGTGATATCCAAGTCCATTTACGGTTTCTCTTTTTCTTAAAAAATGTGTTCATTATAGACAGTTTGTGTTGATAAGCATAATTTATCAGACGGTCACCTCTTTCGTTACGTTCTCCGAAGTTACTTATGTTATTTTTGTACTTTTTTTTGATCAGGAATCCCACCCCGTGTAAACCCTTGGTCTGACCAATATAGCAAAATATGTAATCATAGTATTCTTCAATATTACAGCCCATTTTTCTGACTTCTGAGAGTCCTAAAATATATAAAAAAAAAAACGTTATAAAATAAAAAACGTTAACTGTGACGTTTTTAGGGCATAATTTAGTTCGAGGTATTTTTCTGTAAATGCTAGTGATCTTACATTAAAAGTACATACTTTCAGGGTTTCGTTTTTGTTATTTTTAGGTGGAGGGTAGTGGTCTGGTTCCCCACGAGGACCAGTCGGCTTGGGGAATGTTTCATTTTTAATGTTATTTATTTGTTGCTTAATTGTTGTTTTGTTCCGGTGGCTGATGGTTTTATCCTATGCTTTCCGTGCAGGTGGCAGGGTTTCAGTAGGCAGAGACTTCACAATCAAAATTTTCTTCCAGTTGTTAACAAATGATATAAGTACCGGTCTTTCTTTTCCATTTTCCATGTTATTTTTGCCAATTCTATACATAGTGTTTCTGTCTCTATTTCAATAAATATGTTCGAATCATCTTTAATTTTCTTTTTTATTACTTCCATTAGACTAATAGACGATTTTTCACTTTCTTTTATTCCGTATAAAATATTGTTGTTTAATCTTCTATATTTTTCAATGTAGTATATTTTTTCTTTCAGTATTTCATTTCCTGATCTCAATTCCTGTATTTCCCGTGCAAAAGGTACTAGTTTCTCATCTAATTGTGCTATAATGTCTTTCGTTTGGTTTGACATCTCAATTTTTATTTGATCAAATAATTTTTGGAGGTTATCCATTCTATGTGTTGATAATATTTTGCGTGGAACGAACGGTTCCTTCCCCGTTAGGGATACAGTATGCTAATATATGTGTATTTTCCTTATTAGACTACAATAGTCAGAGCATTTTTAAGGTTCTGTAGCCATTTAACATTAGTGTAATGTTGTTTATGCTAATAAATAATTAATCACAAACTTACGATGAGCTTATTAACACCAGAAATGACGTAGAATCGCCAAGAGTGGAGTAAAAGTATCAGGAAGGCTGGCCCTGGACAGGTAATAGGCCAGGGAATTGATCGATTGTTAGTATCTTGTTACCAACGCGGCAAAAATGGCTCCAGCCCATGTAGCGCCTGGGCGCAATCAATATCCTGGCTCCCTCTAGTAGGCGCGTGATCGAAATGAAAATGTACAGTTATATTTTCACCAGTGTTCAAAAATCCTGGTGCAACTGGTGCACCAGGATTCGAACACTGGGGAAATTGCACCAGGATCGAAAATCCTGGTGCAACTGGTGTATTTATGACCGATGTTGGGAAGTAATAGGTCGTTTACTTCGCTTGCGGTAGGTACGTCCCCGTGGACCTGCGGGGTAGACTGGAGAGTAAAAAGTATCTTTTAGGAAGGGAGGACTGACAAGTATAAAAGAGCACAACTTTGTCGTTGGTTCAAAAATATTTCATTTAAAAACTAAATGTAAATCACAGGATAAAGTAGGTATGCATAAAATTTCACAGATACACATACAAAGAGCTCACATTAGTAATTTTAGCAGGTGTAATATACGTAGGTACATTGAAACCTTTGTTAGCTTAAGGGCAACCACAGGTAGATTACTTTTTTTTTATGGTTCACAAACTGAAATTACATTTTAAATAATGCATACAAATACAGAACAAATCACCAATGCTTATATATAATATAATGTCTAAAACAGTGAACACAACTTTCCTTTGTAAACAAGCAACAAAAATAATTTACTAAATATTTAACATATTCTTTCCTTTAATATCTAGGTTCCCAAACTTATTTTGTCTAGTGAGTCGAGAGCTCATGCAGTCGTTGTCTAAGATGCCTAATAGCTAAATGAATTACAAATCACCCCCCAGGCCTCTACACAACGCCCCCATTTTTTTTCTGGGTCTCTTACCGCACCCCTTTAGGCCTGCAGCGCCCACAGGGGGGCGTTATCGCCCACTTTGGGAATGGGTGCAGTTTAATACAATGATAATAGAAATAATACTTATAATTAACACAACTACTTACATAACAAAATTTTTCAAATCAAATCAAATCAAATCACCTATGTATCACAAATTATTTGTGATACATAGGTGATATCATTTTAAGGTGTCATTTTTCCAACATCTAACAGGTCTTATCCTAAAAAGACGCAAAATATTCATAATTACTCTTTACATAGCTTCGCGATATCTACAGGCTACAGGAAGTTATTAAATACTAAAACTATAAATTTAAGAAGATCCCCGAAGCTAAAGTGTACCGCCGCCGGCATCGAATATAACACGGGTGCAGGCTCTTTGTGAGCCCCGAAAGCGACGTAGGATGTGTATAACCGTCGCTCACAGGTCACAGCGCTCGGCGCACCGTAAGAGGCTGCGCCCATGTGCGCCGGCACCCTGCACAATAGGTAAAGCCAGTACTGCTTGCTACATCTGTCCAAACGTATACCAGTCTACACTACCAACAGCTCTGTCATTCCATTCTTTCGCGTTTCGTAAGGTTTCAATTATACCTTTATCCTCTTCAGACCCCACTCCCGTAGACATAATGTGTGTACCTTACATAAACTTAGTATATTACTACTCCCAGTAATATACTAATTTTGTGGTACCTTAATCAATCATTCAATCAATATCAATCATAATTAAAACTGGTGGTACCCTCTAGTGACGAGTAGCTGTACTTTTATCGTAATGACAAAGACCTGTAGCACCATAAAAGTTCAATATATAGCAAATCCTGTCGTGATAAGTTTATAAAAAGTTGATTCTAATTCAAGGTTGACCGTTTCTTTCTCGTGACATCCGCGTGAAAAATTCCAAAATCAGGTAAAAATATAAACCTTTGTTTTGTGTTTTCTATTTCATATTTTCTGCGATGTTTTGTACATATTTACGTAGCTTACTGTATAGACTATATAGATTTTTGGAATTATCTAGTTTTGTTATTCAATTACGTTAATAGATGCTGTACCACCTGAGGTTTCGCAGTCGGAAGAGGACGCTGTACGGAACAGGAGAACATAGTTAAATAGTGCAGCAATATTTATTATAAAGTTATTTTCATTGTACTTGAGTTTCGATTAGTAAAGGATAGTTATTTTGTACTTTTCAGTGTTTTTTTCGAAGGCGGTTTAATTTTTTTTATGGAATTTTTTTCTTTTGTAAAACTCAATAAAAAAATAGTACTAATCAATGTTTCACTTAACCCCTTATCAACCAAAAAAAGTTAAAATATCACTTATTTCATTTGTTTTCTATCTGGGTGTGAAAAGATTAAAGGAAAAATAGAATTCTTCTCTCACGCACATGAGGTAGTTTTTGTTGTGACTTTTATTGTCGTATAATTTTATACCACGGGTTGCGATTAATACATACATACATAGGTACATATCTTCACGCTGTATCCCCAACGGGATAGTTATAGTTTATAGTTGCGAGTAATAGTTTGAATAAAATGATTATCCGTCTTGCATGCCATGGTACTGGGTGGCAGGCTGCGAAGGGGACGCATGCCGAATAGCCATCCCTAATATAATATTGTTGGAACCTAAATAAGAAATAGTGTGGGTAACACCGGCCGCTCCTATAAAAGCGGGCCAAGAGGCGACGTTCGCCCTCTCGGCGTAGAGTCCGGCTGGGTAGCCCGCGGGGGTTTAATTTCGCCTCTCAGAAACCAAAAAAAAAAAAAAAGTTCGCCCTCTTGGTTGCTGACATCAGACGGGAAAGACTGTTTATTATTGTATTTTACGTAATATTAATTTATTTTTTTGTTATTAAGACGCTAGAGGGTATTTATTTTTTTATTGTTATTTTGATTGGTAATGAAGTTGTTATTTTCTAATTCGACTGTAAAACCTGTTTTAGGTTAATAAATTGTTTTTTTTTAACTGTTTTCACTTCTGATTTCCAATAGCAGAAGTGGGATGAATAATTTCACTCCCACACTATTTTTAATTACCTAGATTTGATTTTGAGTTTCATTTTTTTTTTACTTGTACCCTTTTGGTAAATTAAAATTTTACATTTACCCTCAAGTAGCGATATTACATTGTTTGCTATC
Source organism: Zeuzera pyrina (assembly GCA_907165235.1). Classification (NCBI taxonomy): domain Eukaryota; kingdom Metazoa; phylum Arthropoda; class Insecta; order Lepidoptera; family Cossidae; genus Zeuzera; species Zeuzera pyrina. The sequence continues at coordinate 24,031,881 of OU015629.1, forward strand.
TTTTTATTTATTTATTTTTGTAATAACTCCACGTTATTGTGTGTCCAAGTTGCCTGAGCGATGGATCCATTGGGGTGCCTTAAGCGTCGTAGCGGTGATAACCGTCCTCCGCAAGAGGCACGTAGGCTGCATTCCCCAAATCGGCGATCCCGAGATCGACGGGCCTCCAGCTATTCCAAGGCGCATACCCCATTAGCGCCTCGCAGACGACGTGGCTGCAGTCGCGGTCGCAGTCGCAGCCGCCGTCGCAGTCGCAGTCGCAGCCGCCGCGACGGTCGCAGTCGCAGCCGCCGCGACAGTCGCAGTCGCAGCCGCCGCGACAGCCGCAGTCGCGGCCGCCGCTGCAGTCGCAGTCGCAGCCGCCGCTGCAGTCGCGCTCGCAACCGCCGCGACAATCGCGGCCGCAGCCGCTTGACTATAATAAAGTTGAATCTACACCGATACGAATTAACCTAGAACCTCTAGGAGCTATTCTGTCGCGCCTGGCAGCTTTGGAAAGGCGTTCCCATGGTCCTGTGTCACCTGTCAGCCGAGGAACGGAGCAAATTGTCGAAGCGATCCAGTCACTAAAAATCGTGAGTTCACAACATTATTACGTCTCGAATTTCGATCCTAGTATCCACGATGTCGATGTCTGGTGTGTGGAGGTCGATAGGGCTAAAGCTTTGAATCGTTGAGATGATTCCGAATGCCTGTCTCGTATTGGCAATTGCCTGAAGGGTGACGCCAAGTCCTGGCTAAATGAATGGGTGACGGACGATCGATCGTCGACAAAGTTTAAGAACGATTTCAAGCCATTATGTGTTAAACGTATCGACTCTGCAGGTATACTGTATGACGTCATGAGTCAATTCAAAATAGTCAAGTCAAAATTCGGATAAGTTTAGCACAAATGCCGATTATGCAAGGAGATCGTTATTGCACTTACGGATCATTAAGGGCCTTAGTGACGACTTGATAACTGAAATGGTTCTCAGAGGTATTAACGATCCGCATGTTAAGGCGACTGCCACAAATGCTAATTTGAAGCCTAATGATATAGTAAATTTTTTGTCTACCTTCACCGAACCAGTTAAGACCGCAAACAATGATGCCCGATCGGCTCGTCATCAATTTGTGCCTGATAAAAATGATGATAAATTTCGACATTCAAAAAAACCGTCACGATTTATAATTCCTAAATGTTACACTTGTGGTGACACCAGATATAAACAAAATGAATGCCTTAAGAGATCAAAATCTGGTAATTTTGATAAGAACGGTAAAAACGAAGTTAAGGCCGATAAGACTGACTCGAAAAACACGACCTCTTGCACTTACTGTAAAAAACCGGGACACGATATTACTTCGTGTTTTGCGAAACAACGTGTTGATCAGCAGCGAAAGAAAAACATTGTGAACTTCTGTTCAGCTGCCACTCAGGACCGCAATGATGTCGTAGTCGGAGTAATTCAGGGAATTCCGGTAGATATACTGATAGACACGGGCGCAATAAATGTCTCGTTAATATCCTCTGCTGTAGTAAAGCATTTGTCCTATGCCCGTAAACCAATTAACTCCCAAATTAAGGGAGTAGGAGGGTCAATACTAAGATCGATTCTTACATCACCCTAACTATTGAGTTGGACGGTGTTTCCCTGGAGGTTGACTTGTTAGTAGTGCCAAGTGAGTGCATGAACGCACCCGTGATTATTTTATTTTTATTTTATTTTATTTATTAACAAGAATCAACAGCAATTTTACATATTATATCTTACTAAATTACATTTTTCTGTGCCTTTTGCCAATTACTGATTCTAAATGCTACTAACATATTAAATATTATGTGACGTAGGTAGTTATTATTTTCATTTATTTACAATTTTACAATTTATTATAATATAAGGTAAACAAAAATTATTAATGTCACATCGAGTCGTGTGTGTAAATGTAATTGTGAAGTATTAAATTGTGGTGACATTGTGTTTTGTGTGGATGAGTGTCTCGTTCTTTTGTTACAAATGTGTGTGTTGTAATGGTGAGTTTACATGACGTTCCTCTTGAACTCGTTTTTTTTTTTATTTGCGTTAAGAATTTAACAATTGTTTTATTACACTTTTTTTGAATTTTATTTTTGACAAGCGGAAGATATCTGTGTCCGAACACCCCTTATTATACTTTCGTGGTAAACGACGCGTGATGTTATTAAATGCATAATTGGTTCGAGAGATCGGTACATAGAACAACTGTGCGTGTCTAGTTCTTTTTCGTTGCGCACATAAATGCAGCATATTTGTGAGGAGTTGGGGGCAGTCAAGTTTACCGGAGCATACGTCATGCAACAGCAGCATCTCTCTAAGAATACGTCGAGCGCACAGTGTTATTATTTTGTAATTGTTGCAAGATACCCTGTAGTCTACATGGAACATACGAGTATGATGATTTAAATATTTAATAAATTTGATTTGTACTCGCTCTATTGCATGTTCGTAGACAACATAATGAGGGTTCCATATAGTGCAACAGTATTCAAGTACACTTCGAACGTACGCAAAATACAAGGTTTTGATACAAGAAACATCTGTAAAAGGTTTAGATACACGATAAATAAATCCCATATTTTTGAAAGCTTTACCTACTATATATTGGATATGATCTGAAAAAGTGAGTTTGGCATCCAAGATAACTCCCAGATCTTTTACTTTGTCGGTGCTTTGAATGATCATTCCATTTAATTTGTAGCTGTACTTCAATGGTGTACCTCGCGTAAAAATAACATGAGCACATATCGACACGTTAACATTTATATTATTTTCCAAATAGTACTTAGAGAGACTATTTTGGGTCGTCTTGAAGCTTCAAGCAGTTTTCTTCATTCTTAACAGCTTGATATACTTTTTTATCATCCGCATATAATAGAAATTTTGCGTGCTTGAAACACTTACCTATATCATACAAATAAGCTACATATAACAAAGGTCCAAGAATTGAGCCCTGCGGAACGCCTGAGGGCACCTCTACAAAATTAGATCGTAGCCCACCTATTATGACTGCTTGCTTCCTATTCGAAACATACGATTTTATCCATCTTAAAAGATCACCTCGAATGCCCAACTCTTGCAGTTTATGAAATAATATTACGATCAAAAGCTTTTTCGAAGTCTGTGTAGATCACATGAACTTGTGACAGTGTCTCCATACCCGTAAGAATATCATTAACAAACAACGACAAGTTAGTATCCGTAGTAGTAGTAACAAAACCGTGTTGTTCATCAGGGATTCCTTGTTTCATAAAACCGGTCCGGTCATAACCGGATAAATATATTCGTATACCACTCTTTACATTAACTTTACACTCTTTACATTCTATACTTAATATTTTTAGCAAACATTTGCTAAAAATATTAAGTATAGAAATGGGTCTATAATGTTCAACGTTACACTTTGAACCTTTCTTGTGTATAGGTACAATATGAGCTTCTTTCCAGATCGACGGAAAAACGCCCTCTCTGATTGAACGATTAAAGATAATATTTATCGGGAATGCTAAAGAGGATGCACATCTACGTATAAAAACTGGAGAAACCTGATCACTACCAGCACCTTTATTGTCATCTATATCTTTGAGCAGTCTCATTGTACGTTCCAAAGTAATGTCAAAAGTATGAATGTCATAAGCGAAATTTGAATGTGAGGAATCAGTACTGGCATAATTATCAGCAGGCGATACAAATATACTTTCAAAAAATCTGTTGAATGCGTTACACATGTCCTCACCATTTTTTAGTTCCCTACCATTGTAAATCATCGAAGTCGGATAAGCAGGCGCACACCTGCGTTTTGCGTTAATGTAAGACCATAACAATGTTTGATTGCATTTTAAGGATTCTTGTATATTTGAGATGTAAGCATCATGACATTGTTTTTGCATATTTTTTAATCTCCTTCTGAGAATAGAGAAACTATTGTAATCCAACTGATTTCTAAAACGTTTCCAGCGACGATGAACCTTGGCTTTTTCTCTTATCAAATTAATAAGTGATCGGCTATACCATACCGGATAATGATGATTCCGGACCGGATGATGAGAAGAGCTTGTAATTGTACTAGTCGGTACATATTTATTAATAACATCATATAAAATTTCATATAATTTATTTGTTGCGTCGTCAACCGTTATTGGAACGGATATTCTAAATAGAGACGGAATTATCTTCATCCGAACCCAGAGTTCTCAACGTATTGTCCGCGAATCGACATCAAACGTAATTTCTACTGTAGAGTCAAATGAGCTACGGTTAATAAACACTGATTTAACTAGCGATCATTTCTCAAAATTAGAAGCAATTTTAAATAAGTATTCGAAATTTATGATTTCGGGTACAGCCTCTTCTACGGTCACCACTGGAAGCATGCATATTTGACTCAACAGCCAGATCCCTATTCATTATCGGCCATACAGGATGTCTCATGATGAAAAGACAAAGGTTCGTGAAATTATTGGTGACCTTATGTCAAAAGGGATTGTGCGCGAATCGTAGTCTCCTTATTCTAGTCCAGTCCTCTTGGTTAAGAAGAAAGATAACTCCGACCGCATGTTGTCCCTCATTGATGATCATATCGATCGTTTGGGCAAAAGCAGGTTCTTTACGACCCTGGACATGGCCACAGGCTTCCATCAAATAAAATCAGACGAGGAGTCCATTCCACTCACCGGCTTCGTGACGCCCGAAGGACATTTGGAAAGTGCCACCCCAGCAATTCGGGTGCTTGTGCGGGATGTTGCTATAAGCCCTTCCGGTTCCAGTCGGGAAGGAAGGAGAGAGATAGCTAGTCAAAGGACGGCCGAACTGCTGTCAAGGAATCAGCAGAGCAAGATACGTACGTTAATTAGGGCAGAAGTCCTCCTCGCGTGTTTCAGAAGGACGAACTTGTGTATGTCAAGTACGCTCAATCCCGAGGGAAACTAGACCATGGCATGTGCAGGCCTTATCGGGTTGTCCGAGCCATGCCTAATGGTCGGCATGAGCTGCGATTGGTTGCGGGAGCATATAGGAAGACTACATATGCTGCTGCCCAATTCATGGTTCCATGGAGGGGTGAATGGACCCCTGAGACTTGCTCTGCCTTTTTTGAGGGTAAGTTTGTGATGTTACAGTTGGACTTATCCCTACCTGTGCTGGTGGTTTGTCTCACCTCTGTTTTTTTTCTGATCGGCCCTCCAATCCTCTGTGTGTTCTGATCGGTCTGTCCGATCCTCTTTGTGTGGTGGCAGAGCTAAGCTCCTTGGAGGCAAAGCTTCTGGTCACGATGATTTTAGTCACTGTATGGTGGGATCGTTTCACAACGCCCACTAGTGACTCTCTCTAGCCAAGAGGTGATGAAAGACGAAGCCTTGCGTCCCTTGTGTCTCTCGCATGTCTATCTATGTTGTGATTGTACATGGTTGTAGCGTTTGCGTTTTGAGCCATTAATGAAAATGTGCTCTGAAACACAAACGTTGTGGTTATGGATTAATGAACCTAATAATAACTAACCTCACTAACACTCCGAAAGTTATTCATCTTACTGTGATGTTTTCCCGATTTGCGTTTACAGCAAGTGGAAGGAACAATGACGAAGCTCCAGTACAAGAACACCCCACAATTGAGCCAGGCCCACCTCCTAGCCTGGACATGCCCACACTGGAGTCACCAGGGCCATCCACTGACCGCGCCGCTACACCTGAGCCATCTTCGCAGCCCAACCTACCTGAGCTGGATCTGAGCAACTCTGATAGCGATGTCTGAACTGGAGCCTGACGAGGGCGTCAGGATGTCAGGAGAGGCCGTGTTGGAACCTAAATAAGAAGTAGTGTGGGTAACACCGGCCGCTCCCATAAAAGCGGGCCGAGAGGCGACGTTCGCCCTCTTGGTTGCTGACATCAGACGGGAAAGACGTGTTTATTATTTTACGTAATATTAATTTATTTTTTTGTTATTAACACGCTAGAGGGTATTTATTTTTTTTTTGTTATTTTGATTGGTAATGAAGTTGTTATTTTCTTAATTCGACTATAAAACCTGTTTTAGTTTAATAAATTGTTTTTTTTTTTAACTGTTTTCACTTCTGATTTCCAATAATATACTAGCAAACCCGGTCCGTTTAACTGGGCGTTAGTTTCATGGGCGTAAAAAAAAATTCTACTGATCCGATCGCTACCAAACTTTACAGGAACACCCGCTAGGCTAATCTCTGAAGATTCCCTGAAAATTTCATTGAAATCGATCCAGCCGTTTCGGAGTCCATAAGGAACATACATACATACATACATACATCGCCTTTTATATAAATAGATTATAGAAGCTGATTTAACAAAACTCGTTAATTATTTTTAATCAGTTTTATAGTCATTAACGAATTTGTCGACCAATCTGTGCATTATAAAAAAAAAATTAATGTTGTTTATTTGGCTTTTTCATTAATGTAAGATGTTTGCTTTTTTTTGTTGACTTAAGGGGCGGCTTGGGGGTACAATATTTTAAGGCCCAGTGCGCCAAATCTTAAAAAATACTTTCGCCACTGTCAATAGGTAGGTATCTAATAGGTAGACGCTTTGCGCTGAATGGAATCATAAGTTAGTACTGGTTAGTACATCTTAAACAGTGCCTTACAATGTGCTTATATTGTTTTATGATCAGAATCATGTTGGAATAGTTATTTTATTTCACAAGTACATACATAATTGTCTTGAATATGAAAGTAGTAAATAAGCCATTCAATAAGGAGACTCTAAATTTTAATTTATCATGATATTCAATAAGTTTTAATCATATAATCTATTTCATTATCTAATTATTCGATTATCCCGTTAGGGATACGGCGTGAAGATGTGTTATGTTATGTTTAATTATTCAAAAATGTTTTGGCACCTTTGATTATTTACTCTCGTAAATACAGATAATTAACGATTTTTATATAAGTTAGTTACCTATTATGCACAAAATTGTCAGTTCATTTAAATGTGTAAATAATTTGCAACTATTATGAATTTTTTAGTAAAGTATTACATACATATCGCCATATCACACACAAAATCTGTGAAAAGTGAAAACCGCAATCCATCTGAAATGGAATGAACTATTTAATTGCCATTGTCTGTGCTGTCACTGTCAAATGTCAATGTCAATATTGTCAACCAAACAAAAATACCTATATTATATTTACATTTTCTTCCCATAGGCAATAACATATTATCAACTGTTACCTTATAGTACAGGATTCCACTGCTCAATTCTGTAGGTATCTGTTTTTTTGATAAAACTAATTTTAAATGAATGTTAAGGGAGTATGCAACGTATTAGTGGTAGGTTGCCTATAAAAAAATTAGCCGCAATTACCCGTAATTAATTTTAGTATAATTAATTTGCTGCTATAAATTGCAACTATATATTTTTTTGATCAATTTTACGTCATTTTAAAGAAAATGATGTCAAGAAATGAAAAAAAAATGATTGCCAGCTCTCAGTCAGCCGTAACGTTAAGGTTGCCAGGTGTAAACAGGTATATTATTGTTAATTATTTACAGTCACCTGTTTTTTTTTTTAAATTGTAATACAAAATTGAAGTTTTATATTTACTGCTTACGATAATCCATGGTTGCCAGTTAAAAAATGGCCGCAAGCAGAGGTTGCCATGATTTCAATAAACGATTCTCGCTCCAGGTAAGTGTGAGCGCAAGAGACAGATGCACGGATTGTTACGTGCTGTAAACAAGAGTATAATGCAGTGTAGGTGTAGTTCTAGTATTTTTTAAATTTTTATTTATGAAGCATAAATTTTCGAGCATAATGAAAATTTTTTCGCGTGAGAAAACGACTGACTATTTTTTAATGAAAAAGTTGTCTATAGAATCTTTAAAGAACATGGATGTTGTTTTATTTGTTCATTCAATGTTCACGTATAGTAACATTTCTGTTTTTATTGTATTAAGAACTACTTTTTAATGTGTAATACGATAATATTGATAAGATTTATTATAAAAAAAAAGTAGTTCTTAATACAATAAAAACAGAAATGTTACTATACGTGAACATTGAATGAACAAATAAAACAACATCCATGTTCTTTAAAGATTCTATAGTCAACTTTTTCATTAAAAAATAGTCAGTCGTTTTCTCAGGCGAAAAAATTTTCATTATGCTCAAAAATTTGATTCATAAATAAAAATTAAAAAAATACTAGAACTACACCTACACTACATTATACTCTTGTTTACAGCACGTAACAATCCGTGCATCTTTCTCTTGCACTCACACTTACCTGGAGCGAGAATTGTTTATTGAAATCATGGCGACCTCTGCTTGCGGCCATTTTTTAACTGGCAACCATGGATTATCGTAAGCAGTAAATATAAAACTTCAATTTTGTATTACAATTTAAAAAAAAAACAGGTGACTGTAAATAATTAACAATAATATACCTGTTTACACCTGGCAACCCTAACGTTGCGGCTGACTGAGAGCTGGCAACCATTTTTTTTTTCATTTCTTGATATCATTTTCTTTAAAATGACGTAAAATTGATTAAAAAAATATATAGTTGCAATTTATATCAGCAAATTAATTATACTAGATTTAATTACAGGTAATTGCGCCTAATTTTTTATAGGCAACCTATCGCTAATACATTGCATGTTCTCTTAACATTCATTTAAAATTAGTTTTATCAATAAAACAGATACCTACAGAATCGAGCAGTGGGATCTTAGACTATAACAAGTAGCGTATTAACATCAGTGCTTGATATTTTTCGGTTATTTGATCACATTTCAGTATTTATTACTTAATAACCTATGTAACCACAGCGATAAATTTTCTTGTGTAACTAAAATTCTGTATTACAATTATTTAATTGTACTTATTATGGTTTGATAACTTTGGAAAAGGTCATTAGAGATAACTCTAGTAAAAATTTATTATACGTGTAAAGATGAGGTACATTGTAATCTGTTGTTATTTTATTGTACGATACGACATTATCGATCGATTGACGGTTACATCTGGAATAGCAAGCGAATGACTTCTTCATTTGTACAAGTGTTCACGTATAAAGTGTCTTACAAATAAGACTAAAAAGTGCCATAGATTTTTTGATACTCCTTTAATTATTTACGCGATCGCGCCGTCGTTCACAAGGCTATTGACGTGTTTATAGTAGTGCGATTGATTGCACCATGTCGCTGAAAATGATAAGCCGCGTCAGTCGTCTATTGTCTGGCTTACCGGTGCGGTTGGACACCGTCGATATAAGAACATCGTTGGTGTCGAAGAGTAATAACGCGCGAACCATGGCTTCCAAGGCGATTACTATAGATAACTTAAATCCTAACATAAAAAAATTGGAATATGCTGTTCGTGGACCGTTGGACATCCGCGCCGCCGAGATCGTGAAGGAACTTGAAAAGGTGAGCCCTTAGTCCCTAAGTCAAAACCCATTGGATCAAACCCTGTGATGATTATATTTTCACATTTCTCACACATTCACTTTTCACATTTTCTTTAGCTAACACTTCATTCATCGTAACTATGTTACAATGGCTGTATACATGCAATATTATTATTTAAAAAAATAATATTACCGAAGTCTAAGTCTTGACTCTTTAATACAGGTTTTAATTTATGAATGTTTTGTTTGTTTGTGCATGCATTGTACTGAACCTGCTGGAAAGATTTCAAATTCAATTAATCTGAGAATGGTGATAGCTCTCGGTTAAATGTGATATTTAGTTTATTGTTTAACTCAGAAGATAAAAGGATTCCCGTAGATTAGTAAAAACTGTATCTCCATAACGTCTTGATAAAATGAAATCTTATCAATCAATGTTAGATTGAATATTGAGTAGGGAATTTCAACACAATAATACTTTAGATATTTCCTAAAAAAAAAAGAAAAAAAAAGGTGGATTTTCTAAAGCATACATAATTACATACATACCTACACGCTGTATCTCTAACGGAGTAGTCAGAAGACAGAGTGCCATTGTGATCCTTAAATATTTCTTTCGCCTTCCCTAATCTCATAATTCATCTCACACATTTTTATCAAAGTATGCGAGTGCTTTTCACATTTCCACTGAAAGTTCAAGACTTCATGGGCCATGTTATGTTTCTTATAAGTTGTTTCTTATAATAAGTTTGTTTTGTTTAGAAGCAAAATGTCTCAATAACCAAGGTTTTAGAGTTTCACGGTTATTAATTAAATCACACCTTAACAATTGTCGGGCTCGACATGAAATAAAATTTTCACACCAATAACTTTAATCATAACCTCCCACGATATTTGCTCGGTACTATACACTTCTGAATCATAAATGCCAGTAAAACAAAATCAACAGACAGATCATTGGGCGCTAGAAACATAATAAAATGGTAACGACTCACCGGGTATGTAGTATCTGAAGTTAACGTAATTCCTGCATCCCGCACGGGTCCACATGTCGCTCAGTAGCCGAACCTCCGTTCACAAAAGACCGTGGATGCGACGAGTAAGGGCGTTAACAATGTGGATAGGCAGGCATTTTGTTCACTCGCGATTACACCCCAATCAGTCACTGGTCCCGTAATCCCACTTTTGATGTCGGAAAAGACACGGGGCAATTTGTGCTTTTGCAACTCAGCCATGAGAAATAGTTACCTGATCTTACAAGAGGCGAACTACTCCATAAAATACAACGTTAAGTCAAAGTTAATGTGCAAAGGACAGAAAACTCTTTCTGACTATTATTACGTAGATAATTGGAAATTTAAAAATGGCAAACGATCCGTCAGAGAAATGCTATCGCACCGGTCGCCTAGTCTAACAGACTCAGCGCCAGCCCCGACGTTCCGTTAGCGCGTCATCGGAAGTCGCGCTTTGCCATGGTATAGTCAAATGAGTGCCTTTAATTTTTTCCACCGACATATACATATAATTAAACTTCCTAAAAGACACCGAGCAAAGTTCGGTCGCCCAAGTACTATATTTAATGCATATACAAGGTGTTACACTAGACCACCAAATCCCTGAAAGGTATTGTAGCATGTCAAGTAGAGAGTCCACCTATGAGGTTACAAAAGTCCTCCTGTGATATTTTTATTTTGATAAAATTTAAATAATTTTAATGGTAAATGAAAATATCGACCAAACTGCTGGCATCACTATTTTGAGTTCATGACCCTTGACCCATATACAACCCCAGGGGGTAGTGAATTACCAGCTAACTACCTTCTTTGCTAGGCATCTACCAGGCTACCAGCGGACCACGCCCACAGTTAGATAGGGATAGCTATATCTATTGTTAAATGCAATGTGCCGTCGGCAAGCGGCTCGCGGCCGCTACATTTAGGCCTACTGTAAGCAATTAAATCGCACGTTACTTAACAAACAAAAAAAAATAAAAGATACTTCGCCTAGGTATGCAGCGAAAGAAGTATGTAAGAATCGAAAAGCTTGGCTCTCCGTCCTTTCTGACCACCTTGTTAGGGATACAGCGTGAAGATATGTATGAGCAAAACCTACTAAATAAAAATATATAAATAAATAATAGGTGTGGTTATACTGTACAGATATGTGTTACTTAATAAATAAATAAAAGCTACTTAATAAAAATACGTGTTGAAATACTGTACAGATATGAGTATCTGTTAGCTCTCGGAAGTTGTGCTACGTTCCGACGGCAAGTGGCTCGCGCCCGTTACAAAGTACATATGTATCTACTGTTTAGGTATTTTATTGCGCGAATACAATAAATAAAAGCTACTTAATAAATAATAGGCGTTGAAATATTGTACAGATGCGTGTCTAGTAGCTCTCGCAATCTGTGCTGCTTGCCGACGCGACGGCACGCCGCGGCCTGCTATACATACCTACCTATAGCTTGCAATTATAACGCGCACTTACCTATCGCTAAAGGTACATAGTTAATAATGTGAAATACATACTGAAAGTTTGATGACTCACAATGCAGCCGCTTTGAACCCATCCAAGGGAATTAGGCATCCTTTCGAAAGAACACGTAAGTTGCCGTTCGATTAATCGCACTAACACAAACACAATAATACACGCACTCTTTAAGTCACAAAAGCTGTCTCTCTCGCTGTTCAAAACAAAGCGGTTCGCTCCGATATATTGAAATTGATGTTTAGAATCCGCCATACGGTCATGTGATTCGTGCTGAGGATGGCGGCAGCGCTTCGTTTATTACTTCTGGGCTCAGTTGTAGTGTTCTAATATCTATCTGTTCTTCGAAGTCTACATTTGTGTGACAGAAAGTCCTTCTCTAGTAGAACTGAGAACACTATCAGCGGTATGCAAACGTTGTGTCATCTTGCGAAACATTTTCAAAAACATAAAAGCAGCCTCCCATCTGCTTCTGATTTGTTGAGGCAAAACCAATATTCGTAAATTCGACAAGCGGCACACAAGTTTCCTTTAATGGCTCCGAGCACAGCATCATGTCATAGTAGTCTCCTTTAGTACTATTACATTTTTACTCACAATTAAAATAAATAAAAATTAGATGTTTACGTAAACAGCTCAGAGCTCTGACTAAAATAATAAGTTCCGCCTTCCGGCAGTCAAAGGTGCCGACAAACAGTTGCGATTGGTCGAAGCAAATCAATGAAATTATTGCACATTTTGTGTGCAATTTGGTATTATAGTTTTTATGTATTATAAGAAAGGGGAGACCTAATCATTTTTAGGGTCCCGTTTTACATTTTTATAATCTAATTACATTCGATTTCGTAGTAGGCGTTCGGAACTAGAATTTCAATGATTAAAAACAGTAATGTAAGATTAACACGATGAGTACCATGACCCCGTTATAACCGTATTAACAATGGAACTACACATTTAAAAATCTTTTGGAAAAACAAAATTTTTGCCGTTTTAGTTAAGAAACTGATTTTTTAAATACGATACAATACCTAAAAAACTCGAATACTAAAAAACTCGATACAATATTAAAAAAAAAAATAGAATCTTCAAAGATTCAAACTCATATTTCGTATCGAGTGCTTCATTTTTTTTTATTTGAAAGCAACCATTGTACGTCTTTTTAATGTACACTAATATTATAAAGAGGTTAACTTAGTTTATTTGTATGTTAATGGATAAACTCAAAAACTACTAAACCGATTTCAAAAATTCTTTCACCTTAGAAGGCTACATTATCAGCGAGTAACATGAGCTGTATTTTTTTTTTTATTCTACCCGTGCAAAGCCGGGGCGGGTCGCTAGATGTAAATAAAAGCGACGAGAACAAATCATAAGTAAATATTAGAAATAAATAATAGCCATGAATAAACAGCGATCTATGAAAGAAAAAATTGTACGTCTTTTTAATTGTAAATAAAAGTAACGAGAAGAAATCATAAGTAAGTATTAGAAATAAATAATGTATAAAATCAACATTACTTACTATTTTGAAAATGTAATTATCCGGGTAATTACGATTCGAAACTAAATGAACAATACTTATCAAAAATCATGCAAAAGTACGGAACCCTTAAAATTAATTTAGGAAGCCAAATACCAGGAGAGCATGCAATTTAGCTGTGCTCTGTGGGTTGTGCAATTTAGCTGTTGAGAGGCCGGAATATCGAACCCTCCATAATAATACTATTAGGGTCCCGTTTTCAAAATAATTTTAATGCGAAATGAATTTATTAATTTTAAAACAGTAAAGTGAGGGATATGTAAAAAAGAAGATAATTGCTTTGTATTATTGATTACTTTCGAAAATCAATGAAGGAAAGTTTTAAGTCACTACATAAACAGACAAACCACCTACACCAAAAACGGTAGGTACATTTCTAAGTAACTAAAAATTAGAGAGGAGACGTTCAAAGTGTCGTTCTTTGTCTTTTACGCACAACCTCGCCTGTTAAAAAATGGCTGCGTTGCTGCGTTTGGTAGGTATTCACTATTCACTACTCTACTCGCATTCAAGAAAACAACTACAACAACGGTATTTCTATCGTAAGCTAATAAGATACGATAAATATTTTAACCGAAATGAAATGAAAACTATTGTCTTCCGAAATTCGATATTGATGCGTTTGATTGATATGAAAGTGAAATTTAAAAATGTCACACAGTATCCTGCAATGTAACTTGGATGCCTAACTGATGTTGCTGAGCAAAGAGAGTTCAATTACTTATTTGCATTGCTTATTTTGTTCTTAGTATAGTCGTTCCTGGTAAACATCTTCTGGTCTAGTGAACGAAGTTCTATTGTAACATTAAATTCATTGTTCGGGAAAATACCAAGACTTAGCCATAGACTTTATAAATAACTCCAAAGCTAGACGCCTTATCCGAGCAGCAACGGTGAGCTAAATCAGATATCCTGACTCACCGGCACATACGACACACATTTATTATCAGATAAGCTGATCGGTCGCCATTTCGTTAGAAAATAGCACACACACATATATTTGATCCGATGTTATTTTCCTCATTTCATAGTACGGTACAGGTTGTCAGTAGCGCGAGCACGAATCCTATCGACAAAGTATTCGTATCGTAAGCGTAACCAAATTGTATGACTTATAGTGCAGCGCCCCTATGGGACGTAACAAGAACTATTTCGTATCGCCTTCGTAACGTAACGTAAAGGTAACGTAAGCCATTTGTATTGAAATAGAGTAAAATCAGGAGCACGAACCTTATTTTGACGTACGGTAACGTAAATCTCGATGACAGACGCACGAATACTTTTTCATAATGATAATAAAACGTGTGGGACTTTTTTCATTTTGATGTGATTAAATTAAAATGAAAACGTACACCAAAAACGCAATAAACTTTTCCGCAAGAATGTTTCAAATCTCAATAGTCGAGAGGTTATTAAAACGACAAGCAAGTCAAAAACCCATCAAATCTAAGCCGTTCGAAACTATCAACCATAATATAAAAACTAATTTTATTTTGAAAAATAATGCACAATTGTAAAACAATAATATATTGTTTTATATATTTATAAGTTATAAATATCTAATACAATATATTTTTTAAAGATTTACTCCTTTTTTAATAGATTTATTATAATAGAGTTTTACAATTCAAATAAAAATCTAAAACTTTCTCTGATTTCGTTTTAGAACGCACCCTTCATTCAATAAATTGTGTAGTTTACTGAAACTTGCCAGTTCCTAGTTACGTTAGGATGACGTCACCTTCGTAATCGTAGCGAGCTCTCGATAGTTGGTAAAATACGCTTCGTGCTGCGAGTCTCGTAATCGTATAGTAAACTCGATACGTTTACGATACGAAACTGTCGAAAATTTGTGCTCGCCCTACTGATGTTATGAAGTCTGTTTTTATAACTATTTTTCATTTTATTACCTTCCACAATCCACACTTATGTAAAATCTAAACAAATTATTGTCCGAATTGACATTTACGTTTCTAATATCGTATAGTATTGGGTCCTTAGAAATTAGCGTTTTGTCGTACTGACCACTTTGATCTCAAATATCTCCTCTTTGGTTAAGAATTCCAAATTCAAATTTATAAATTCATTTAGCTGGTACATTTGAGTTTTGAAAACAGTCATTCATTTGTTTTTTTCCTCATTATTTTTTTCTTTGGCGTCGCTTATTACCGCACAATGGAAAACATGAAATATCGGTATATTTACGAGTACGAGTTCTACCGTGGCACCAGTGCTGCAGAAACAGCTCGAAGGATTAATGATGTGTACGACCAAAGTGGAAAATAAAAAATTAAAGGCTATTGTGGAAGCGGATCCATCACAAGGCACTTCAGAGATAGCTGCAGTCTTCGGGGTAAGTGACAAAACTGTATTAATCCACTTGAAGCAAATCGGGAAAGTAAAAAAACTTGAACGATGGGTACCTCATGAATTGAGTGAATCGAACTTGCCAACACGCGTCGACTGCTGTGTTACTTTGCTCAACCGACACAATAATGAAGAGATTTTAAATCGAATCATTACTTGTGAGGAAAAGTGAATACTGTACGATAATCGGAAGCGCTCGTCGCAATGGCTGAACCCTGGAGACCCAGCCAAATCCTGCCCTAAACGAAAATTGACTCAGAAAAAGTTACTTGTGAGTGTTTGGTGGACTAGCGCCGGTGTCGTTCACTACAGCTTTCTAAAATCTGGCCAAACGATTACGGCAGATATCTATTGTCAGCAACTGGAAACCATGAAGGAAGAACTAGCTGCTAAACAACCGAGATTGGTCAATCGCTCTAGGCCACTGCAGCTTCACGACAACGCAAGACCACAATTTCTTACAAGGAAAAAAATTCAACACCGATGCGGCAGACCAAACCGCCTTCAAAGATTTTATTGATTCTCGCCCCATGGTTTTTTTAGTAAAGGGATCAATGAACTACCTATGAGATGACAAAAGTGCATAGATAACAACGGTGCATACTTTGATTAATTAAATATATTTTACAAAAAAAAATTGACTTTATATTCCTCCCGTACAAAACGCCAATTTCATATGTAAGGACCCAATATTATCCGTAATATTGTAAACGGTGCTCTGTCCGCATTAGTAGGCAGTGTGAATATATATAAGTATATAACTGAGCCAAAATGGCCATACATAATGCGGTGTTGGTGCCAATTTTATTATACGGTAGTGACAGGTCTGGATATGCCCGAAATCGAGTGAAAGTAAAATAAATGCAGTAGTAATGCGATCTTTTAGAAATATGTGCGGTGTCACCCTCGCGGACAAAATAAGCAATGAAGAGATACGCAAATTATGTAACGTTTAAGGATCCCTGCGACACAGGATGGGACAATGGGTGATGCGAATAAAACAAAATCAATTGCTTCTAGTATTCAGTATTAGCATTAGCAATTGTTACTTAGTATAAGCTCTTACTCAGCAATTGCTTACGTTTAAGTGAAATTACTGATACTAGTTAGTTTTTATTCACACTTTTTTAGCAATAGCTATATTTGGTAAGTCTAAGTAAAAATAGAATAAACTTATAGTATAAGCTTTTGCTGAAGTATATATAAATAGCCTGTTTTGGTAAATAAATGAATAATTATTTTAAGTACTAGCGACGCGCCCGTCTTCGCCCGGCTGGGATGTCGAATGTTTGCAACACACCAAATTTTTTTATTGAGTTTTTTGTACAAAAATATCATCTTAATTTCCGACTTTTCCGATGGATTTTCCCAAAATTTTCTTTTATACAAGCCTTGTCCTGACAATTTGGAACAGCAAAATAAAAACAGTCAAATCGTTGCAACCGTTTTCAAGTGATGATCGTTCATACATACGGCGATTGATTTAATTTTTATTTAAATAGGTAGACAAGCCGTTACCCGCCCGCGTAATGAAAATTTTGTACCTTTAGTAGATTCTTGTTTGAAAAATATTGTAGGGTCTATGGAATTCAAAAAATAAAAAGTCTAAAACCATCTACAAAGGATTCGGCGGCGAGTGGTCATAGTCTCATACCGATACGTTCAGTAGTTTTCATGTGATTGCGTGACAAAGAAAACCATTTTCATTATAATATTATATAAATTATATATTATATAGATTATTATGAATTCAGGCAGCTCCCAGTACCACCCATATTTCGAGTCGATTAGAAAAAAATTCTAAATTGATCTGGTCAAGAATCGAACACGGATTCTTGCACTGGAAAAATGTTCTAGCACGCTAACAAGGTTGTCAGACAAGTATTTAAATAACATGTATGCATAAACTCACGATAAGATAACTTTAGAGTTGCGTAGCTAATAATGTGACACAAACGGAACTTATTAACGGAACTTACGAAGACTCACCTTTTTTGGAAATACCTCCCCGAATTTCATTCAGCGACCTGGAAAAATCTATGAAACTTTTTAGTGGTGATGATACTTACGGGATTGAGAGCTGGATTAAAGAATTTGAAGACGTTGTAAACTTGATGCAATGGAGTGAAGTGGAGAAATTGATATACGCAAAAAGATTACTTACCGGAACTGCCAGATTATTTCTTAGATCGTCGGATAGCGTGGACTCGTGGAATAACTTGAAGGAAGCCCTGAAAGAAGAATTTGGGTGTAAATTAAATAGTGCCGCGATACATAAAAAACTATCTGCGCGAAAAATGAAACCTAATGAGACTTACCAACAGTACTTCTTACATATGAAAGAATTGGCGACGCATGGTTCTGTGGAGGATGAGGCATTAATAGAATATATCATCGATGGTATTCGAGACACTGAACCAAATAAAGCTATTCTGTATGGAGCTGCTAATATTAAAGAATTTAGAAAGAAGTTAGATCTGCACAGCGAGATAAGGAAGAAAATTTCATATAAGACTCACAATGTAACTTTTACACCTAGACCTACATCGTCTAAAGAAAAAAAACAAATACCAAAGAAGCGATGCTACAACTGCGGTGATACAGATCATCAGTCTCCAAATTGTACCAAGGGCATCAAATGTTTTAGATGTAACGAATTTGGGCACAAATCAAATGAATGTCCAATTAATCCAAGAAAGGCTCTTAATATTCAACAACGAGATCAAGATTACTATTCTACACCTTACAAAAATGTGAAGATTAATAATGTTGGAACTAAAGTTTTAATTGACACCGGAAGTGATGTGAATTTAATTAGAGAATCACACTTTAATAAAGTGTATGATAAAAAATTGCTTTGTAACCCCAATTGAGTATCACATCTTATTGGCATAGCAGAGAAAGAGATCCACACCAAGGGTTCATTTCTATCAAAAATTCAGATAGACGATTGTTACTTTGATGTTACTATTCAAATAGTGGAAGACCATACCATACCAGTTGATGTAATACTCGGTAACCCAATACTAAATGAAGTCGAAATTAACTTTTCAGCTCAAGATATTACTGTAAAAAGAATATTACATCTCACGATGGTTGATGACCATAACGAAATAATTTACGACATTGGTGAACCTAGTTACATTAAGACGATAAATGAAATGATTGAAAAATACAGTCCAGAAAATATAAAAAAAGAAAGCAACGTTGAACTAAAGATTATACTTACCGATGAGACTCCAATTTTTCAAAAACCACGACGTTTAGCACCATTAGAACTTGATATTGTGAACAAGCAGGTAGAAGACTGGTTTGCTCAAAACATTATTGTACCGAGTAAGTCTGATTTTTCAAGTCCAGTAGTTCTAGCAAAGAAGAAGAACGGCAACTACCGGCTGTGTATAGACTACCGACGATTGAAAAAAAGAATTATCAAAGAACGATTTCCATTGCCACTCATAGAAGACCAGATAGACTGATTAAAAGATGCTCAATTGTTCACTACACTTGATTTACAAAATGGATTTTTACACGTGAATGTCAATAGTGATAGCCGGAAATACACTTCGTTTGTAACACCCCAAGGCCAGTACGAATTCTCAAAAATGCCTTTTGGCCTATGTACGGCTCCATCTGTTTTTCAAAGATTTTAGACGGGACAGTAATGGCGTATCTCGATGATTTAATCTTACCGGCTAAAACAGAAAAACAAGGAATAGAGAAATTGGAAAAGATATTCAAAAGAGCAGAAGAATATGGTTTAAAATTCAATTGGAACAAATGTCATTTTTTGAAGAGAGAAATCAATTATTTGGGATACATAGTACGCGAAGGAGAAATAAGACCTTCGAAGGAGAAAATATCAGCTGTTGCTAATTTTAAGATTCCACAGAATATTAATGCAGTACAATCATTTTTAGGTTTAACAGGATATTTCAGGAAATTTATAAAAAATTATTCACTGATTGCCAAACCATTAACGGATTTATTAAAAAAGGAAGTTGTTTTTAATTTAGATCTAAATTGTGAAAGAGCTTTCGAACAACTGAAACAGGCTTTATGTCAGTCTCCAGTCTTAAGAATCTATGACGCCAAATAGAAATAGAGCTGCACACAGATGCAAGCAACGAAGGATATGGAGCTATTTTGTTGCAAAGAAACCCTAAAGATAATCAGATGCATGCTATCTATAACATGAGCAAAAAGACGACTCCTGCTGAAAAGAATTATCATAGTTATTACCTTGAGATTTTGGCTATCGTAGAAGCTGTAAAGAAATTTAGAGTATATCTACTGGGAATACATTTCAAAATTGTTACAGATTGTTCAGCCTTAACTATGACTCTAAAAAAGAAAGATTTACTCCCAAAAGTAGCTCGTTGGGCGCTGCTGCTCGAAGAATATGACTACGAAGTCGAGCATCGACCTGGTACACGAATGAAACACGCCGACGCTCTTAGCAGACAACCTATAAAGAATGTTTACATACTTGCTGATACCACTGCACGTCTAGAAAAGCACAAAATGATGACCTGAAAATAAAATTACTGAAAAAAAGTATTAGAAAGGGAACCCTATGAAGATTATGTGCATGAGAATGGAATACTATGGAAAGTAAAAGATGGAAACAAACTAATGGTGGTACTTAAAGGAATGCAGAATGAAATAATTAGAAGAAACCACGAAAAAGGACATTTTGGTGTAACTAAGACGGAAGAATTGATAGCTAGAGAATATCATATTGACAACCTTAAAGAAAAAATTAAATCGGTTATAGACAATTGTGTAGAATGCATACTGATATCGCACAAAAGAGGCAAAAAGGAAGGCTATTTACATACTTTAGATAAAGGTGACACGCCTTTGTATATTTATCACGTAGATCATCTAGGTCCATCTTACATCTACGAACAAAAATTACAAGTACATTTTAAGTGTTGTGGACGGATTTACAAAATTTACTTGGATTTACCCGACTAAGACTACAGCAACTGAAGAAGTGTTGGATAAATTTAAGATACAACAACAGACTTTTGGCTCACCAGACAAAATCATAACTGACCGCAATACTTCCTTTACTTCAAATGCTTTTAAGAGCTACTGTTCTGAAGAAAATATTATTCATCGTACTATTACGACCGGTCAACCAAGAGGTAATGGCCAGGTAGAAAGGATTCACCAAATAATAATAAACGTTTTAAGTAAATTAAGTTCCGATGATCCTTCTAAATGGTATCGTAGAGTTAGTGCTGTACAACGATATCTAAATGGCACATATCAAAGGAGTATTAAGATGACCCCTTTTGAACTTCTAACAGGAGTCAAGATGAGAGATAATAATGATGAGATATCGAAACTAATTGAGGAAGACGATATTCTAACTTATTATGATGCAAGAGAAAATCTAAGAAAGAAGGCAAAAGAAAATATAGGAAAAATTCAAGAAGAAAATAAGAAAACCTATAATAAAAGACGAAAACTCGCTAAACAATATAACATTGGGGACCTTGTTGCTATAAAAAGAATTCAGTTTGTTCAAGGTCACAAGCTATATCCAAGATATCTAGGTCCTTACGAAATAGTAAAGAAAAGAAAATGATAGATACGATTTGAAGAAAATTGGTAACAATGAAGGGTCAATCCACACGTCTAGTTCTGCTGATATGATGAAGCCTTGGGTTGAAAATAATGAGTCGGCTCATTCATCTGAGACAGATGAATGAGTAGGATGGCCGTGTGGGAATGAATGATCCGTATTATTTTAGTTAAGGGTAATTTTTAAAAGAACGAAAAAAAATATAGGCAGTTGTCATAGCTATGTACATGTGTTAAGACTGCGCTTGTTACGTAAATAAAAGTTTTCAGTTTAAACGCTTTAACTCGTGTTTTTCTTCGTGCCATCCCCACATATACATATACAAATATATATACAATATATATATATATATATATTAAATATATATATTAAAACCATTTTCGAAAATAATGCGTATACCCCAATGGGGGTTTTCAGGCTGTATTTCAGTAACGGATGAAATTATTACAAAATAAAAAAACGTCAGATTTAAAATCTGTAACTGTACACGATCAACCCAATTTTATGAGAAATGGTGGGGATAACACTTGAAAATTAAAACGGTCATAACTCTTAAACGGATACGTTTTTTTCGATAATTCTTTTTGTAACTACATACTAAAGTTATGCCCTTTCATCCATTAAAGTAACTGTCCCGTTTTCATATACACCCTGTATATATATATTTACACAATGTATATATATATATATATACGTGTATATCCACTTCAAACATATTACATAAGTTTTATGTTCAAATAGGTACCTAAATAATTCCTATTTTTTTGTTGCAGGGTGCTCAGAAACCGTTCAAGCGAGTTATTAAAGCGAACATCGGAGATGCGCACGCGATGGGGCAAAGGCCGATCACATTCATCAGACAGGTATTCTGCCGTTTGACTAAAAATCAACGCTCATATATCAACCCGGAACACGACCAGTATCGACTTGCCTCTAACGGTTGATATTCATGGACCTTCCTGACGTAACAATATTATGTGCTCGTTTAACGACTCCGTATCGGCACCGGAAGACCTCATTCGCAAACTACATAACATAATATTAGCTCGTTTAACGACTCTGTATCGGCACCGGAAGACCTCGTTCGCAAACTCAAACAGTTCCTATGTAGAAGATGAGAGCAACAACTGGGAACAAGGCAAGTGGATCGCTCGCTGCCTACGTGCCATTCACGAGTGGTTCTCAGATAGTGATCTGGTAATATATCGCTTAGTCCATTAACAAGGAGTAGCTATGAATACTCTCTACTCCTGGGAGTGATTCGAACTCTGCTTAATGATTCCTTGACTCTTTTGAATCACTTGCTCATTTTCTTTATGAAAGATTAAGGACTCGTTAGCTTTGTATATTTCACAGACTGCGAACTGTACTTTCGTACCTTTCATACTAATATCACAGATTAATTAGTTTAGCTAATATTATAAATGCGGAATTCTCTCTTAATGTTGGCTTGGTTTTCACGGCTAAACCGCCGGACATATTTTGATGAAATTTGGTATGAAGATGGTTTGACACTAAGGGACGGACATAGGCTACTTCTTTCTTCAAAAATCTACCCCTAAAGGGGTAAAAAGGGGGATGAAACTTTGTATGGGAAATTTTAAACCGCTGGACCGATTAAGATGAAATTTGGTACAAAGACAAACCTTTTCTAATAAAAAACATACCTCTTTTTTTTTCAAAAATCTACCCCTAAAGAGGTGAAAAGGGGTATGAAACATTATAGGGGAAATGCTAAACCGCTGAACCGATTAGGATGAAATTTGGTACAGAGATGTACCCGAAAACCCGGTACAGTATGTACTTAAACAAATACAGACTACTTTCTTTTCAAAAAACGACATGTGGTTTTTTATTGATGTGACGTCAGCATAAATCCAATATGGCGGATGTTCCATAATAGGGAATGACTTTTTGTTCAACATCAACAATATGGGTATTAATGAAAATGGAATAAGCAGGGGAAGGTTTCTGTATACTATACCATTCCCACCCGGATGCCACAAAAAGGGAATGAATAAAGTAAATTTTGAAATTTATTGGAAATCTTTTTAAATAAAATTCTATTTTAAGAAGAAAATTGTGATATAATTTGAAACAAATAAACCAGAATAAATTTTGTAAATAAAATAGAAACAGAAAGATATCAAAGTGGTTGTGATGGTGTGGTGTAGTTTACAAAAATCAGATATAAATACCTTTCACCTTATAATTTACACATTATGATAAAAAAACACAAACCACTGGCTTAAATTAGGTTGTATTGTCCTATACTCCACTCTCGAATGTTATCTCCAAAATTATAAGCCGACTTTGTAAAATTCTGCAATCAGCATCGTCATTGTAAATATAACTTCTATAAACTCGTATGAAACTGGTGCGTCACCATGATTAATGTGCTCTTTATCCGATTGAAGCCATTGCTCCCCTTATTCTTGTCGAGGGGTCCATTTGCCTTGGAAGTTTGGGCGATATCAGTTTTCTGGTTCGAGCCTCTTTCTTTTTCACTTTGCCAACATCTTTAATATTCTTAACAGATTTTACTTTTACAAAGAAATCAAATATCTTCTTTTTTGAGGAGAAAAATAATCTCCTTTTTACTCCATCACAACCATTCTTGTTCTCTCTAAAAAAAACACCTCGCTCTCTTTTTTTTCTCATTTTTTCAAATCCTGTTCTATTCTCCCAAAAAAAAAACATATTTAAATTTTTAACTTGCCAGTTCTATAATTGTTTTCTCTGACAACCTCTAAGCTTTTAAAAAGAAGGTACAATAGCGAAAAAATATTACAAATATTCCCCTTTCTTACAAAAAAAAATTTGAAACTAATATACCACATTAATTTAGCTAAATCGCTTTCCAACCATAGAATATTATTTTAAAATTTCCAAATAAGAAGATTTAAAATAAACAGTTCTACATTAAAATTTTGAAATAAAAATGAATAAATTGAATATATAATGATAAAGAAAATTCAGAATATAAATAATAATTTAAAATTTTGAATTAAATGGATTCCTTTCCTTCAATATGCCTATATATTTTTAATAAAATAACACAACTTCCACCTCTTACGTATAAATTAAAATCAACATTGAAATTATTGAATTCATTAAAAACGCGAAAATAAAATTAATAACAAAAAAAAATTTTTTTTTAAATGAAAAATATTTAATTTTTAATATTTTTGTTACTTTATTTAAAAATATCCTAATATAATAAATAAATTAAGCTAACGAATTAACCTAATAATATATAACCGAATAAATTATAGCGTCTAATAAACCCTGACCTATGAACCTATATAGATTTCATGATCTACCGGAAGATCAAAAAACGATACAAACGCATATGTCATTAGATATTTTCGTGCCATTGATGGAATTAATTAGGTAAATAAATAAATCTACATCTAACTTTACTAATATATTCTAAATATTGTAATCAATAATTAAAAATACAAAGAACCCTAATATCTATCACCTTATATCTACTAATAAACTAAAATATATATAATCAAGTCAGTGTTATCCGCATTTAATTAAATAGAGTGAGCATACTAAGAATAAGTCAAAGCATCACATCTAAAAATTATTATTTCGTAATGTCCTTTATGTGATAGGTTCCTACATCCGAACCATCATGATCCCTCAATCCATATAAGGTCAAAAATTATCTTTTTTTAAAAACGACGGCCTTTATAAAACGTGGAGCCAGTTTCGAATAAAAAGGCCTACCCTACCGATCGGGTAAAACTTCTCCTCTAAACAACGTCTCCCAAGTTCAAAATAATTCGAGTACGATTTTTATAATATCGTCTCGCATAATTACAAAAAATAAAATATACGTCAAGTTGTCCGCGACATTCGCATAAGCAACTCGTAGTAATCTAATCTTTCGACTATATTAGTTTAATTTGTCCGTGTCAAGAAGTATATCTCTCGACCGAACATCAAAATATTTGGAAAAAAAGAAGTCTCTCGCTTCTAAATTGTCATCACTTGCTATCGGCATCTTCAAAAATTATCGAATTAAAAATAATATATTCTGAAATAATAGTTGTGACAACCCTAATAAATTTGTAATAACTCCCTAAGAAAACCTTTATATTTCAGAAATTACATCAACCTCTTTATTTAAAAATTATAAATAAACTGACATGACAAGACAAGCTAGTTGTCAATTAAATCAATAATATTTTATTGTGCCAAAATTATATAATCTATTTACTATATTTACCAAATATTTTACTTTGTTAATACTACACAAAGCTAAATGTATTTTTAAAATAAAATGTTCAACCCTACGTGTCACAAAACTACGCTGATGAACTATAACTAGTTATACATCGTGACGATTATACAATATACGGTGTTTTCTATTTGAAATATTGTTAAATATTAATTAAACATCTATTACTCTATATGTAAATAAATCGTGTGTCTTATTTATTTCTTTAACCTCCGTCTTTTATGGTAAGTCAAAAGAAGAATCCTCTTGTCCTAGCTAACTGTAGCTTAATTATAGTAATAAATCCTTCGATAGTTATAGCCTAGCTATAACTTATCGTTCCGAATCATCTCCTCCTTGTTGAAAAAAATTAATATGTATAGTATATGACAGATAAATTATAATTGCCTAAGAAGTGGTAAGTTGTGAAATGTTTTTAAATAAAAGAATTAATTTAGATCAGGCATCAATTTATACTCGAGCGCCAATTTATACTCAGGCGCCAATTTATACTCGGGCGCCAATTTATACCATTCCCACCCGGATGCCACAAAAAGGGAATGAATAAAGTAAATTTTGAAATTTATTGGAAATCTTTTTAAATAAAATTCTATTTTAAGAAGAAAATTGTGATATAATTTGAAACAAATAAACCAGAATAAATTTTGTAAATAAAATAGAAACAGAAAGATATCAAAGTGGTTGTGATGGTGTGGTGTAGTTTACAAAAATCAGATATAAATACCTTTCACCTTATAATTTACACATTATGATAAAAAAACACAAACCACTGGCTTAAATTAGGTTGTATTGTCCTATACTCCACTCTCGAATGTTATCTCCAAAATTATAAGCCGACTTTGTAAAATTCTGCAATCAGCATCGTCATTGTAAATATAACTTCTATAAACTCGTATGAAACTGGTGCGTCACCATGATTAATGTGCTCTTTATCCGATTGAAGCCATTGCTCCCCTTATTCTTGTCGAGGGGTCCATTTGCCTTGGAAGTTTGGGCGATATCAGTTTTCTGGTTCGAGCCTCTTTCTTTTTCACTTTGCCAACATCTTTAATATTCTTAACAGATTTTACTTTTACAAAGAAATCAAATATCTTCTTTTTTGAGGAGAAAAATAATCTCCTTTTTACTCCATCACAACCATTCTTGTTCTCTCTAAAAAAAACACCTCGCTCTCTTTTTTTTTCTCATTTTTTCAAATCCTGTTCTATTCTCCCAAAAAAAAACATATTTAAATTTTTAACTTGCCAGTTCTATAATTGTTTTCTCTGACAACCTCTAAGCTTTTAAAAAGAAGGTACAATAGCGAAAAAATGTTACAATACGTGACGTCATCATAAATCCAATATGGCAGATGTTCCATAATAGGAAATAACTTTTTGCTCAACATCCACAATATGGTACTCAAATGAAATGGAATATGCAGCGGAAGGTTTCTGTATATGTGACATGATCATAAATCCGACATGGCGGTTGTTCCATAATAGAAAATAACTTTTTTGTTCAGAACCTACAATATGGGTATTAAATGAAATAGAATACGTATGGGAAGGTTTCTGTATATGTGACGTCATCATAAATCCAATATGGCGGAAGTTGCATAATAGAAAATAATTGTTTTTGTTGAACACCAACAATATGAGTATCGCGGATAACCTCGGTAACCCGGAGAGGTCACGGAAAATTTTTTCACGTGGCCGAAATCGCGGGTACAGCTACAGTAGTATATAAATATATAGTTAAAGGGTACATTTTATTTAATTACGTATTATATACTCTCTTGTAGTTAATAGTTATTCTTAGAATTGTCGATTGTTTTCCCTTCGCACTTAGGACTGTGACAGTCTAATCTAAAGTACATGCCACTGTATCTCTTTTTCTTTTCTTTTTAAAGCTCATAAACTCTCAATCGATTTTGTACGATTGAACTATCGAATCCTACCTGGTTTGTACGCACGTACGCAGTCAACAACTCCTTGGAGTCCACAGGAATTGGAAAGAATTATTACGGATTTCGACTCCACGAGAGGTATCGAATCATATGCCTCTCTGAATCCGAAGTTACGCATGTCTAACAAAGAGAGAACAGCGAGTGGCGAGGCGATGCTGGCTGAGTGCCGAGTAGGGTGGTAGCGAGTCTGGCCAATTGCTGAATGCGGTGGCAAACATTGACCTTAACAAGAAACTAAGCTGCTTAAAATCGATTTTTATTACTAGTACTACCTTTGAAGTTTTCGTGTCTCTTTAGGGGTAAAAACAATACGAGTATATACCTAATAGTTTCTGAAATTCGTTCAGCCTAATATGACGTTACTTTAGATCTCCATTCTAAAACTAAAAGAAGCAGAGCTTACCAAATACCTCGGTGTTCGTTTGTCCCTCACGTTGCAGCCAATTTTCTCAGACTCTTTGGGTTGATCAACTATTTTTGCACTGGTCAGTTAGTTCGATGAAATATGTATTTTTTTATTTACATATTGTCTTAATAGCTGAAAAAGATAGATAACAATAATTTATATATTTATCATCAGCTCCATAAAGGAGCTAATGAAGAGCAAACTCTCAGAAGCGTAAATTATTCGACTGTGTATCCTGCCCATCTTCACAGTTACCCAGACCTGTTACAACTGTCAGTTTCAAAGGTCCAGACTCATGATCGTCTAAATAAGCAATGGAGCGCAGCATACTCAGTGTACTGACCGAGTCAAGGCCTCAATCAACAGACATAAATGCGAGAACTATCAAGCTGAAATGGGAGTGGGCCGGTCATATCTGTCATATAGAAGTAAACAGACGTGTCAAAATTGTTACCTTTTGGATAACGCACGATGGACAGCGGGGCAGCGCAGAGGCAGGCCTCGAACGTGGTGGTGGAATGAGCTGGACCTGAATCTTAATCCAATGAAAGAAGTAAATAGAAGGAGTCGGTGGAGGGTCTTTGCTCTGCGTTAGGACTCAAACATAGGTTAATAGAATGTCTTACATGTTTGATACAAATGTGTAGCGGCTGGTATCGTAATTCTGATATTTCTCTACATCTCTACAAAAATATAACAATAATGGCTCATATTCGACGTGAAATCACACGCTGGTATTATCAGCACAGCAGGAATGGAACTGTACCGTAAATAGACGCTAATTAAACAATTCCGTATTTATGTTACATATTCCGTAATTAAACGTAAAATTTTTCACTTTTCATCAACCCGTCATCACAATTCACAATGCCTAGTGTTTTTACGAGTATCGATTAATCGTTTATCGTTATGGAAATTATCAAAATCGACTGTATTCAATTCGTGTATATCTGTTTATTTCTAGGTGTTAGCTTGCGTCACATTGCCAGAGCTGATGGAGAAGGTTGAATTTCCATCTGATGTAAAGCAACGTGCCAAAGAAATCCTCAATGCCTGTGGGTAAGTTGAGAGATGAACCGATACTAGTTGTCGAGGCTTTTACTCATTATTCGAATCGAATAAATATCGATACCTACTTTTATAGGACGAGTCGATAACTACTTCGAGGATTTGCCGCTCAATTTAAAGGACAGCAAAATAAAACTATTGAACCGATATGTGAAATGGATTGATATTATTTTTTATGTATCAGATCGTTTTAAAGGGCAAGAAATTAATATTTCTAAAAATATAATATTTAAAATCGGCTAACAATTATTTTTTAAATTTAATTGTAATAATTTCATTCGAATACGTTTGTTCGATACTAAATAGGTATCGCATTTAAAGTATCGAGTACAAAATGACTTGGTATCGATACAAAAGAATTGATAAATAAGTTTACAAATTATGTTTAATTAAGTTACTCGTTTTGAAATTATATGAGGGGGTATCTATGTCTGTAACTACATACCTGTGAGAAATCTTATGCCGCAAATCACTGAAGAACATGTCTAGGCATACCTAATTGATTATTTTTCTTTCCAATAATAATGGATTGATTACTGATTTATTTCTTGTTACCTTTATTTGCCATTTGACTGCAAACATTTTGACAAACACTGATTGAGCTAGTGTGGGATATATACGTTTTTTATTTAGGAGATCAGATCAGTTAACATGATTAAGAAATATATAATTATATTGTGACTGATTGTGTCGTGAGAGCGTGACCTACCTGAAACTAGGTATAATCAGTGCAGTAGTTGCAATCAGTTTATAAATGGATCGACCAGACAACCATGAGGTAAAGATGTCAGTGGAAGTTGCTGTCTAATAAGGCGACGCATTGGAAATTTTAACTGCAGGGATCTCAATTTTTGTAAGTGACTACAAAACGTATAAAAGTGATATTTGGTAACCTGATTCTTCATTTTATTGACTTTATTTTTCCAGTTGCGATACACGATTAGTTAACTTTTGTAGCGCAAAAAAAATACCAAAGAAACCTCTTTTAAAACAGAGATTTACAAATTTCAGAGTAAATATGTGACTGATTTATGTTTCTAAATTTTGTGTATAGTTTAATCTAAACACATTCTTTAAAATAAAAGTTGGATTTTTAAAAATTAATTATAGTTTTTAAAATGAACGAAAATAACTATTTCATATTTTTCGTAAGTTAGCGCGCGCATTTTTGCATAGACCAGCGGGGGGTTATTCACAAACGTCGGAAAGTCAACTTTCCGTATTCGACAGGAAACTTTTCGATGATTTGGTCCATAAGAAATCGAATCGAATCACGTGGCTGTCGTTGTCTGCAAATTTTTACGTAATAACCCCGATGGTGTACTGTTGCAACTTCTTTGCCACCGTCTATTTATTGCCTTTTCATTTTATTCTCTCTATCTTTTTATGAGGACTTCATTCCATCACCAGCCAGGCATAAAGCTCTGTTAAAAATACATCGTTTTCTGGCGATATGGAAAACAATGATCGTCTCTTCGATTCGTCTTGTCATTCATCTCGTCTAATATTCGTATTCTGCCTGTGGGTTGATGCTCTCTCTTCAGCCACGTCTACCTCATAAGCACTGTCCAGCAAATTGAGATAAATCCCCATAATTTTAAATAGTTAAATGGTTTTGTTTTTATGACTAGCAAAACATTATAAAAGTTGCTCAGCCCGAACTAAATCAAAAACGTTCGTTTGACAGAGGAAACGACATTTTCAACGAAACTAACTGTTTTGGTTTTAAAAGCTGTCAGAAAATTGCGCTCAGTACGAATTATATCAACAACATTCGTTTAACAGCGGAAACGATATATTCAACGAAACGTTTTTGGTTTCAATCGCTGTCAAAAAATTATGCGCGAATATATCTCTAATTATTAAATATATAATATAAGAATAAACAACTTTTTTTTCTAAGGTGTAAAACAAAAAAATTCAATCGATCGCTATACTAACGTATTTTCCGAAAAATAGCTAATTCGTTTCCGTTAAAATTATTAGCGAGCGAGATGCGCTTAACGTAACGTTTTTGGTTTAGTTTTGGTATTATCGTTCCAAATTAGCGCGATTGGCCCCCAGGTTACCAAATATCACTTTCATACGTTGTGTAGTCATTCATAAAAATTGAGATCCCTGCCGTCAAAATTTCCAATGCGTGGCGCCTTAATGACAGAGCAATGCAAACATGTAACATTCAATTAAAATAGCCTAAATGGGTTTCTAAAATCAAAATGCTACTTGCATTTGTTTAGGTAATAAACTGTTAGATTTAATCTTTAAATCTACTTCGATGGCATTAGCTACTAATTCACGAGCAATTGGCTGTAAAGTCAACTCTAGCTCTCAACAGTTTACAATCATGTTCTAAAAGTATTGTGTGTGTGTACGTGTGCGTTTGCGTGTGCGTGTGTGTTTGCGCGTGTGTGTGTGTGTGCGTGTGTGTGTGCGCGTGTGCGCGCGTGTGTGCGCGTGTGTGCGCGTGTGCGCGTGTGTGCGTGTGCGCGTGTGCGCGTGTGTGCGTGTGCGTGTGCGTTTGCGTGTGTGTTTGCGTGTGTGTGTGCGTGTGTGTGTGCGTGCATGCGTGCGCGTGTGCGCGCGTGTGCGCGTGTGCGCGTATGCGCGTGTGCGCGTGTGCGCGTGTGTGTGTGTGTGTATTTGTAATCAGCGGAACTTACTAGTTCCTAACTAGTAGTTAGTTAGATCTACTGATCTAGCAATCTTTAGAAATTTAGTAGGGATCCCATCCCATCCCTGAGCACTACTTGAGTCAAAACACATAATGATGTTATCGACTTCCTGTGGGTATGATGCCAGATTTGTTGTTGACAAAGAAGGTATTTATACAATTTAGGGAGGTATTAGGCAGTGGGATTATATTCAACAAGGCAGTATTAGATGCTTTTGGTGGTTTGTATTGGGTAATATCATTTATAGTGGACTAGAGTTTTTTTGGTTGTTTTATTGATATATGTAATTGATTTTTGTTATACTGAGTTTTAAGTTTTTTAATTAGATTAGTGCAAAAATTAAGATATCGCTTAAATGTTATTTTTAATATTAAATTATGAGCGTCAAATCGAAGTTTCAATTGCATATGATTCCTAAGGCTAATGCAGCGCAAGACCCCTAGGGTTATCCAGGGTTTTTTAACTCTCCTGTTACTAGAGATCACAATTTATTTAGAGTTTTCTAGGATAGCCCTTGTAATTATTTCTATAAATGTGTTTGCATAAACATCAAGATCGTTATAAATATTTAATTTGGATATGTCAGCATTAATAAGAGATTTATAAGTGTTATCAAAATCAATAACAGTTCCACTTTTTAGGCTAGTTTCTTTTTTAGATGTAAGGGGTAATTTTAAAACAATCATATTGTGATCTGTAACGGTCGTGTCTAGTACTGCAATAAAGGCAGAGTTAAGTTTGTTGTCTAATTTTATACACACATGATCAAGGCAACTGTCATTTCTAGTGGCTAAGGTATGTCCAGGGAGTATGCCGTGCGAGGATAGTGGATTTAGGTAGTTTAGTCGGTTATTACGCTCGTAGCCAGTTTCGTTTGGTGAAATTATAAGGTGTATATTTATGTCGCCCGTGTTTATGACATTTTTGCTAAGTGAAAGCGTCTCTAGGTGCGATTCTAGGCTATCAATAAAATGGGTGGCTTTTTTATCTGAGGGGGAACGGTAGATACCTATTATTCTAAAGTCAGCTATCGAAATGTTGAGACCAGTCGCTTCGGTAAGATTAATCTCGTTCACTGTAGCCCGATGTAAATTTTTGATGTAAACTACTACACCGTCATTTTGATTGAGTAGTTTATTTGTTTGATAAGAAGTATAGTTATTTAACAGTGGAACCGGTTTCATAGAATGTAACCTGCATTCAGTTAAGAATAGGATATCAACCTCAAACTTCAATTCAGTTAATGTTACTTGTAAGTCATCTAAATTCTTGTAAATGCTAACGATATTTTGTGTTACAAGTGATAGTTTATGGTGAGAGTTTATGGCTAAGTCAGGCATATCCTGGATTTAACATTTAATAGAGTCTGCGACTTGGATATTATCTAGTTCTAATTTTCTTATTCATTCTTCAGTATTCGTGTTCAGATTATCCATTAATATAGTAATAGGTTTGTAATAAGGGGTTTAGTATTAAGTTTGTTGTTTTTAAATTAAACTTGGTGGTCGATGTATAAAAGTACGTGGGAGTGTCAAGTTCGTAATGGTGGAGAGGGATTGAGTATGCATATGATGTTTTACTTGATATACCAGTTGATGGAGTGGTGTCTTGGTACGAGTATGTGTTATAATATAGTGTATAATAGTTGCATAGTGTATACAGTTTATTGTATATATTATTTGGTATACATACATGTATACAATATGTTTCACTTTTACTCTCTTGTTTCCCTACTGATCGTTGCTCACCCTGCAATTCATTTGTCGTACTCCCCGTTATCGAATCACAAGTAATAGGAATAATTAAAACACTACGCGATAATTGTGCAACGGGCTGGGATCACATCCCTGCTAAAGTCATTAAAATGTCCCAAGTCACTTTAGCTCGGCCGATCACTCACATCTGTAATCTGTCCATAACTTCTGGCATCTTTCCAACAGCCTTAAAAAAAGCTGTCATTCATCCGATTTATAAGAGTGGAGACAGAGATAACGCTTCAAATTATAGACCCATTGCTGTGTTACCTATACTGTCAAAAATTCTGGAACGTATTTTAAACAACTGTCTTACCGATTACATTAATAAACACAACATCATATCAGAGAATCAGTTTGGTTTTAGAACTGGTGTTTCGACTGAAGACGCCATATGCAAACTCACAGAAATTGTAACTGACAAACTTGACAAAAAACATAAATGCTACGGTATCTTTCTAGATCTATCAAAAGCCTTTGATACTGTCTCTGTACCTATTCTTATATCTAGGATGGAGTGTCTAGGCATTCGCGGAAAACCGCTTAATCTTTTCAAAAGCTATTTATCACACAGAATTCAATGTGTTAAAATAGGCTCCTTTCATAGCACAGATCAGACAATTAGTTACGGTGTCCCACAGGGAAGTATCCTCGCACCCACGCTATTCTCAATGTACATAAACGAACTTTGTCAAATGCCCATTAAAAATGGCAAAATATTCACATATGCAGACGATACTGCGCTGGTTATATACGAACGAGAGTGGGCTGAGGCTAAATCATCGGCAGAAGTCGCGATACGTCAGGTTATGGCATGGTTATCAACAAGTTTGTTAACTCTCAATATCGAGAAAACGAAAATAATTCGTTTTTCTCCTACCAAACATCCAAAACCGCCCCTACAATCTAATATCCTGAGGGCACACACCTGTTCTGCGTATGATGACACATGTGACTGTCTGACGTTGACTATGGTTCCTTTCGTAAAGTACCTAGGAGTGTATTTGGATGAGAGCCTAGACTGGCATAAGCAAATAGAAATGCTTTGTGTTCGGATCAGAAAACTTATATACATATTCAAAAATCTAAGGAATTCTGCTGACTTCGCGACAATTCGTCTGGTGTATCTGGCGTTGTGCGAGTCGGTTTTAGTTTATTGTATACCCATATGGGGTGGAACCCATAAGACCACATTCATTCGTCTTGAAAGAGCTCAGAGGACGATTCTTAAGGTCATGTTGCTAAAACCTAGAGACTATCCTACTACCGAATTATACAATGAATCTGGTTTACTGACTGTTCGCCAATTGTATATTTTACGTGCAATATCACGACGTCATTCCTTGTTACCTTTTGACTCACAAAAACTTAACAAACGGAAAAATCATCTCATTTGTCCCCCCTTCTCATGTAGAACAGAGCTCGCAAAAAGACAGTTTATGAATAAAAGTAGGACATTATATAATAGAATAAATAAATCCTATCTATTTATGAACTAAATAAATATAAACTCAAACGTGAATTGCAAGGCTGGTTACGGACCTTAGACTATAATAAAACTGAAAGTCTTCTTGTTGATGCTGTCTAGTTATTGGACAATATCGTTAGAGGGATTGCGCGATGTCGAGATCATCTATTATATTCTAGTTGGTGAATACGATACTGTCTGCTTCTAGTTTTACTTTGACGTGCATAGCTTGCGTAAATAATACCATATTGAAATTGTAGTTCACAGTAAATAATGTAAAGACAATTGTAACTGTATTGTGTTTATGACATCTAGACAGAACGACAATTTCCCAAGACACAGGGAATTACCCTAGTTTGGGAAAGAGGAGTTCGTCCCTTGTTCAAAATTGCATTAAACTGCAAATTTACTATGTGACTGATACATACATACATATCCTCACGCTGTATACCTTATGTACCTAAATTGTAATGTGTGCCTATTATACATAAATAAATTTATTATTATTATTATTATTATTATTATATTATTATTATACATGTATGTTTTTGCTAATGGTGTGTATATTTGTTGTATAAAGGGTGTGTACTGAAAAAGTCTGAAAAGGAGTGTTAATACGTATATAGTATGTAAGGTCGATTTTTATAAAAATATTAATTAGAAAAACAAAGAAAATGTTATTTGAATATGAGACTTGAATTTTTGGCCACATGCAAAGTAAACATAAAAATAAACTATACATGAAAAAATTAGTTACTAACTTAAATTTCAAACGTGCACACAGTTAGTCATTTTTCTAGGAGGAAGTGGTGTATTTGCGCTTCATTATTAATCAAAACGATTTTGGAGGTATCGTGTTTTCTTAGAAAAACCCTTCCAAAAGATGTCCAACAATACTTAAACTTTTTGTTTTTAACTAGGTCTCTTGCTAAGAAGTAAATTCGTGCACCTCTCTGCGTGAGCTGTTCGGCGATAAATATGGGCGTGTCTTCTTTAGTGGTGGTGAAGCCTAGGTGTTTGGCCTTTGTGTTCTTTAGCAGGTCGTTTTTTATCAAGGTGGATCCCAGTTCTACAATGATAATAGACGTTTTTTCACCTCCTTGGCGCCTTTTTAAATGATAGATGTTTTTTATATCCCTCGGTTGTATTTCAGAGTTTATGGTGGTGGATAAACAGCTAACAATTTTTATTCGGTTCTCTCTAGTTTCATGCGGCATTTTAGGCACGTTACATATTTCAACGCTAGTCTTGCGCAATACTCTTTGTAGATCTTCAATTTTATCTTCTAGAAGCGTGATATATTCTTGAACCTTTGACTTTCGGCTTTCAAGTTGTTCCACTCTTTTTTGAAGCTCCGCATTTTGGGACATTAAATGTGACATTGACTCCTCAATATTCGCATTTGTTTGTTGGATGGTTTGCAGATTGGTTCTAATTTCTCTTAACTCTTCACTTTGGTGTGAGAATAAGGAGCTGATCATATCCTTTATTTCGTTTTTAAACGAGTTGAAGCCTGATGCGGAAATTTCTGGCCGAGGCCTTTTATTGTGTGCAAATACATACTTAGAAGGAGTGCCGTCGGTATTTAAATCTGCCACCTTTGAAGTTTCGTCAGCCATCGCAGATAGAATTTATTGTAACTACAAAATTCGATACCAGATGTTAAAAATCTTCAAAATGTAATATAGATAAGAATTCATGGCGTCCCAGTATCAAACCGACTGGCTACTGTCTTATAATATACCGCAGTTCTTCTACAAAATTGTGAACTCAATGGCACTTGTACCTATTATCAATTACCGTGCGTCACACAGGGCGGGGTCAAGTGCGCAGGTAGACAAAGGTAACACCTGCGCTTGCGCCGGTATGGTCATACGATTAACCAATTAGTTAAGTGTGGGCATGGTTATTGCGCAGTGTCGTTAGTGCGTCGTCTGATTTGTTAACACGAGCAGAAGCACCAGGAGAACAGTAATCACTTCTTAGAGGTGTGCCGTCGTGTGTATGCCGTCAGATATGGTCCAGTTTAACTCCTTGTATTTTATCCACTCCTATTTTATACACTAAATTTATTATTGCGTCGTTAGTGAGTATAATTTATTGTGTATATATGTATGTATAATTTATTAAATAATTCACGCTAGCTCATTATTTTATAGTTGCGTTTTTACCAATACAAATCTAATGGAAACTCCATTTTTGATAGTCCGCTATCAATTCACTAAATCGATTCTCTACTCCAGATCAATCGATCAATTTTTACATTAATCGATCTGAGATCGCCATCTCTAGGAAAGTTGTTGATAGTCCGCTATCAATTCACTAAATCGATTCTCTACTCCAGATCAATCGATTAATTTTTACATTAATCGATCTGAGATCGCCATCTCTAGGA
Organism: Zeuzera pyrina; assembly: GCA_907165235.1. Classification (NCBI taxonomy): domain Eukaryota; kingdom Metazoa; phylum Arthropoda; class Insecta; order Lepidoptera; family Cossidae; genus Zeuzera; species Zeuzera pyrina. The sequence goes on from OU015629.1 coordinate 24,069,245, forward strand.
AAGTTGTTCCAACTAATTGGAAGGTGTAATAAGCGCTTATCTGGTGATATTGATCGCGAGACGCGACCGCGCAGGGGCCAGTCGGTGGGCTCGTATACGGCCTCGCACGGCATCGAGCTCATCCGGCGCCACGTGGCCGAGTACATCGAGCGGCGCGACGGCCACCCGGCCGACTGGCAGGACATCTTCCTCAGCGCCGGGGCCTCTAGCGCCATTCAGAACTGTCTAGAGTTATTCTGCAATGAAGTTGATGGAAAACCGTCAGGTAAACTATACATACACACATCAAAAAAGTCTAAGCAACACGCATCATTTACAGAAACTGCATGTTTTATTAATTGATACTTTATTTTTTTCTTAGAAAAGTAGATTGGTATACAATCTACTATAAAATATAAAATAAATAAATAATAAATAAATATAAAAATCGTTCAAAAGTTCAAAATCGTACCTGTTGCTTAGACTTTTTTGATGTGTGTACTAAGTGCTACAAAAAGTATCTTTCCTTATAGGCCGGCAACGCACCCGTGATTCCCCGGACGTTGCAGGTGGCCATGGGCAGCGGTGATCACATTTGATTAGGTGATTCGCTTGCCCGATTGCCCCCTCCGCCATAAAAAATGTCCTTCCCAAGGCCTTAATCTGTCTGCATTTAAAAATTTCAACAAAATCAAAATGTATGTGTGATAGAGCCCTGCTGCATTGCAGTACGAATTGGGCCGGCTCGCCCGGTGAAATGCCACCCTGTCAGAATATCAGCGTGAAATAGCAGTATCTATTGCTGTTGTGTTTCATTCGGTGAGTGAGAGTGTGAGAAAGAATTTTAAATATATAACGAATTACTTTTTTATATTACATGTATGCGTTAATACCACATATTGAATGGATTTGGATGGATGGATGGATGGACGTTGAATGGATTTTAATTTGTGTAATATCTATACTAATATAAAGAGAGAGAGAGCAGATTCTGTAAGTTAGTTTATATGTGGAGGGTAATCTCCGGAACCACTGCACCTATTGGAATAATTCTTTTACATTTGAAAGCTACATTATTCCATATCTAAGGATGTGGAAAATTAACACAATTATCTTTTATTTGGCTTGATGTTTCGAGTGAGTTGCATCGGCTGTAGTCTCAAGTGTACTGTCGCAGCAAGCTTCACTCCGTGTCCGAGGCAGATTTTATATAGGTACATGATGATTTTATATATGTATGACTGACTTTCACCCGCGGCTTCGCTCGCGGTAATGTTGATTTCGTCAACCAATTCTGGTTGTTGGTCGATACAGGTAAAGGTTAAATAGTAACAAAAATAAAAAAATGAACCAGTTATAGGTTCTGACTCGCCGCGAATTGAACAATCCCATTTCATCTCCTTTTAATAGTAGTTTAAAAAAAACAAATATGCATTCCTTTATTATTAATTATGAACAATAATTTTGTAAAGTTTGAAGCAAATCAGACGACGCAATAAAAAGTTTCATACAAAAATTACCCCTTCTCTCACCCCACCCCTATAAGTTTTTTACAAAAAAAAGTAGCCTATAACAGTCTCCAGGGTCCTATCTATCTCTATACCAAAATTCATCATAATCGATTTAACGGTTTAGGCACGAAAGCGTAACAAACAAACTCACTTTCGCATTTATAATATTAAAAGTTAGGATAGGATGATACAAAATCAATACTCATATGCATTAAATATTTAAAACATAGGAAATTAACGCTATTACCTTTTATTTGGCTTGACGTTTCGGCTGAGTTGCATCGGCTGTGATCTCAAGTGAACTGTCGCAGCAAGTTTCACTCCGTGTCCAAGACAAATTTTATATCACGTATATGTGATATAAAGATCATATATATAACGCGAAAATTTAAAAGTTTATACATTATTCCAGATGGACATGGGCTATATATTATGTATTCAACCCGGGCGAAGTCGAGACAGGCCGCTACTCCTAAATATAACCCACTTGTGTATAAAAGCTGCCAAGTGCGTGTCGGATCACGCACAGTGAATAGTTCCATGGTCGAGATGCACAATATTTAATTGACATACATACGTAACTCTTTACAGTTTTATAATAGTAATAGCGATCCGCCACGGCTTCGCACGGGTAGCAGAGCCTTTTTGGTCAGGATTTCGTAAAAAATACGATACAAATACCCATATAATTAATTTTGACAGTTACTGAAGTCGGTGCCAAGCCTACTAAACTAATAGACTTTCCGTTGTCGAACATTGATTTGGCACCGACTTCAATAACTGTGAAATTTAATTATATGGGTATTTGTATCGTATTTTTATAAAGTTATTTTTGTACTTAAGTTTCGATCCGTAAGGGATAGTTATTTCATACTTTTCAGTGTTCTTTTTTGAAGTCGGTTTAATTTTTTTATAAGTTTTTTTATTTCTCCCTTTTGAGTGACCTTGGCCTAAATAAATATCTAGAGCAGGTATACAATTAGTTTATTTTCTAATTCTGGAGCGCAATGTGTTAACTTCCATTCTATTGAGGAGCACAAACCGTGAGCTTTCACAATAAAGGATGCGAACAGATCGAACATGGGATATTATTGCCCATTATGGCCATTATCAATATCATCAATATAATATCATATCAATATCAATCAGTTATAAAAGAACAGTGTAAAGATTGCATCATAATTACACCCTAGCAGTATTCTTACAATCCGAAGACGACAGCCACCAGCCGTATTCTCTGTCAGCCACAAGACTGACTCTACTGACTGAATTTATTATATCACAGCCAATTTATATCTTCTCCCTACTTTACCATTATACCATACTACCATTATACCATGTTGGGACAACGATAGTTAACAAATGATATACAAGAGAATCGTCAATATAAATAACCAGGTCGCGTTATTTGGTGTATCTTCGAAACCAACATTATGGTTGGTTTATGGTGTTCCTCGAGAGTCGTTATGCCGGCGCAACGGGGACGCTTTGGCATTCTTCCGTGGCCCCGGCAGGAAACGGCCTGCGCTAAGATGCTGGCCCCGTCTCGTTTGTGGGTAAGAGCGTAGAATATTACGTGAGAGGCGTACGGGAACATCGCGTGCGCCATCTCGAGGCTACTTGATGGGTGACCCTCTCCCGAAAGTACCCCAAGTCTCCGTGGGTACTCCGCCGCTGGACTCAGCGGAGTATATGTCTGGACTGGCCAACCCCTTCACCTCAGAATTGTCCGCTGCGATCCACCTCAGAAGTGCAGTCCACCCACACGAGACCGGTTTTGAGACATCTATAACACCCATCAAAACCCATCCCACCAACAGGTGGCCTCACCTGCCACCTTTTTCGCCACCTCAACCGGCCCCGCACCCATGCTGCGCACCCCCTTCACCAACAGTCGCCCAGGCCAGATATGCGCAGGTCTGCGCACTCCGTTGGCCTAGAGACCGTTGGCCGTTGGCCCGTCCCGTCCCGAGTCTGGGTGTTTATGTATAATATGTATTTCTTTACAAAAGAAAAGGATATAAGTAGTATATCAGTTGTCTAGTACCCATAACACAAGCGCTGTGCTGCTTACTTTGGGACTAGATGGCGCTGTGTGAAATGTCTGAGGTAACTATTATTAGCGACTCGGATCATCTCAGGAAACATCTATTAAACCTAGGTTAATGTAACCTTTCCTTACATTTTTCCCAAGGTGTGGAACCGGATTGAATAATACCTGCTAATTGAGGTTTTAACGGGTTCACGTAAAGTTTTCATTCGGAACGAAAGCGATATTCTTTTCGCTCTGTATTCGAAATAAACCGGTTTACAACAAAGGCGGCAAGTAGTTTTTGAAAATTCTCAAGAAACAAAACGAACACTAACCTTAAAGAGGACTATTTCAAGTTAAAGTTTCATATACTGGTTTACAAAGAACGGAGCCGAAATATTGAGTGTTCATAACTTTTTTTTTAAACTTTGTTAGCTTCCGTCTTTACATAATGTTACCCATTGAAAAGTTACAGTATAAAAACCGACGCGTCCTTTAATGTTTTTACTTTCGACAAGCATGGGAGTGATCTTAACATAAAGAACAATAGTTTTTAGAAATACGAGACAAAAAACTGTCTGATGCTTGTCTGTCCTGCATTCGACAGTTGCGAATATTTATTTATACACATACATATTAAACATAATAAAATATTCGCGAAAAACAATTCGCTACCTATATTTATCGCTTGTAAAGGAAATCAGAATGCTTCTTTTGTGTGAACTCTTATGACGATCTATCTGACCACTTGTGACAAAAACAAGTTTGATTACTTTTGTTTGACTGTTCATGACTACGGTAATAATTATTTTACGTCTGTCATCTGATTAGTAATAACAATAGTTTAATTCATGATATATACAACTCCATAAATACGCACGCAAACCATGTTATCGCTGATTTTGATTTAATAATTAAATGTAAATCGCAGGTGGTTATTCGATGTGATTAATTTTGCAAAATTAACAATATAAAAGGCTTCACTTTTGGGGGAAGTTGCATCATCCCTAGTGGAACATATCGGACCATTTTAGCGCTATTATTGAAGACCATCCTGATGTGAACTTTTTAACTTTCAAAAATTCATTATGATGGCCGGACTTTAAATATAACCACGAGGTTAGGGATCAAACAAGTACGGAATAATTATATCGGTGCAATCTGGCCACAGCGTTGGTGTAAAAAGATATTAGCCTTAAAAGAATTGTTTGGAGTACTGTCTGCTGCTGAATTTCATTACCGTATGTCACGCAATCGACTGTCCTTCCATCCCCACCACCTTGATGGATGACGGTCTACAACTGTGAGTTTTTAATGACATTTTCTACAACTTACGGCAATTTTGTGCAACCAACTTATAGCGGCGGTATTCTCGGACCGTTACAACTTAGGGACCTTCAAGAAACGAGCCCACTCTTTCCTTAAAGGCCGGCAACGCACTTGTGATTCCCTGGAAGTTGCGGGTCTCCATGGGCGGCGGTGATCACTTTCCATCAGGTGACACGCTTGCTCGTTGGCCCCTTCTAATATAAAAAAAAAGTAATGGACCGGCTACCTTATTACGTAACTGCAGCCAGTAAGCGATAGTTGAATCTTACGCCATCTATCACGATATATTGTTAAATCGAGCACGGTATAATGTCGCCAAATGCTGTTCCTGCCGCTGTTGATTGATCAATGAACTAAAAATTACTATTAGCGACCCTATTTATGCTCTAGTAAGTTTTTTCTGTTTGTGATATTAATTTTAGACAACCATAACGTGACTGCGGTGTAGCCATCGCTGTCTGCAGTTCATTACGTGATAACTTAACCGGTCACTAGGATTGGTAGATAGTAAGTGCGGAGTAGGCTTCATGGTGGTGTAACGCGCGTGTCCGCAGGCGTGCTGATCCCGCTCCCGCAGTACCCGCTGTACTCGACGTCGCTGGCGGAGTACGGGCTAGAGCAGGTGGGCTATTACTTGGACGAGGAGAACGGCTGGGCGCTGCGCATAGACGATCTCCAGCGAGCGTTAGACGAGGCGCGTTCACGTACCACTGTGCGCGCTATCGTCGTCATCAACCCTGGGAACCCCACCGGACAGGTACTGGACCGCATTACCGTAACGACTTCATGTCCCGCGTGTACATGACCAAAATTCCATAGTGTTGGCCAGATCCATTATCTTTAGAAAAAGAGTTATGGTGAACACACACATGCATATTTCTTCAGCGATACCCTGAACCGAGATCTATCTTCCATACGAGATATCCTTCGACTGAAATGACCTTCGACATGTCAAATTTCTGAAAATACCCCTTCAGTACTCACCCCAATGTAATATGCGTCAATGTAAAGGTGACTAAGTAAAGAGAGAAATAGTTTTAAATAATTCGATTTTAACACTACTTAGTCTGCTGATATTTTTCCTGAACATCTGTTATTGGTAATCGATAAATAATAGCACAAATCGTATTATACTTGTAGCATTAACTTGTACAGTGAATTCATTGCAACCACAAGCAGTACGAACTCTAGTACATATACTAGCGTAGAACAACAACTACACTGATAATATGGATGAACTGTATATTATCTGTACCGTCAACATGTACAGTGCAATAACAGCAACTGCTAATATTAATAAAATGTATAGTATCTGTGCCGTTAATATGTGCAGTACAACAACTGATAATATGGACGAATCGTATAGTATAACTTGTGTATATATAGGATCTTTATTGTACACACGTGTTATATTAAATATTACAAAAAAAATTGTACAAAGGCGAGTACCGTTGTACCATCACCAGGTGCAGTGCAACAACTGCAATTGGTAATATGGATGAACCGTATTTGTTCCATTAACATGTGTAGTGAAACAAGTGCAATTGGTAATATGGATGCACCGTATAGTATCTGTATCGCTAACATCTGCAGTACAACTACAGTAATATTGATAAACCATATAGTATTTGTACCGGTTACCTGCAGATGTAACCGGTACAAATACTATACGGATAAAAATGTACAAAATTGCAATTGCTAATACATATGGACCGTAATTATATTATATACCTTTGCAATATAACAACTGTTATCAGTACCGACTGTATGTTTTTTGTTCCGATAATCTCTGTAGTGAATTTAAGGAAAATAAATCTGGTAAACTGTGCTAATATGATTGGATGAATTTACATTTGGGCATGTATATTTGTATTACAGGTGTTAACACGTAAGAACATCGAGGAGATCATAAAGTTTGCGCATAAAAACAATTTGTTCGTATTCGCGGATGAGGTGTACCAGGACAATATATACGCGAAGGAGAGCAAATTCTACTCGTTCAAGAAGGTAATTGAATGGTGTTTGAGTATTATTAGGTTGTCTTATTTGAAAATTAGAAACGATCTTTATAATACTGTTCATGTGTTCGTTAGTCTATCTGTTTAATTAAAATTTATAATCTAAAATAATTATAATTATTTTATGTGCTATCTGAAAGACTTGTATTTTTTAAGAGCAAAGTTAGCAATGAAGGTTTATAAGGCATATATTAAGTGCGCTTATAGAGTGCCGGTAAAACAGTGAAATGTTATTATTATTATTGATTTCCTTTTAAGGATACCCGGTTATTATTTTTCGTGTTGCAAAACCGCATACAAATTGGTTCGTCTGTTTGAGAGTTATGTTGTTACAGACAAACACACAGACAATAGTGTCAAACTTGTAATACTCTTCTTCTGTAACGTTTGAGTTTCAAAAACTTAATTTTTATACATACTTGCATATATTCACACACTCTAAGCTGTATCCCTGATATTGGAAAAAAATGCAAAAGTTGATGTATTCAGTTCGATTTCCAAGAGTAAATAGTCATACGAGGGCAAATTCTGTAATCGATAACGGCAGCCTGCACAAGCCGAGTGAATCCAGAGTGGGTAGGTCCGGTAGGCCCGTGCGGTAGCGGCAGCGTGCGAGCACGGTATATGCGGTGCGCGGTGCGCGGTGTGCGGTGTCGCAGGTGGCGCGCGAGCTGGGCGCGCCGTACAGCGCGGGCGTGGAGCTGGCGTCGTTCATGTCGGTGAGCAAGGGCTACATGGGCGAGTGCGGGCTGCGCGGCGGCTGGGCCGAGCTGGTCAACGTGGCCGCGCCGGTGCAGGCGCAGCTGTACAAGTGCATCAGCGCCATGCTGTGCCCCACCACGCTGGGCCAGGCCGCCGTCGACTGCGTCGTGAGTACGGACGGGGGCGGGCGCGGGCGGTGGGAGTAGTTGTAGTAGTAGTAGTGGTGGTGGTGCTGGTGGTGGCGGAAGTAGTAGTAGTAGTAGTAATGGTGGTGTTTCGTAACCATTTTCATTACTCAAATGTAATGTTCGTTTCTAACAACTCGTGCAGCATTCGTGGCAGATCTAACTTATTCGTAACTGCCTCCCTAATGTGTCGGTCATCCCGTCACATTATTTTGGTGCCGAAACCTGGGAGTTAGGCATAAAGCGTAACGTATAACCACAGTACAAGTAAGCATACAGTAGTCTATCTCGGCAGTGTCCTAGAGATAATTAGCTACGGTCGCTCGGTACGTAAACACGCAATAGGGCTACCGACTTGGACTGAATGTTTTTCTTGGGTTACGTATTTGATAATAGGTACTATATTAAATTCTCATATTATCTTTTCATTTTATATTATTGCAAATTTAATAAATTTTTATTTATATAATTCTACTAGTATTTTATTTCTAGTTTCAAAAGTTTGTGAGTTAGTATGGTGGAAATAGACAAAAAAAAATGCATTTTGTGTGCAGTATAATTAAAAATCAGCAATAGATTAACTAGATCATTATGATAATATATTTCCTACAAATTCGCAACAGAGAAATATTTCCGGTTTCGATATAGATGTATTCAAACATCCATACACTGAACATTATGCTCGTAAACTTGATTGACATAATATTTCGTCAGTAAATGCGCGGGAGCGTCTTATACCGTCCGACGACAACCGCGGCTCACTGGCGACTGTTGTATGACGAGAAATGTCGAGATTTCGAGCGCGTCGTTTGGGAGCGTTTGTATGAAGATAGAATACTGTATGCTTACTTGTACTGTGGTATAACCCACCTAAATCGGTCTAATTCTCATTAAAAATTTATTATTTTAATTGTTTATAACTTCCTATAACACAAAAAATATAAACATAAAACGTATTTCAATCGGTAGTAACATTCTAGAAGTTTCATGAGTTTCATCACGTATTTCATATAATCCGACCAGAATAAATAGTATCGACGGGCGACGGGTCGCACGTTACCGTCCTACCGCTAAGTTGGCATAAGCATTTTAATTTAGTCGCGTAACCTGTTGCGTCAGCAGTGTATTGCATGTATCTACCTGCTTATAAATACTTTTATATAATCCGTCATAAGTAGGTAATCAAATCGTTTTGTTTATTAATTGTGTTTATTCTATTTCTAATCCGTTTAAAAACACTTTTAATTTCCATATGTGACGAGATGACCGACACATTAGGGAGGCAGTTACGAATAAGTTAGATCTGCCACGAATGTTCCGCTCCAAAATAAACAGGAATTCTTACCTCTAGCCACGTACGTTCCCTTGCCCGACAGCCTCAGCGTCGGTTTAGGGAGTTCCCGACACCATCTGACCAGAATACTCCAAAGGGTGGAGTTGGCTGGGCCCAGCACTTTCAATTTAGATGAACAACAGATTCACAATACACAGACACGAATTTATTAGACGAAAATGTTCCTCGCACGAGTGATTCAGGTTTTAAGTAAATTTATTTCTTCGTTATATTGTATCATGCCGGTAGAAGTTCGTGTAGAAGACAGTTGAAGACTAGGTACTACGTACAACGCCATCTCTCTGGTGGCACGTCGAGTCTCGGCGGCATCTCATTGGACGGAACATATGAGCATGGACAATTATGCTCTGCTATTGGTTCAAAATCCCCATCACTGGAGCGGAACAAACAGAACGCAATAACGAATTGTTAGAAACAAAGATTACATTTGAGTAATGAAAATGGTTACGAAACACCATATAATTCAAAAAGTTCGTTCCACGCGCAATGTATGGGTTTAGGTAAATACATAAAATAAAAATAAAATTGGTTCTCACAACTAGGTAATATTGTCTCGAGTTCCTCGACTATCCGTAATTACCTGTTATTCTAGCTGTTCTTCACTTTCGCGTCTAGATAGGTACATAAAAATCTAGATTATTCTTTGAGTAACACCTATATTTGCTTGCTCACCTCGGCGGTCGGGTTAAGAGTGCGCGGCAAGTGCGTACTCTCCCACACCGCCACTCACCCCGTCACTAAGCTTATATTTATTCACATACGAGTGCTGCTATTTATGTATCCGGAACTGGCCAGTTACAGAACAATATTAAAAAAATAATTATAACATTTAAAAATGGAACTCATTGGCTGAAGAATACAATTTGTTTCATGTAGCTGTCATTTGTTTATCCTTTGTGGCGTCATTTTGAAAATTGCGAGTCTTTATCACCATGGATTTAAGTCGAAAAATTCTCGTGCTATGATTTATTACGATTTTCGGCGAGGGCTAACTCAAAAACAGTGTATCGATCAACTCACTTCGACATTTGGGGACGAAGCACCATCAAAAACTACTGTGTATCACTGGTTTAGTGAGTTTCATCGTGGGCGGTCTGTGCTCATGGACGAAGTTAAAGAAGGTCGCCCTAAATCGGTTGCTGTACCTCAAAATATTGATGCTGTGCGGGAACTAATAATGCAAGATTGTCATGTTACATATCGCGAGATAGAGGAATCTCTGGGCATAAGTATGACGAGTATATACTATAAAATATTACACGAATATTTAGCTGTAAAAAAAACGTTGTTTACATTGTATTCCGCACAACTTGAGAATTGACCAAAAACGGGCTCGTGTAGATTGGCGTGAAAAAATGTTACAAAAGTACAACCAGGGTGCGTCAAAAGCTGTCTATAATATCTACACAGGTGATGAATCTTGGATATATGCGTATGATCCTGAAACTAAACAACAATCAACGGTTTAGGTGTTCCAAGATGAGCCGAACTCAACAAAAGTCATTCGTTCAAAAAGCACTTTGAAGCAAATGGTCGCTTGTTTTTTTTGGTATAAATGGACATGTAGCTACAGTGCCACTAGAGGATCGTAAAACGGTTAATTCTGAATGGTACACGACCATTTGTTTGCCAGAAGTCTTTGAAGAAATAAGAAAGAACAACCGACAACGCAGAATCCTTCTTCATCATGACAATGCTAGCTGTCACACATCGGCCGAAACAACTCGGTGTTTGGAAGATCAAAAGATCGAATTAACGGGTCATCCGCCGTACAGCCCCGACTTGGCCCCTAACGACTTCTATTTATTCCCAACCGTGAAGAATAAATTACGTGGTCAACGTTTTTCGAGCCGTGAAGAGGCTGTTGATGCGTTCAAAATGCACGTTTTAGAAATACCTCAATCCGAATGGAAAAAGTGCTACGAAAATTGGTTCCAACGCATGCAAAAGTGCATCAATCATCATGGTGAATATTTTGAAAAGCAATAAAACTATGATTATAATATTTAAACTAATATTTAAACAAAATGACTTTGGCCGCGAGATGACGTTTAAAGTATGGGAAGCGTGGCTCAAGTTCATTTTCTGATACAAGTCTCACAGTTCAGGATTTACCTGTGTTACGACGCAAACGCACTTTAGCATTAAATCGATTAAAACGGACGTTGGAGATCGTTGAGTTGGCTAGTGAAGATCGTTCTCAACTGGATGCGTTTCTTGCTTATTATTCTGCGGTACCTAATTATCCGGTAACTTCGAGGAGGCGCATTCAGATATTTTGTGCATTGTAGAAGGAGAATCAGAACAAGCAGATGATTTAATTCGTGAGGAGTTTGATAATGTTTATTTTAGTGTAATGACCATTTACAGGCAGGTTAGTTCCAAGCAACGATAATAATGAATCAAAACCGTTAACAGAATCCGTATTAAATCGTTCTTGTGATTCGAACGTAAAATTACCTAAAGTTAATGTTCCAACGTTCTCAGGTTCAATCAAAGCGTGGTCTGAATATTACAATATTTTCAATTCGCTATTTCACACTAATGAATCGTTATCGGACACTGAGCGCATGCACTACCTCGTTTCAAGTCTCTCTGGTGATGCGCTTGGGCTCATTCAGGCTTACTCTATACAGGGTGCTTTTTATCGAGAAGCATACGAAACGTTAGTTGCGAGATATCGAGACAAACGTGAACTGGCTTTCATGTGTTGGAAGGCGATATTAAATCTTAATTTTAAAACTAATGTACAGTTGGAATTTCGTCATGTTTTAGATCTGTTTAGCGAAAATTTAAATATTCTGAAGGGACTTAACTTACCTACTGATGAATGGGACTTCATTCTTTGTTATTTGATTTTATCAAAGCTGGATTCTAAAACTCGTTATACGTTCGAGCAGGGTCATTCATCTAGTGAGTTACCGAAGTATGAGGACTTAAAAAAGTTTTTATACAACAAGTGTGAGGCACTCGTGCGAGATACACATTTCTCATCACAGGATCGTAATAATTCAGTAAGAGAATATACTCAGAACGAATCGCGGTTGTATCGGTCAAAGTTAGGTGCTAGACCTACTAAGTCCTCAAATCCCACTGTATTCTTCTCTAACACGTGTGAAACGAAAAATTCTCCTTCAAATGACAAAGTCTCCCGTCGCTTCTGCTTCAATGACATCGCCTTCACTAATCGTAGTGTTCGTATTGCTCTGAAAATCATTCGATAATCCGTTGTAAAGAGTTTGCGAAGGCTAGTGTTGCTGAACGAATTAAAATCGCAAATAAAAATCGATGGTGCTTCAACTGCTCGAAGCCTTCCCATAGTGTCAAGAATTGTAAATCGATTTTCATCATACTCTTCATCATCAAAAACCGACCGAAACTCCGAACCCTTGTACTCCACGATCCGTATCAAACAATCAAACTGGTGATTAGGTCCGGGTACTCACAAACCGTGGTGATAATTCTGTTGTATTGTTGTCAACCGCTAATATACAACTTCGAGATTCTTTAGGCAATTTTCAGTCTTTTCGTGCTTTGATTGATACAGACAGTCAAACGCACTTCATAACTGAGCATGCTGTTGAACGTCTTGGCTTAAAATGTACTCCTACCTCTAGGCAAGTATATGGCTTAAATCAGTTTATTACCACTGTCTCAGGCAAGCTCAGTATTGAGGTTGGTGCGAATGATCAAAGTCTTTTCCATATTGATGCGCTCACGTTGGCTAATATATGCGGTAATCTGCCCTCTATTCGTGTTGATAAATCATCATAGCATCATTTGCGAAATTTGTCGTTAGCCGATCCAGACTGTCATAAACCAGGTCCAGTTGATCTTCTTCTCGGTGCTGAAGTCTTCGCCTCGCTCCTACTACCAGGCAGCGTTGCTGGAGGATCAAAACAACCTTCGGCTCTCTATTCGGTGTTTGGTTGGCTTCTACTCGGAAGTGTTAGCTGTGGCGAAAAAGAAACTCATTCCTTCTTTATCCAAAAGAATGATTTCCTGCACGAAGAAGTTAAACATCAACATAGTCTGAATTCATTCTAGACAAATCACAATCCGAAGTCAGATGAGAAGCAGCGTGAAGGGATATGTGTGAATCGGCATCCTCACTACTCATCGGAGGGATACTTCGTTACTTTGCCTTTTGGAAATGAAGACCAGAACATATTATCATTTTCTGAATTTCGTGAAACCGTATTACGTTGCTTACATTCTGTGAATCGAAAATTTTTGGAAAATACAAAGCGTCTACTGTTGTGGATTGTACTCTTATTCGCTTATCTTCTAAAATTCGTTAGAGATAATTGTTTGCGTGCTTTATCGTATTCGGATATTTTCTCTGGATCCGACTTCCCGCACTTCAAGTAGGAGCTTGCGTGGCTTCGTTCTCACTCTTCGCGATGGAGGGCTTTCGTTATGAACTGCGTAAATCACATTGACAATGTCGTATCTTCAATTAGATGGGGTCACGTGGCTGTTGAGTGCGATCCGGCGGAAGTAGAGAAAAGTCGGACTTTAAAACAAACAATTTATAATCAGTCTGTAATTTAGTTGCTTTATACAATTTGTGATATATGCATTTTCGTTTAATATCACTTATTAAATCGGATGTATACCAATCCGGATAAATATGCTTAGACTTTTTCCTGCCTACTGTTCACTTTAATATTGGGGTATGGTAGCTAATAGTCTCGTTGATGGCATTATAAAAAAATGTCAAAGCTTCCTCTGAATTATCGATGTCATATATATTACCCCAGTCCAAAAGTTCAAAATTATAATGTTGACGCAAGCACAAGCGGACAGTGGTCGCGGCGGCGGCGGGGGGGCTGCACGTCGCCGACCCGCCGCCCGCACTCACCAGCCGACCAGCGACGCGACCAGTTGAGCGAGCAGCCGCGTACTCACTTTTAATTTGTACCACAATTTGTACATTGTAATTAATATATACATCACGTTAAGTTCAATCGTCTTATTTATTTATTGTAGCGCGTCCCTTGCCTTGAACTGGCACAATAATATATCATCTGGAGATTAGCTTTAGCAAAGTTCCATTTCAATTTACTGTCACTTACTAAATTATCCTCTTGAGTACCGCTCTGATCAGGTAGCTCTTGTAGGTAGTTAAAGCTAATGATAGCTAAAAACGGTGGATGCTGTACGTCAATATCTACTAAAGCTTCGTCAGACCCCTGTACCACCACGTCACCCGCCAAAAACGTAGTCAGCACCAAGTCCAACGTACGATTATTAATATTAAAAACATTATTTACCTGCCGAAATCCACCAATACACATTGTGGGTGGCCATTTTAGCAGTGTTAGATATATTCACACTGCCTACTAATGCGGACAGAGCACTCACTTTACTGCCAGCTGCTACCTGTCTCTCCACATCGAACTCACATCTTCCATCCCTCGAAAACGCACTCCCCAGATACACAATTTCATTCACTTGTTCTAGACATTTTCCATTTATCCAAATCGCACATTTCGTCTGTACCGCTTCCCTTTCAAACACCAGAACTTTAGTTTTGTTCGCATTCATATTCAATCCTTTCCCTTCACATTCTTCTGTCATACGCGTGACTATTGTCTGCAACTCTACTTCTGATGGTGCTATAAGTACAGCATCGTCAGCGTACAATAGGCAGTTTACTACCTTTGAATGTTTGGAGGCAACTGTCCAAATATAGCACGAACTGCCAGGCAGACATCACGCAGCCCTGTCTGATACCTGAATAGACTTCGAACGAGGGCGACATGTCATCTTCTATCCTTAATCAGGTTCTGTGACCACGATATAATGAAAGCCAGCAATAACGAGCCCTCCACGCCATATTCAGGCAGAAGACTCCACAATTTGTTTCGGACTACTCCATCGCATGCATTTTCTAGATCCACGAAAGCGCAGAAAACTTTCTGACCTATGGCCAGAAACTTCCCCACGATAACGCGAAGTGAGAAAATCTGATCTATACAACCTCTACCGTTCCTAAAACCACCTTGCGCCTCCCACAAATATCTTTTTGAAACGCCTTTCATACGTTCAGTCAATACCTTAGTATAGACTTTACTTGCTAAGCTGACTAAGCTGATGGCCCTAATAGCACGCACAGTCTAAATAGGAACCTTTCCCTTTATAGAGAGATACTATGACTGCGGTGCGCCAGTCGTCTGGAACCTCCCCCTTCTGCCAACAAAGGTTGCACAGTGCACAGAAGGTATCCCAGACCCTAAGACCACCATACTTGATCATCTCAGCAGTCACCTCATCATTTCCCGCAGCCTTTCCACATTTCAAAATCCTTATCACTTTTTCAACCTCTTACATACTAATGGCATCCTCCAGTCCCTGACCCGAGTGTGGCAATTCTTAGAATCACTCTCAGTATCAGAGACGGAGTCGGCATTCTCATTCAATTCTCCATAGTATTTGCTCCACTGCTGCATAACATCTTTTTTTATTTGTAAGCAGATTGTTTTCTTTCGAACGCACTTTATTCATTCCGCAAGGTGCCGGACCACTTCGGTACTTACGTACTTCTTTACAAAATAATTTGGAATTTTCCTCGAAGTTGTACGACATCTTGTTTTCATCTAACACCCTACACCTTTCACGTTTCTCTTTCACTAGTGCTTTCGTTCTGCCTTCTGCAGCTTATGTATGTCTTTCATCAAATTCTTCATACCACAGTCATTTTTAGTAGCAAGGTAATCTCGCCATGCTTTCTTCTTCTTATACACAGACTCTTTCAGCTCACCATCCCACCACACATCAAGCTTTTTACCGTTCCTAATCTTATTCGTTCCACACACTTCTTTTGCGGCCTCGATCATACTATCCCTAAGGTTCTGCGAACATTCTTCAACATCCTCGTTCATCACTTTCAATCTGTCGTCAAGCTTACTGGATAACACCCTTTTATATTCATTCCTGGTGGTCGCATCTTGCAGTTTCCAGATTTTAATGTGACCAACCGCTGCAGGTTTGGACACTATGCGATGTCGCCATTATGGAAACAGACCCCTTATTCTGGTTATCACCAGAAAGTGGTCCGTTCCCAAATCGGCTCCTCTATGCGCTCTTGTGTCCATAACCTGCTATCTACTTATATCTGCATAAGTCCGCTATCCACCAGGAATAAATCAATCATACCTCTCGCGCCCTTTCTTTGTCACGTGTACTGATGGATCTTTTTGTGCTTAAATATCACATCCCCATTATAGCATGGATAATTATTTCCATGCCTCTGGTAGTATCTAATTAAGGAAAGCGTGGAGATAACTCGTATGTGGCATTGCAGGCAAAGCCGCCCGCGCAGGGAGAATCGTCGTATGAACTCTGGGCGAAGGAAAGGGCTGCTGTGTTACAATCACTCAACGATCGCGCCGAGATGATCGCAGAAACCTTCAACCAGATGAAGGGATTTAAGTGTAATTTGGTGCAGGTATGTTGATGATTGTCTCTGAGTAGTTAGAAGTTCGGTTCTGGTTTAAAAAAAACGTTCTCGTTTGACTACCAATTTATCTAATAACAGCTGTACCCGCGATTTCGTCCGCGTGGAAATCATTCCGTGACTTTTCCTGGTCAGTGCTTCCTTTTGACTCCCCTATAAGTAGATTTTTCAAAAAAAAATAAAAAAAGTCTTGTCACTGTCCTAAACATCATATTGGGTTCACCGGTTTAGCACTTCGCATGCAAAGGCTTATAGATTTTTAATAAAAAAAGTTGCCTATTTTCGTCTTCTGGTTTTAAATTCTGCGTGTCAAATTTCATAAAAATCAGTGTGGCGGTTTAGCCGTGAAAACGTAGATAGACAGACAAACATACTTTTACATGAATAATACTTATTAATAGGAAATGAACGTGGGAAATATGTATCTAATACCTATAGCATGCTATGTTAATTTCGTAATTTGCACCGGGAGCAGCTTCAAGAATGACACCCATATGATGTCCGTCTTCTTGGATTTCAAATTTAACCTCATTTTTTATTTCTGCACCACAAACAAACTTGAAAATGACATTCATGTCATTGAATTAAAATAAATAATGTCCTCCATCTTAGATTTCAAAGTCAACGTCATTTTCGTAATCTGCACCCCCAGAAACCTCAAAAATAACGCCCATTTAAATTTATTGAAAAAATATACCGGAGCTACTAGCTAACGACAGATTTTTTCGATCAATCACATATGGGGCATTCAGGAATTTTCATCATTTCGTAGCTATTGCTTAACAAAGCGTATATGCGAGATCTCACGATCTCACATATACGCATTGTTCCACCGTAATCCTCGGGACCCATCCTACACGTACGCCGATGGGTTTCCGCTGGATTTTTTTTTTACAAACTCACTAGGCATGCCCTGGTATACGTGATTCAATCGATTAAAAATTGATTTTTTTTGGCAATTCCAAATTAGATTGCACGCGACATGTTTCACAATTTGACATGTTTCACAATTGTATTTCCTGTCAGCTTATAAATCGGTAAAATACTCGCAAATCTCAAGTGTCTTGGGTACCATAGTATCCAAAACAATTGAGATTTACGAGTATTTATACTATTAAATAGTATTCACAAAATAAAAATATGTCGTGTTCAGTTATGTATCGTTGTTGTGGCGGACGGCGAGACCTAGACTCACGTAAATAGCGTGTACATATATATATTCTTGTATATACATCATTTCCCTTATTGTTATTGTTTTGTTATAGTCTTTTAGTAATTAGTTAAGTAAGGGAAATGTTATTGTTTTGTTTACACGCTTTGTATTTGTAATGGTATTAAGTAAGCGTTGTTGTATTTATATCGAGCATTGTTTATGTTAGTAAAGGCTATTAAGGCGCGTTTAGTCGTCAAAGACCTTGAGCATCGCGCCAGAATCGAGCTGAGCGGGCGTGGCCAAATACTTTTCGCAACGAACTCCGCGACGCGACACCACAATAAAACAGCACGTGCATGAATAGCCGCCTAGCGGCAATTTTTAAGATTAACATTTGTTGACATTTTTATAAGTCTCATAAAATTACGATTTGTGAAATTTAGTTGTCAAATACAAAAAAATACATTGTTAAATACGAATAAAATAAAACATGTTTATAAACGGATGCAATTATAAATATTATATTATTAGTAACAAAAATGCTATTCATGACTTGGTAAGAACCATTCTAGTTTTAAACCGACGACATATCGTGAGTTCTCCGTATCAAACCATTACAGGGAACCTTACTCATAAAATTAAAACGCAACCGAATTGTATAATATTATGTAAACATTGCATATTGTTGCTCACAGCGCTTTAAATACAAGATTTTGGAAGTTATCTTCAATGCGTCTTTGGCTCAGTTGATTATCATTCTCTTTTTTTCGAGAATCATTCTTAGGTTGTAAGTTCAAATCTCGACTTGGTCGCTCCACAAATTTTTTTTTTCAACTTTGTTTTCAAGACAGTTTTTACCGGCCGTTGATAATGTTCTAAATCCATACTAATATCCATATTCCATACTAATATAATATTATAAATGCGAAAGTCTCTCTGTCTGTCTGTCTGTCTGCTTAGTTTTCACGGCTAAACCGCCGGACAGATTTTGATAAAATTTGGCATGGAGATAGTTTTACTTTATTTTTAAAAACCTACTCCTAAAGGGGTGAAAAGGTAGATGAAACTTTATATGGGAAATTAATAACCGCTGAACCGATTATGATATAATTTGGTACAGAGATACACCTTTTCTATTAAAAAACATAGTTTTCTCTTTTATCAAAAGTCTACCTCTAAAGTGGTGAAAAAGCGGATGAAACTTTATAGGGGAACTTGATAATGCTAAACCCTAACAATATGGGTATCAAATGAAACGGAATACGCAGGGGAAGGTTTCTGTATACGTGACGTCATCATAAATCCAATATGGCTGATGTTCCATAGCAGGAAATAACTTTTTTGTTCAACACCAACAATATGGGTGCAAAATGAAATGGAATACGCAGGGGAAGGTTTCTGGACATGTGACGTCACCATAAATCCAATATGGCGGCTGTTCTATAATAAGAAATAACTTTTTTGTTCGACACCAACAATATGGGTATTGTGGCATTGGTTTTGCGTTTTTATATTGCTTCATTTACTGTAGATGTAACATAATCTTTTTCATTATTTAAAAAAAAATAACTAATCGACTGAAAATAAACTATTGTGTGTGCTTTATAAAATGTTTATACTTTCTCTTACACGCACTCCGTAATTTTATTTATTTTTATTTTTTATTTATTCATTTATTTATACATTATTTATAACAGGTATACAGAAAACAAACAGTAACGACGATACCTGCAGAAGTATTAACTGTGTTGCAGATATCAACGCCCCCCTCCGAACAAACCATGCTTATACGTATATAACATAATATAATAAATTAATAATACGATGCTACATTTGTTAGTAAGTTTCAAAGTCAAAGTCAAATCAATTTATTCAAGTAAACCCAATCACAAGGTATTTTTGAACGTCAAATCTACTTTAGTTCGGTTCAAAGAGAAGAGAAAAGAAAACCTGGACACTGAGAAGAACCGACAAGAAACTCAGTCAGGTATAATTTTTTCAACGTCATTTTACAAAAGGTTTATTAAAATACAATATTCAGAGAGCCAGTAAATGCATGTGCAGAGAAAATCATTTCCAGACTATTGTTTTATCTTCAACGAAATCGTTTATTTTATAGTATGATTGTCTAATCAATGTACGTTTTATAACTAATCTAAATATATTTTCTGTTAATTGAGTGACTTCTTGAGGAACTTTATTATAAAAACGAACGCAGTTACCCAAAAATGAAATATACACACCGGCACAATTAGCGGAACACAAAAAAAGCAGGATTTTAAAATCTTTTACTTGAGGAACTGGCCAGTTATGATATTTTTTTAATTTATTGTCAAATTTGAAAATAGAAAATTAGATGACATACACTTTTTTCATTCATTTGTTTTATTTTCCCGAACAATACGTTTTGTCAACTTGTTCGAGTAATAACTACGTAATTGTAATTTTTTTGAAAAATTGCACTTAATGGTTTTTTATAAATTTCTTATTCTATAGGCAATTTTGTTTATTAAAAGCTCTTTATTATGCCTGACTTAACATCACTGGAAATCATTAGGGCTGATGAAATGAGAAGAAATGGCCATACCTACAGATCGATTGCCTCAAGGCTTCGTCGACCAGTATCAATGATTCATCGCAGCATCCAGCGGTACAGATCGTCTAATTCTCTTGTGAGGAGGAGCGGTCAAGGTAGAAAAAGATGTACATCGAGGCGAGATGACAGTTTTTTACAACTTGGAGTTCATAGGAATACGCGATTAACGGCTGTACAAGCTCGAAATGAACTGGAAGACGTTCGAGGAGTACGAGTAAGTGAGCGTACAGTTCGCAGGAGATTTGAAGAAGTTGGTTTAGGGTCGTATATACCTGCCAAAGGCCCAAAACTTGAGAGACGTCACCGCGTAAACCGATTAAGCTATGCGCGAGAACATCGTCATTGGGATTTGAACGAATGGCAGCAGGTTCTCTTTACTGATGAGTGCAGAGTTCTTTTAAAACAGATCGATGGGAGACAGCGAATATGGAGACGCAAAGGAGAACGCCACATACAGTCTAATTTTGAACACACAGTGGCTTATGGTGGCGGCTCGATTATGGTTTGGGGAGGGATATGTTTGGGAGCTCGCACGGATCTGCTGTCATGGTCCCTCATAGTCACAGGAGGGACCATGACAGCAGATCGATACATCAGAGACATTTTAGAAGAACATGTTGTACCATTTGCCCCATTTATTGGTGACGACTTTATTCTAATGCAAGATAATGCTCGTGCTCATAGTGCACAATCGGTACAGGCATATCTGAGCCACGTAGGTATACCGGTGATGCAGTGGCCAGCAAATTCCCCCGATATGAATCCGATAGAGCATGTCTGGGACTTGCTAAAAAGAAGGGTTAAATCCAGAATGCCACCCCCCAACAATCTGAATGAACTTGGAAACGCATTACTTGAGGAGTGGGAGCGGGGTGCCTCAAGAAATCATCGATAACATAATCTGTAGCATGTCCAGACGAATGGAAACCGTAATCAGAGCAAGAGGGGGAAACACTCGTTATTAATTTTGCTTTAATTTTATTGTTAAATCATTTAATGCTTACTTTTTTTTATTTTTTGTGATGGTTCATAATCATCTAAAAATTTCACTTATTTCAAATTTCTTTATTTTTCAATAAAAAATAACGAAGACTTTTCAAAGTCGTTGTTAAAAGATGTTAATCAATTTGTTATTTTGTGTCTAATTACATTTTCGTCAAATATATGCGTTATTATCTCATAGTCTCACTTTTTTTTCTGTTCCGCTAATTGTGCCGGTGTGTATATTTGACTTATGTAATTTAAATTTTGCAACAACCAATTTATCACGACCTCGGGTTTCCATACCACCAATATCGCCTTCTTTTGTAAATCGATCTATATTTTTCCTCGTATACATAATAATTTCAAAGACGTATAAGGACGGCAAGGTCAGTACATCAATGTCTTTAAAACGATCTCCTAGTGATTCTCGTGCATTCATACTGTAAATAGCACGTATCGCTCTTTTTTGTAAAATAAAAATCGAGTTAATATGCGCTGCTGATCCTCACAGCAAAAGGCCATAGGACATTAGGCTATGAAAATATGCGAAGTACACCAGCCTAGCCGTATCCGCATCCGTCAATTGCCTAATGCGTCTAATGGCATATATCGCGGAACCGAGCTTACTAGCCAATGCCCCGATATGATCCGCCCATTGCAATTTACTATCTACTGTTAAACCAAGAAAACTGGCAGACCTAACTAATTCTAACTGTTTCCCACCCAATTCTATT
This sequence comes from Zeuzera pyrina, assembly GCA_907165235.1. NCBI lineage: Eukaryota > Metazoa > Arthropoda > Insecta > Lepidoptera > Cossidae > Zeuzera > Zeuzera pyrina. Next base: position 24,091,284 of record OU015629.1, read on the forward strand.
CTATCATGGATTCTGGGTACATTAGAAAGGGAAAATTTAATACATTTGGTTTTTTGTGCATTCAGTAGTAAATTATTAACAGCAAACCACCCCGAGACGTCCGCCAGGATCCCGTTCACCCAGGTAATATCTAAGTTCTTTCTGTCCAGTTTAAATAGCAATGAAGTGTCATCAGCAAACAATACTATTTCGCATAAGTTCCTGAGCATAAATGGGAGATCATTAATGTAGACTAGAAACAGAAAAGGTCCCAAAATTGATCCTTGGGGAACGCCCATTCTTAACCTCGAACCAACAGACAAAACCCCATTGACACTCACTTTTTGCTCCCGGCCAGACAAATACGAGACCACGAGATCGAGAGCGTTACCACGAATTCCATAGTATTTAAGCTTGCAAATTAAAATTTCGTGACTAACACAATCAAAAGCCTTGGAAAGATCGCAAAAAACACCAATGGCATCCTGAGATCCCTCCCAAGCCTGAAATACAGTCTTGATCAAGCTTGCTCCCGCATGAGTTGTTGACCGCCCTCTCGTGAACCCGTACTGTTGACCGTGAAACATCCCGTGAATGTTAAAATGTGCTAGCATTTGATTGAGTATTATTTTTTCGAATATTTTACTCAATGCTGGCAATATTGACACCGGGCGATAATTTGTTAGATTCAACATACAACCTGACTTAAATAATGGAATAATTTTACTGTGTTTCATTAAATTGGGAAACACTCCTTGATCGACACATTTATTAAATATCTCTACCAAAATTGGCGATAATAAAGGTATTACACCAGTCATGACATGAACTGATAGTCCCCATAAATCTTCACTTTTCTTTTTATGTAATTGCTTGAAAATTTTTTCTATCTCAAGTGAAGATGTGTACCTAAATTGAAAATTAGGGAACCATTTTCCAACATTTTTTTTCAAAAACGTCTCTGCTGTTTGCGAAGACGCTCCCAAACCATTCGTTATTTCTATAGGTGTATTCGAAAAATAATTTTCAAAAGCATTAGCAACCTCATTTGTGTGTTGATGAGTGTTTGTAGATGAGTGTGTGTGGGAATGAGTATGAGTCTGAACGTGTGCGTGTGTGTGTATGTGGGAGTGTATGGGAATGTGTTTGTATATGTGCGTATGTGGTACATAATAATATGTATATAATATAGACGTGTATATTTCAATTGAATTTAACCAGTGTTTCGGTGTCGTCATAAGAAAGAGACGATAGCCAGGCAAGACACTTCTTTTTGCATATGTGTCGAGTTAAGGGATAGATGTTTAATTCTCTGTTCACTCTGTTATATAACAAAGAACTGATAAAGCAGTAGTGTCGACCAGCAGCTACCGTCCGGTGTGTATACGTTTTACATATTCTGTCAGTACGACGCACTAATAAAATATCGAGTTCAAAAGTCATCTTTGAATGTTTTCGCAAAACGGTCTGCAGGACAAATAGTTGACGGACTGTAAGTACTTCACACAGTGAGTATAATTCGTTAGTTGGAAATATAATTGGTTTCCCCAGAAGAACCTTCAAAACAGCTCTTTGAGCTCTTTCCATCCTAATCATCTGCGTCTTAATGGCGCCACCCCAAACCGTGATACAGTACGTGATAATAGATTGAGCTAGTGCAAAATATACACGTCTGAGGCATTTAAATTCAGCAATATGCGTAAGAATTTCGAAAACGTAGATTAATTTTCTTAATCGAGTGACAAGTGAATCAATGTGCCGCCTCCAAGATAGAGAACTATCCACCAAAACACCCAAATATTTTGTAAAAGTAGTAACATTTAAACATTTACAAGAACACATAGAAGAGATAGTCTTCGCGTCACATGTATGGGCACGGATAGAAAACAACGAAGGGAGTTGGGAAGAATTAAGCGAAAAGGCTGTTACATTAGTTTTGTTTACATTGAGTGTGAGAAGATTGGAGGTGAGCCAAGTCATCACAGTTCCCTACCAATCCCTACCATGGATTAAAAGGGCAGTGTAATCAGCATAAGTTAATATTCTGCAATTTATCAAAGGTAAGTGACACAGGTCGTTTATGTACATAAGAAAGAGGGTAGGACCAAGAACACTACCCTGAGGGACGCCAACGCAGAGAGATGCATTCCTACTAGTATATCCATCAACAACAATATGGGTATCAAATGAAATGGAATACGCAGGGGAAGGTTTTTGTAAATGTGACGTCATCATAAATCCAATATGGCGGATGTTCCATAATAGGAAATAACTTTTAATTCAACATCAACAATATGGGTATGAAATGAAATGAAATAAGCAGGGGAAGGTTTTTGTAAATGTGACGTCATCATAAATTCAATATGGCGGATGTTCCATAATAGGAAATAACTTTTTTGTTCAACATCAACAATATGGGTATTGAATGAAATGGAATACGCAGGGGAAGGTTTCTGGACATGTGACGTCATCATAAATCCAATATGGCGGATGTTCCTATATAGGAAATAACTTTTTCCTTCATCACCAACAATATGGATATCAAATGAAATGGAATACGCAGGGGAAGGTTTCTGGACATGTGACGTCACCATAAATCCAATATGGCGGCTGTTCTATAATAAGAAATAACTTTTTTGTTCGACACCAACAATATGGGTATTTTGGCATTGGTTTTGCGTTTTTATATTGCTTCATTTACTGTAGATGTAACATAATCTTTTTCATTATTTAAAAAAAAAAAACTAATCGATTGAAAATAAACTATTGTGTGTGCTTTATAAAATGTTTATACTTTCTCTTACACGCACTCCGTAATTAAAACAAAACCAGAGCTGCCATTCTATTCAATGAGTGAAAACTATTACTCTTAAATATAAAATAGATTTTATTGTAGACTGATTTACTAAATTATATTATTCTTCCTACTATTTTATAGACTCAGGTTTGCAGAAATCCATTTCATGTGACGAATTCATAAAATCTTTAGTCATTGTCCGCTCAAACTCCAGAAACTATCAATCGACACGTGTTTCGCCTCTCCACGAAGCATCCTCAGGATGTACCAAAGATCGGACTCAGTCAATCAATTAGCACCGAATCAACTTCGTGCTGCGTTGATTCAGTGCTAGTTAGCTGACTGAGTCCGATCTCTTGTGTATCCTGAGGATGCTTCGGTGAGAGGGTTTTGCATGCTGTATAAATGGATAAGTTAAAAAAAAAGTTAAAACCATTAACTATAAAACTTTGATTTTTAGATAGTTTACCATTGTAAATAGAATATGTTTTGTAGTAACCATTATTTTTACATTGCATATGATTAAAGAAAGAAATAATGAATTTATAGCTTAAACTATTAACAATAAATATATTAAATTGTAGTTTGAAATACTCCGTTGCTGATTTTAATATTTCCCTTTCATATTGTTTCAATTTTTCTTCATAGTTTATAATTATTTTAAATTTAAAGAGTCATTATATTTTTTTGTGTTAGCTAAAGTCTAGCCTCTGACCACTCCATTAGGGATACAGCGTGAGGATACCTATTTATGTGCGTGCCTATGTATTATATTTTATCAAGTTAGTATATGTATAATGAATTGGATATATCGTATTGTAGTGAATTATATTAGGTATACAACGGCAAATAGCATTTTTATCGCTATTTCTACCAATTTGAAAGTGCTTTCAAGTGTGCCATAACTTTCGGTATTTACGCAAAATGACTACAACACCACTACAACTAGTCCTTGCAACAAGCAGGACTTCCACCAAAGAACGAAGTTTGTTACGCATTGTTTGAAAAATTCAATTATTATTAAATGATTTCAACATATCTAGTAGTATATTATTACACAGACATTATATACCAGCTGTACCCGCGACTTCGTCTGCGCGGAAACTTTTCCCGTGACTTCTCCGGGTTACGGAGGATACCGGAAATACCTATATTTTTGAAGGTCTTGAAAAAAGTTATTTTCTATTGCGGAGCATCCGGCATTCGAATTTATGATGACGTCAAATGTATAGAAACCCCTGTGTATTCCATTTCATTTGATACCTATATTGTTGGAGGTCTTGAAAAAGTTATTTTCTATTACAGAACTTCCGCCATATTGAATTTATAGTGACGTCACATATACAGAAACCTTCCCCTGCGTATTCCATTTCATTTGATACCCATATTGTTGGTGTTGAACAAAAAAATTATTTTCTATAATAGAACATCCGCCATCTTGGATTTATGGTGACGTCATATGTACAGAAACCTTCTCCTGTGTATTCCATTTCATTTGATACCCGTATTGTTGGTGTTGAATAAAAAAAATTTTTGTTTGTGTGTATTAGAGTACACACGTAAGAAGTGAAACTTCTTTATGACATCATTTTTCGAAAAATGATCTACTATTTACAACTTTACAGAAATTGGTTAAATAAACCTAAAAAATCTAAATTAGATAAAGCTTAAGCAAAAATAATAATCGCCATCTTGGATTTGAAAATGAACGTCATTTTCGTAATCAGCACCCCGAAAAACCTAGAATTTGATACCCATATCAATTTATCCAAAGAAAGTTATATTCGCCATCTTTGATTTGACAATGAACGTCATTTTCGTAATTAGCACCCTGGAAAACCTAGAATTTGATATCCATATCGATTTATCCAAAAAAAGTACCATTCGCCATCTTGGATTTCAAAATGAACGTCATTTTCGTAATCAGCTCCCCGAAAAACCTAGAATTTGATACCCATATCCATTTATACAAAAAAAGTTATATTCGCCATCTTGTATTTGACAATGAACGTCATTTTCGTAATCAGCACCCCGGAAAACCTAAAATTTGATACCCATATCGATTTATCCAAAAAAAGTAATATTCGCCATCTTGGATTTGAAAATGAACGTCATTTTCGTAATCAGCACTCCGAAAAACCTAGAATTTGATACCCATATCGATTTATCCAAAAAAAGTTATATAGTTATATTCGCCATCTTGGATTTGAAAATGAACGTCATTTTCGTAATCAGCACCCCGGAAAATCTAGAATTTGATACCCATATCGATTTACCAAAAAAAAACTGGGGTTAACCTGAAATAACCCCGAAAAATAAATACCATAATCACGCCCACGTGTTGGATGTATTAGAAAATAAAGATGGCGCGTAGCAGAAAAACCTGACGATTTTTTTTTTTAAATTGCTATAAAATTTTTCTCATACGTCGATAAAGAAGTTTCACTTCAAAAGTTATTTCCTATAATGGACCTTTCGCCATATTGGATTTATAATGACGTCACATATACAGAAACCTTTGCGTATTCCATTTCATTTGATACCCATATTTTTGGTGATGGACAAAAAATTTGTTTCTTATTGAGAAACATCCGCCATTTTGGATTTATGATGACGTCACATACATAAAAACCACGTTATTTTTTAAAAAACAAATTAGCCTACATTTGTTTTTGGGTACATACTAACTCTGTACCAAATTTGATCACAATCAGTTCAGCGGTTTAGAATTTCCCATACAAAGTTGCATCCCCCTTTTCACCCCTTTAGGGGTAGATTTTTGAAAAAAAAAGTAGGCTATGTCCATTCCTCAGTGTCAAACTATCGTCATGTCAAATTTCATAAAAATCGGTTTGATGCCTAAGTCAAAACGTACCAGACAGACAGACATACAGACAGACATACAGACAGACATACAGACAGACTCGCATTTGTAATATAAAGTATGGAGTTAGAACATTGTCAACGGCCGATAAAAAAACTGTTTTGAAATTAAAATTGAAAAAAAAATATGGCGAATCGAGATTTGAACTCACAACATAATAATGATTTTCGAAAATAACACAAACAGGAAACAAATGAGCTAAACACACATGGACATAAGGTGTCAAAATTTTGTATTTAAAGCGTTGTGAGCAACAATACACGACGCCTACGTAACATTATATAATTCGGACAATTATAATTTCAAAATTCAAGAGGAACAAGTGACACAGATCTGTTTAGCAACACGCCTCAGCGATCACTGTCGAGTCGCATAGAAGTGAAAGAGAAGGAATAACGCCACATCGCTCAAAATAGAATGGCTTGAGAAAAAAATCATAAACCATGTATTTTCTTCTAAACTATTAATTTTATCGAAAATTTGACTAATCCAATGTGTTTATATTCATAAAAGACATATATTTGCCGAATTTTATAAAAATATGTTAACAACGAAAACAGCTTTTATCCTGATAAATTCTATTCAGAGGTTACTTTGGGATTTTTTTTTATCAAGAAAATTTACTTTAAATGCCATTTTTTGGAATCGGATGGATTATAAATATGATGTAGATTCACATTTTTTTTTTTTCAATAACTGATTGCGTGGTTATTGCTAAAAATTCAGCGAAATAAGGCCTGTTTGCGGCACTACGCGCCTTAATGTGTGATTATGTTTGTATTCATACGTAGTATAATATCAATGGTAAGATTATCAATTGTACTAGTTTGATAAGTATAAACAAACAGATGAATGCAAATGCATGAATAAATATAGTGAGCGAGCGAGAAAGAGACATAGTGTTCTCTCTGTTACAGAGGCCCGCGGCACGCGTAATGAGCGCTTGTAATTGGATAATTAGGCGAGCGGTGTATTGTTTTAGCCCGCTCTAATTGCGCATTACGCGTCGCCTATAAAAACGATCCGCCGCCGGCCTCTGAGAACCAGTCGGGTGAGGCCCTTTGAAGAAAGAAGGAAGACTCCTTAGAACAAGAATTCAAGAGGAATTCAGAAAGAAGACTTCAGTAAGAGCTCACCCACCTCGCGTCACATATATGTGTATGACATATACTATTGGGTCCTTACATATGAAATTGGCGTTTTGTACAGGAGGAATATAAAGTCAATTTTTTTTTGTAAAATATATTTAATTAATCAAAGTATGCACCGTTGTTATCTATGCACTTTTGCCATCTCATAGGTAGTTCATTGATTCCTTTACTAAAAAAACCATGGGGGCGAGAATCAATAAACTCTTTGACGGCGGTTTGGACTACCGCATCGGAGTTGAATTTTTTTCCTTGTAAGAAGTTGTCCAAATTCCGAAAAAAATAGTGATCTGTTCGAGCAAGGTCCGGGGAGTACGGTGGATGTCGCAGATATTCCAATTGTAGCTCATCTAACTTAGTGGTTGTTTGTTGTGCAGTGTGTGGTCTTGATTGTCAGGTCAGTGATTGACCAATCTCGGTTGTTTAGCAGCTAGTTCTTCCTTCATGGTTTGTAGTTGCTGACAATAGATATCTGCCGTAATTGTTTGGCCAGATTTTAGAAAGCTGTAGTGAACGACACCGGCGCTAGTCCACCAAACACTCACAAGTAACTTTTTCTGAGTAAATTTTCGTTTAGAGCAGGATTTGGCTGGGTCTCCAGGGTTCAGCCATTGCGACGAGCGCTTCCGATTATCGTACAGTATCCACTTTTCATCACAAGTAATGATTCGATTTAAAATCCCTTCATTATTGTGTCGGTTGAGCAAAGTAACACAGCAGTCGACGCGTGTTTGCAATTTCGATTCACTCAATTCATGAGGTACCCATCGTTCAAGTTTTTTTACTTTCCCGATTTGCTTCAAGTGGATTAATACAGTTTTGTCACTTACCCCGAAGCCTGCAGCTATCTCTGAAGTGCTTTGTGATGGATCCGCTTCCACAATAGCCTTTAATTCTTCATTTTCCACTTTGGTCTCCGGCCGTCCACGGGGTTGGTTCTGAAGGTCGAAATTTCCAGAACGAAAACGTTGAAACCAAAAACTTACGTGCTTTCTTTTGCGACACCAGCGCCGTACACATCATTAATCCTTCGAGATGTTTCTGCAGCACTGGTGCCACGGTAGAACTCATACTCGTAAATATACCGATATTTCATGTTTTCCATTGTGCGGTAATAAGCGACGCCAAAGAAAAAAAAATGAGGAAAAAAACAAATGAATGACTGTTTTCAAAACTCAAATGTACCAGCTAAATGAATTTATAAATTTGAATTGGGAATTCTTAACCAAAGAGGAGATATTTCAGATCAAAGTGGTCAGTACGACAAAACGCTAATTTCATACGTAAGGACCCAATATATGTAATCTGGTTTCGTTTGGAATACCAGAATATTACTTTGGGTTCCCGTGTTTCATTCATTTAGTGTGAATACAGTCCACTGCTCTACGAGTAAAGTTGGGGCACCGGCGAGAAGGAAGAAATCACGTCGAAGGCTCGCCCCCTCAACAGTTTCTGGTCCATGCGATCCGGATTGAAGAGCTTGAAGAGTGAACCAATCGGAAGGTGCCGATTGAAGATCGAAGCCCGCCAGAAGAGGCGGACCCCGGGCTGCTGAATGAAGCACAGCACGGGCATTGAGCGTCGTGCGCTGAGCATCGAGTGCTGAGCGTTGTGCATCTTAGCGGCGAAGTGGTGTATGTGCGACTCCACCGGGGAGTACGACTTGCCGATCAGCACACTACGCCGGTACGGGTGTAGGTGGTGCGGGGGCTGGACTGTAGGCACTGCTGATGTGGTCGGACATTCCAGCCGACCGCTGAGCGCCCCATAGTACTTGCTCTCCTCTTCCGTGTAGTACCTCCCCCTCCTCTCCTCGTATATCCAGCCCTAAGGGAGCGTATCCCGAGTAAAACCGGTTGTACTGTGACCTTCTCTAGTCATACACAGTAAAAATTTTTAATATTCAAGACACTTTAAGAACACGGTTTTATAGCAAATGCTCCGTTCATAATAATAATAATAAAATTTATACTTGGTCCGAGCTTGGAGATCTTAAAAAAAAGTTACTTCCTTTCGCGGAGCATCCGCCATGTTGCATTTACGACAACGTCACGTATACAAAAGCCACATGGCATTTTTGAAAAATTAAATAGCCTACATTTGTTTTTGAGGATGTACTATCTATGTACTAAATTTCATCATAATCGGTTCAGCATTTTCCGTACAAAGTTCCACCCTCTTTTTCACCCCTGAGGGGTAAATTAAAAAAAAAGCAGTCTATATCCGTCTCCTGGTGTCAAACTATCTCCATGCTAAATTTCATTAAAATCAGTCTGGCGGTTTAGGCGTCAAAACGCAGCAGACGAAGATAGACCAGAGGTTTTCGCATTATAATATTTGTTGCAACGGCAACACAGCCCCGCGGGGCCCACTTATTATGTTAATCTGTTTTTATTTTTATATAATTTTTATCTACCCTTACTTATTTACTTAGACTTGCCTGTGGATTTTTCTTATTACATGATTGTATATAGCGAATTCATATTTTTATTTTATCGTCGTATTCTAAGCACCTACAATCAAATTTACCAGCCAGCTATGGATACAGTTACACGAACAATATTAGTAATGGATACTAAAATGTTCCCCAGGGAGCCATGTACGCGTTTCCGCGGATCGACCTGCCGCCCAAAGCCATCGAAGCCGCCAAAGCGGCCGGCAAGCCCGCCGACACCTTCTACGCCTTTAAACTGCTCGAGGAGACCGGTGAGTGCTGACCGCTGACTGCTCAATACCGAATGCACTGAATACCTAGTACCAGGTGTCGAGTACCGAGTAGTCCTCGCGGCCACGTTGCGGGTATACAATGTTTCGAACTGACCCTACTCCACATATGTGCGCATGTGTGTGTCAAACAACTGCACAAGCTTATTCACATAATATACCCTCCTTTAATTCGTTACTACAAACAGTATGCGATAACCAAATCCCACGCCATATTTATTCATCAAAAGGAGCAATAACATCGCGTGACAGGATCGGCGACTCGGCGACAGACATAATGTGAATATAGTGTGTAGCTCTACCCTCGTGTGTTGTTATATACTTAACTTGCTGCAGGTTGCTAATTAATTAATTTTGTCGAGATGTTCGTATAATGTTAGATGTCGTCCTTACTGCAGGTATCTGCATAATACCGGGCAGCGGGTTCGGCCAGAAGCCGGACACGTATCACTTCCGCACGACTATCTTGCCTCAGCCGGGCCTGCTCAAGGAGATGCTGCAGATTTTCAAGCAGTTCCACGACAAGTTCACTAAGGAGTACTCATAAACGCGACTCGCACTTGTCCGTGTCGTCAGCAACGATGTAGCTACGTTCTAATTGGATCAAGTTACGCGTATTTGCGCGTAACTTCGTATGATAGCGCTGTGAATATTGCGTTTATAGGCTCAGTAGATACGCAGTCGACTTAGATACATATATTAATGTCCGATTTTTACCACGTTAAGATTCTTCACATAAGACGACTGAATTCCTCACATTTAACGTATGTATTCTTACTAGTTAACGAATGTATACTTACTATTTCACGAATATATTACTGAATTGTTTAAGAAGCCATTATAGTGTGGTAACGCCGTTATTCGATTGTATTCTTACTAAATAAAAAGTATTCTATTCCTGCCGCATAGAAATAAATTCGATTTTTTGTTATATAGCAAGTTATATGACTCGTAACCATTGAATTATTACTACATTGTGATCCTATTCTTATCACGTAATAACTCACTTATTTTATAACTAGCTTTTGCCCGAGACTTTGTTCGCATGAGGTTCAAAAACACACAATATCTTTATAAATTATAGCTTATGTGTTATTCTAATGTTTAAGCTATACTGTTGTAAAGTTTCATCAAAATCGGTTTAGTAGTTTTTGCGTGAAAGAGTAACAAACATACATACATCCTCATTTCCAACTTTCATATTAATAATATTGGTATTAGTAGAAAGTAGGATGAGACTGGTAACATAACCAGCTTCAAATGTAGTTGTTTTCGTAACGTGGTATAATATCGTTGTATCGATTTTATTTCGTATTATTAGGTGAAAACAATAAAATTCAAATATAGCTGCTGTTTAATTAAAATCATTAAAATTAGCAATAAGTTATGATATTTAAAGTGATTTATCGTGTAATTAACGCAATGAGCCCACACTGAATGGATAATGCCATCATTCAGAAACCACGCAGCTATATTTCTAGTATTGTAAAATACGAAATCAGTAGTAATTTAGTAGCCGCTACTTGGAATAACAGAAGAAAATAGGAAAACATTATAAAATAGAAATTCTGCACAATTTGGAATGTATTAGTTTCATTATTGTTTAGACATAGACGTAATAAAGGGATAGACACGACGCCGCGTACTTTTACAGTAAAGAAGCCGAAATAAGCGGGCGTTCTTTTAAATACATGTCACGAATATGGAAATTACTGTTGACTGGAAACTAGCTGTCGCCTACTTCATCGGCATTAAAAAAGTAGCCTATGTTCTTCCTCAGGATTAAAGCTATCTCCATATCACATTTCATCAAAATCGATTCAACAGCTTAGCAATGAAAACATAACTAACATACAGAGAGACCTTCGTATTTACAATATTAGTACAGAAATTGTATTTACAGGTCGGCTTGTTTTAATTGCTTGGTTTAAAAGTATGCGGCTGTAATGAATATGCAATCTAAATAACTGAATTATATCTTTTAAGAATTCTAGCTTTCAAATTCGCAGTTTGTATGTATATTACCATATGATATAGTAGTTCCTATAAAGTACTAACATAGGTACATACACTAATTATTTTTATTGATAGCAAAGGTTGAAATTGTCTCTGGATCTCATACATTATTAAAATATTTGAAATACTCGTTCGATATTCCCAAGGAGCTAGCACGCTATACGACCACGACCAATAGCCGGCCAAACAACCAAATTTAACAACCATACTGCACACTTAGTCGTAACAACCAGCTGATCGCACGACTACGACCAGTGGTCGCGACCAAACTTGGTGGTGCACTGAGAGCGCCAACCGCGGCCAATACATGCGACAACAACATTTATAATGTAAATACGATAAAATGTCCATTCTGCGACCAACAGACTACTAACAAAATCAGGGCTGAGGTTATGTTGCCAATGTCGTTATAATAGGCATAATTTGAGTCAAAAGGGATGCTAATAATGTAACATTTTGGCCGCGCAAAGGTCGTGTCATAGCCGCACTTTTGGAAACTCCTACATAAAAATTTTCGGCACGTAATTTAAGGTTTATTTTTATTACGCAGCTTGCTAATAACTATATATATGCTATAACAATATATAAGTTTGGTCATCACGTGCGCAGGTACGTACTAATGACTAATAGGAAAAAAATTTAAATTGTGTGTATTAGAGTACACACGTAAGAAGTGAAACTTCTTTATGACATAATTTTTCGAAAAATGATCCACTATTTACAACTTTACAGAAATTGGTTAAATAAAGCTAAAAATCTAAATTAGATAAAGCTTAAGCAAAAAAAAGCATGTGTGTACTCACGTACGCACGTAAGAAGTTATACTTCTTTAAAGTGAATAAAAATAGAAAACAAAACTGGCCACATATAAAAAAAATGTGACTTAGAAAGAAAGATGGCGCGTAAGAGAAAAACGTGACGATTTTTTTTTTAAATTGCTATAAAATTTTTCTCAAACGTCGATAAAGAAGTTTCACTTCAAAAATCAACACCGAAATTGTATCAATGCTTTTACTCATTGTAATCAAGTGGTCGCAACAGTTGGTCGCTGTTGCGGTCTCGTGCGGACTGACCGTTGATCGTAAAAAGCCCGACAAAAGTTGCGGTCACGACCGACAATAAAACACTATTTTACTCTCAGATTATTTAGTTTTTATAACATGCTTTTTTAATATAATTATTTACTGTTTAGTTATTTATTATATAAATATTTTTCATAATTTTATTTATAGGACGGTATGTAGTTTTGAAAATATCTAGTCTGCGAGTGTCATCAACCGGATCGATATTGCATTGAATGTGATCGATATTGTGTACGGAATTATGTATATTTTATATTATAGTTTAATAACTAAATTTGGTTACATTTGAAGTTCATTATAAGCAATAAAAAGCTCAAGTTATAGTAAAACGAATTAACGACGTTACTGTCAAAGAAACTGTTGTAAAGGCGCTATACAGCTTCCAATACAATATTGCCTTCTCAGTTATTTTCTACTGTATTTCGGTTTTGTATTAATTTCGGGAAAACCGTTTTAAGTTCATTTTTTACATTTTTCAAGTTTTTGTCCATTTTTTCTAATTGCAAATATGTGTTTTTATTCGTAAAAGTAATTATTTAATATATTAATTATTTTCATACTCTAAAATACACTTTCTGCTATACATGATACGCGGTCAGGCGACTTCGTTTCTGACTACGCAGGTCGCCACCGAAGACAGCACGAAAACTGATTGAGTATTCATGGTCATGGTACGGCGAGCCTTTTACCAAAACTGACACGAAAGATGAAACTCCAATTTTACACCTAAATTATAAGTTAGGTCGGATACTCTTAGTATTCTTAAAGCTTATGATAATTAAGACAATAACTAATAATTTCCATACCTGTAACCAAAGACTGATATAAACTGAGGTAGATGCGCCCTATCCACCAAATTCTTTAGTGTTATAAGGAGCTAATTAACACCAGAATATCAAGTGTTCTTACAAAGAACCTTGTTTAAGATTAGAAAAACCGTAACTTTCTCTTTTGCTCTTGCTATCTTCATATATATTTATAATTACACTTAGATAAATATTGTTTGTTTGCGTGTATGTGTGTCAGCGTTTTATTTCGAAGATTTCTTGAAAAATGTTCTTGCAGTAGGGCGGGTCTATCCCAATATGTGTACAGTCTTTGCCTGTAACTAGCTGATTGTATAATATCAGTTTACAACACATTATTTTAATTTAAATGCAGCAGTAATTGGTATTAGAAGTACTAAAAAACATTCCGTTTAGGAATATTACTTGCATTATCAAATTGAGATTGTTTGTTAAGTCGTTAATGAATTGTTGAAATGAATAAAGAGATAGATGTGATTTTGTTTTGTTTTTAATTTGTGTACATTTTACCACGCGAAGCAGTAGATGCACAGAACACATATACTCCAAGAGTAGATGACGCTTTGATATTAAATGGTTTACACACGTTACAATACGTCGCAACAACTGACATGTTGGAAGCAATAATTGCCTATGTTTATAGATACATCCATATGCTTATAGATACATCCAATTTGTCAGAAAAAACTAGGACTTGAACTAACGAACATCTACTCGCAATCCCATAAATACCCCGAGTCTTTCTGAAACTCAAAAAATTGAAGAATAGCATTTAAGAATAGATCCTTTTTATTAAGAAGAAATTCTTCCGTAAAAATAAATGTGAAGAACAGATGACATAAAGAAGTAATATTTTCAAAATTTAGATAATTTTGGAGTAAAAATGTGAGTAAATATTTCCTTCTATCAAGAAAAAGCATTTGAATATTTACATTTTTGCTCTAAAATCATCATCTACAAAAGAGAAATGGTATAAAGAGTTACATATTATATTGATTTAATTCGTATTCGTCACAAATACAAACTGTTGAAGCGGTGAGAGATAGTGGAGATAACAGACAGGAAAGAGTATGAGAGGGTAGAGGTAAGGAGAGCCGTCTCTGTGTATCCAAAAGTGACTGTAGGGGTTCATTTTCACCATTATTGTTCTATTATTTTCAAAAGTGTTATAACAGTCAACACAAAATCACTAAAAGATAAGTATTAAAAGCTCACGATTATTCTAAATCACTCTCAACGTGTTTCAAAGTGACTGCACTACAGACCTTATAATTTATCGGCTTCGTTAGCTAATTGTCCCGACAAATTGTAATGTCTGTAAGCTGTTTTACGTAAGCATCAAAGATAAGCTTGGCGCCTGGTCTTCTCTGACTACCTCGTAAGGGATACAGCGTGAAGATATGTATTTATGTATCAAAGAAGGGGTTACTGACTATTCTAACTGACTTATATTTAAATTAATAATATGATATGAATTATCATTAGTATATCATATTATCACAATATATATGCAACACTAACTCAATGCTCACTTAAGCGTATGAGAGAGTGCGGCTGGAATAAAACGTCTAAAAATATAATTACTCCATTTACAATTTTATAATGAAAATTGTAAAATTATAATCGTGTTGAGGTCGAACGTTGAATATTGGAACATTGGAAACGTTGAAAGGAGGTTCCTAGACAACTCACACTTGAACAAAAAATGTAGAATGCCAAAACTGTTTTCACGAAAAAAGACAGATTGGTTCCTAAGATGGCTCTCCTGTATATCCTATGGATTCGAATTTTCCCATACCGTATTGTATGAAATAATATTTTATTTAAACTTGAGCGATTCTGCTGTGCACATTGTTTTCATCCGATACAATGAAATGATGCTTACATGAAACTGAGTCTATTTGCAAAAAAATTGCCAATTTTACTAATTTTTATGGACATAAGCGCTCGATCAAAAAATTTATATTAAAATTGTTTTCACAGAAAAAAACTGAATGGTTCCTAAGACAATTCCTGTATTTCCTATGGACTCGCATTTACCCATACTGTTCCCGGTAAAAAAAACACTGTATAGTCTATTTGTTTCTGTTAATTGCCAAGGTTATGATGTGTTATAATTATGAATGATAATGTTTAGAAGAATTATATTTACTCGAGATGTGAATATTGTTTATATTAGATTATACTGGTTGTAAAATCAACACCTCGCACATAATATTTTAATATTACAAGAAGATAATATTTGCGTGACATTGACATACTTTGACTAGGCTTATGAGACTGATTACATTTTATTGCACTATTTATTTATTTTTATACGAAGAGGAAGTGCGAAGATAAACCTTATTTTTTTATATTATATGAAATGAATGTTTCTTCGTATGTTTGTCCTAAATGCGTTCATAAATCATTCATCCGACTGTGATCGAATGATGATTTTTTGGTGAGTTGTTACGCCCCGAAATTTCTGAATCTTAATAAAAATACTATGCGAACGAAGTCGCAGGCAACAGCTGGTCTACAAATAGAAATTTTATACTCTTCTTTGATAAGCGTAACACTTGAGAACGGTTGGACTGATTCGCCTAATTTTTTTAAATGTTTGAATCTTCGTGCGGCCGAATAAGGTTTTTAAGGAAAGAAAAATCAAAAAATTTGGCTGGAAAATTTGAAACAGGAACAAATTGGGAGGATACTAGTACTTTAACCAATTGTCTCTAACTTCGAAACTACTAGACTTAATATTAGGTCTTTACCTATGAAATTGCCGTTTAGTAGGTATACAAAAAGTTAGTGTTTTTTTATATATTTCTTTTATTTCTAATAATCAAAGTATGCACCCATGCTATCGATGCATCTCTGCCAGCGCAGTGGTAATTTTTCAATAACCCTCTTCAAGACGTTAGATGTACAGGAGGCAACAAACTCTTCAAAGGCATTTTGTACTGCCTCTCGGGTATAGAACTTTTTTCCTGCCAAGAAGTTGTCCAAATTTTGGAAAAGTAGAAGTCTGTAGACGTAAAACTTCCAACCCTAGCTCTTGTAGCTTAGAGACCGTTTGTTGTGCCGTGTGAGGTCGAGCGTTTTCATGCAGGAGCAGCGGGGACGAGCGATTAACCAAGGCTGGCCAGAGATTTGCGAGTTTCTCCATCATTGTGTCCAGTTCCTCACAATACACATCCGCAGAAATGCTCGTGCCATTTGGTAAGAAGCTGTGATGAATAATTACACCGGCACTAGACCACCAAACAGTAACCATTACTTTTCTACGGGTAAGTTTTCGTTTGGGGCATTGCCTAGGTGCTGAACCAGGATCTAACCAACATGATGACCACTTACTATTCTCAAAAAGAATCCATTTTTCATCGCAAGTGACAATGCGGTTCAAAATCCCTTCGTTTCTCTGTCTATTAAGCAACGCAAGGCATACCTCAACGCGTTCATCGCTCTGGCGATCGTTCATTTCATGTGGCACCCACTTATCAAGCTTTTTTACCTTGCTAATTTGATGCAAATGGACTAATATTGTTTTGATGCTAACATCGAAAGCTGCTGCTAACTCAACAGTAGATTGAGTATCGGTCAGCTTCCACTATCGCCTTTAATTCGTCGTTGTTGACTTTAGTTTTCGGGCGACAACGGTGTTCATTTTTCAGATCAAAATTTCCATTTCGGAAGCGTTCATACCAATAGCGGGTCGTGCGTTTGTTTGTAGTGTTCACTCCGTACACGTAGTTAATGTTGCGAGCCGTTTGTACCGCATTGCTACCGCGACGGAACTCGTATTCCGTAATTACTCGTATTTTTATCGTGTCCATACTGATGAAAAATATACAAATGCAGTGAAAACAAAACAGTAATCAATAAACAAATGACTGAATTTGAAAATAAATTCCATATTTTTAAAATAAAATTCATTTGAGTTTAGAATTTATTGCCAGCCATACTCAAATTACATTTCAAATGGCCAGTGGCCAGTATTGTAGAACGGCAGCTTCATAGGTAAAGGCCTATCATATAAAGTATTCCCAGAGATTATTGGAAATTATAACGACATTTCTTGTTACGGATCTAAAGAAATTATCCTTAGAAATTATGTTCACATTTTTTATATTTTTACGCAGTGTCTGCGAGTTAAATTTGC
The DNA here is from genome assembly GCA_907165235.1 of Zeuzera pyrina. Taxonomy (NCBI): domain Eukaryota; kingdom Metazoa; phylum Arthropoda; class Insecta; order Lepidoptera; family Cossidae; genus Zeuzera; species Zeuzera pyrina. The sequence goes on from OU015629.1 coordinate 24,108,864, forward strand.
ACAATTTTTGGTTTTTGTGCTCGTATTAGCGTGTAATCCGCTGCGCATTAGAAAGCGCTATAAACGTATAAAGGTCGTCGCTCATTTAACAACATCAGCATAACCTCTCCCCAATGGTTGGATTTTGAAATTATGGCTATCCCATGCGCATACGCTCAATTAACAACTCCGTACTGGAATGGCTCGCTCGCAAGCTGTCCGTTTGTGGAAGGCGAGTGAAACTTCCTGTGGCAACCCGCCGTCTGCTTGTTTGCAACACTTCGCGTGCGTGGTTCAGACAAACTTTTTTTTATTATCGAGGCAAATAAGCAAGTTAACTGAAGGAAAGTGATCACCGCCACCCATGGGCACCCGCAACGTCAGGTGAGTCACGGGTGCGTTGCCGATCTTTAAGGTAAGGAGGGGGAAGGGATGATGGCCCACCGGCACTCACTCATCGAACGAAACATAATAGCAATAAATGCTGTTATTTCGCGCCGATATTCTGTGAGAGGGTGGTATCGTGGTATGGTTTGGTAAGATACTCGATGGCAGCCACTCATAGAGACCGCGAGGCGTCAGCTCGCCGTTGTATAGTCGACCGTTGATGAGTGGAAGCTAAGAGGCAAGGCGATACTGATTGGATGACGTGTTGGTAAGTTGGTGTTTACCTTAACAATGCGATCTCAGAATAAAATGGTTATTTACTTATCATAAACGTTAGATTGTTATTTATTGTGCGCTCGGACTCCTTCGACTAAACACTAACGGGAAGTATTGCGCCTTCAAGTAATTATTACTTTGGGGAACGTGAGAAATATCACGAGCTGAGAAGGAGTTATGGAATCGCTACACATCCGGGCCATCGAAATAGAAAAAGAAATTGAAAAGGTACCCATGTGCGAGAACCAAAGTAAACGAAATATTTTTAAGATTACTAAATTGAAACAGCCGAAAGTTTTGTTCTGTCATTCTGTTCTAGAACTGGAAATAGGAACGCATAACGTCGGAAACTCAACTTTTTGTATCCAACAAGAAATTTTTCGATGATCTTGACTATACGCGATTCACAAATCAGAAATCGTATCATATATATCGTATCAATATATGTATATATACACATACATAATATATATTATATGCATATATATAATATATATACATACACATGTACCTATATATACATATATATATAATATTATATATAGTCGTATTTTATTTATGCTTAATTAATATTAATTTATGCTTGTCGACGATCGGCCTTTCCGCCACGGAAAGTTTTCGACGTTTATGAGTAACCCCCAAGGAATCATCACGGTGTCATGACCGTCTGTTTGTTACATGCCATTTTTTCAAAGAAAACCTAGAGAATTTGAATAGAGAGCTTTTTTTTATGAAAAAGGCGGGGGCAAGCGAGCAAGCTAGTCACCTGATGGAAAGTGATCACCGCCACCATGGACACCCGCTACATCCGGGGAATCACGGGTGCGTTGCCGGCCTTTAAGGGAGAGATGGGCCACCGACACTCACTCACCGAACGAAACTCAGCGTTATTTCATGCCGATATTCTGTGAGAGGGTGATATTTAACTGGGCGAGCCGGGCTCTACCACACGATTTGAAACAATTTATTGTTATTTGGAACGATTATAGCGGGAGTCCCGAGCTCGATCCCCGGTCGGGTCAATTCAGGAAACGAAATTTTCAAAATTGTTTTGAACTGTCTGTTACTGACAGCTCCCCCAGGTTGTCGTATGGTACCCTACGACAAGCGTAGCGCTTATGGTTTGAGGTCACATAATTTTTGTAATTGTCTGGAGTATTATTATTATTAACTAGCTTTTTCCCGCGACTTCGTTCGCATGAGGTTCAAAAACACGCAATATCTTTATAAATTATAGCCTAAGTGTTATACTGATGTATAAGCTATATTATTGTAAAGTTTAAAATCCGTTCAGCAGTTTTTGCGTGAAAGAGTAACAAACATCCTTTCATCCTTACAAACTTTCACATTTATAATATTAGTAGGAAGTAGGAGTAAAGTAGTAAATGGGTGGCCTAAAGACAGTCAACCTTAAAAAATCGTCGACTTTTGGGGTTTTATTTTGGGAGCTCAAATAGAAAAAGAATTCGCGGCCATTGTGTGGCACACCACGTGAAAACAAACATGTTTAACACTGTATTACATTCGATTGGTTTTTAATAACTTTTCCAAAAATACACTAAGAATTATCACATTATCTCCAAAAATAGATATAGCTCAGAAACAACTCAAAACGTCGCTAGCATCAAAAATGAGGTGTAGATTGATGAAAACGATCAAGGTAACACTTATAAATACCTGAAAAGAAGGCTCGAAGACAATTTTTGCAGTGTCCGACAGGATTTTCAACAGAAACCGAATTTTCGACCTCGACTTCGAATCTCAATTGTAACCAAAACTTAGTCAGCGTGCGGGCACACACGAGCCACGAATTCACTCGAAATTAGCCAAACGAGGCGCGACAAATCAGTAACTGATGATTTTTGGCTGAAACCGAGACTATGACCGTAATCAGATTTTTTGAACGGAACTGGCTGAAACCAAAAGCGAAATCGAATCTTCGGTTGGCCTATAAACTTTTGTTTTACGATCGATAGTAAGGAATGTTACCTATGTGGGCGAACACGAGCCATAGTTCCCTGATTTTTTATAATTCTTTTCAAGAAGTCATTTTAGTGTACAGTTACGACATCTTTAAATATTACGAAATGCAAAAACTATAAAATTAATAAGTACTGTATTGCTTTTATCGAAAGATCTAATTAGATGTTACTAAATATTCTCTGATACCACCTTAATTAAAAAAAAATATGGAAATATTTTATATTACAAGAAATATAATATTACCTACCCATTAATTGAACTAAAAAAAACTAAAAAATAGTTTGTAAAAAGAATAGTTGTCTTTGATATATGTACGCACCAAATCAACCAATATTTCTGCACGGAATAATGTTTTGAACCCGTTTAACTTTAATAAATTTATATTCAAATTAAAGTCCACACAATAAATAGTTGTATTTGTAAAAACATGACTATTTTAACTTAAGGCGCGTAGTGCCGCAAACAGGCCTCATTACGGTGATTTTTTAGCAATAACCACACGGTCAGTTGTTGAAAAAAAAAAATATGAATCTACATGATATTTATAATCAAGCAGCCAGGAAAAATAGCATTTAAAGTAAATTTTCTTGATAAAAAAAATCCCAAAGTAACCGCTGAACAGAATTTATGGGGAAAAAAGCTGTTTTCGTCGTTAACATATTCTAATAAAATTCAGCAAATATATGTCTTTTATGAATATTAACACATCGATCAGGTAAGATTTTCGATAAAATCAATAGTTTATAAGAAAATACATGGTTTATTGTTTTTTTCTCAAGCCATTTTATTTTGAGCGATGTCGCGTTGTTCCTTCTCTTTCACTTCTATGCGACTCGACAGTGATCGCTGAGGCGTGTTGCTAAACAGTCTTGTGTCACTTGTTCCTCTTGAATTTTGAAATTATAATTGTCCGAATTATGTAATGTTACGTAGACATCGTGTATTGTTGCTCACAACGCTTTAAATACAAAATTTTGGCATCTTAGATCATTCTATATTTAGCTCATTTGTTTACTGTTTTAGATGTTATTTTCGGAAATCATTATTATGTTGTGTTCAAATCTCGACTCGGTCACCACATTTTTTTTCAATTTTAATTTGAAGACAGTTTTTTTTATCGGCCGTTGATAATGTTCTAAATCCATACTTTATATTACAAATGCGAAAGTGTCTGTATGTCTGTCTGTCTGGTACGTTTTGACTTATGAAATTTGACATAGCGATAGTTTGACACTAAGGAATGGACAGTCTACTTTTTCAAGAGAAACTTCTTTATCGACGTATGAGAAAAATTTTATAGCAATTTAAAAAAAAAATCGTCACGTTTTTCTGTTACGCGCCATCATTCTTTCTAAGTCACATTTTTTTTTCAGGTTAACCCCAGTTTTTTTTGGATAAATCGATATGGGTATCAAATTCTAGGTTTTTCGGGGTGCTGATTACGAAAATGACGTTCATTTTCAAATCCAAGATGGCGAATATTACTTTTTTGGATAAATCGATATGGGTATCAAATTCTAGGTTATTCGGGGTGCTGATTACGAAAATGACGTTCATTTTCAAATCCAAGATGGCGAATATTACTTTTTTTGGATAAATCGATATGGGTATCAAATTCTCGGTTTTTCGGGGTGCTGATTACGAAAATGACTTTCATTTTCAAATTTAAGACGGCGAAAATGACTTTTTTGGATAAATCGACATGGGTATCAAATCCTAGGTTTTTCGGGGTGCTGATTACAAAAATGACGTTCATTTTCAAATCCAAGATGGTGAATATTACTTTTTTTGTATAAATCGATATGGGTATCAAATTCTAGGTTTTTCGGGGTGCTGATTACGAAAATGACGTTCATTTTTAAATCTAAGATGGCGAATATTACTTTTTTTGTATAAATCGATATGGGTATCAAATTCTAGGTTTCTCGGGGTGCTGATTACGAAAATTATGTTTATTTTCGAATCCAAGATGGCGATTATTATTTTTGCTTAAGTTTTATCTAATTTAGATTTTTTAGCTTTATTTAACCAATTTCTGTAAAGTTGTAAATAGTAGATCATTTTTCGAAAAATGATTTCATAAAGAAGCTTCACTTCTTACGTGTGTACTCTAATACACACAAACAAAAATTTTTTTTTTAAAATCTACTAAAGGAGTGAAAAGGGGGATGTAACTTTGTATGGGAAATTCTAAACCGCTGAACTAATTAAAATGAAATTTGGTACAGAGATAAACTTTTTCAATTTAAAAAACAGGTTTCTTTATTATCAAAAATCTACCCGTAAAGGGATGAAAAGGGGGATGAAACTTCAAAGGAGAATTAATAAACCGCAAAACCGATTGTGATCAAATTTGGTACAGAGTTAGTATGTACCCAAAAACAAATGTAGGCTAATTTGTTTTTTAAAAATAACGTGGTTTTTATGTATGTGACGTCATCATAAATCCAAAATGGCGGATGTTTTTCAATAGGAAACAAATTTTTTGTATATCACCAAAAATTTGGGTATCAAATGAAATGGAATACGCAGGCAAAGGTTTCTGTATATGTGACGTCATCATAAATCCAATATGGCAAAAGGTCTATTATAGGAAATAACTTTTTTATTTAACACCAACAATATGGGTATCAAATGAAATGGAATACACAGGAGGTTTCTGTACATATGACGTCACCATAAATCCAAGATGGCGGATGTTCTATTACAGAAAATAATTTTTTTGTTCAACACTAACAATATGGATATCAAATGAAAGAGAATACACAGGGGAAGGTTTCTGTTTATGTAACGTCATCAAAAATCCAATATGGCTGATGTTCCTCCATAATAGAAAATACCTAACTTTTTTGTTCAACACTTTTTTTTTGTATATGAGTATCAAATGAAATAGAATACGCAAGGGAAGGCTTCCGTATGCGTGACGTCATCATAAATCGAATATGGCGGAAGGTCCATTACAGAAAATAACATTTTAGTTCAAAATCAACAATATGGGTATCAAATGAAATTGAATACACAGACGAAGGTTTTTGTATATGTGACGTCATCAAAAATTCAATATGGCGGATGTTCCATAATAGTAAATAACTTTTTTGTTCAACACCAACAATATGGGTATCAAATGAAATGGAATACGTAGGGGAAGGTTTCTGTATATGTGACGTCACTATAAATTCAATATGGCGGATGTTCTGTAATAGAAAATAACTTTTTCAAGACCTCCAACAATATAGGTATCAAATGAAATGGAATACACAGGGGTTTCTATACATTTGACGTCATCATTAATTCGGTATGGCGGATAATCCGCAATAGAAAATAACTTTTTTCAAGAACTTTAAAAATATAGGTATCTCCGGTATCCTCCGTAACCCGGAGAAGTCACGGGAAAACTTTCCACGCGGATTAAGTCGCGGGTACAGCTAGTATATAATGTTTGTGTAATAATATACTACTAGATATGTTGAAATCATTTCATAATAATTGAATTTTTCAAACAATGCGTAACAAACTTTCAAATCCACTACAATACGATCTATCCAATTCATTATACATATACTAACTTGATAAAATACAATACGTAGGCACACATATAAATACGTATTCTCACGCTGTGTCCCTAACGGGGTGGTCAGAAAGGCTAGACTTTAGCTAACACAAAAAAATATAATGACTCTTTAAAATAATTATAAACTATGAAGAAAATTTGAAACAAAATGAAAGGGAAATATTAAAATCAGCAACGGAGTGAGTATTTCAAACAACAATTTAATATACTTATAGTTAATAGTTTAAGCTATAAATTCATTACTTCTTTCTTTAATCATATGCAATTTAAAAATAATGGTTACCACAAAACATATTATATTTACATTGATACTGTCTAAAAATGAAAGTTTTATAATTAACGGTTGTAACTTTTTTTTTAACTTATCGATATAAACAGCATGCAAAAGCCTCTCACCGAAGCATCCTCAGGATATACAAGAGATCGGACTTAGCTAACTAGCACTGAATCAACGCACGAAGTTGATTCGGTGCTAGTTAATTGACTTAGTCCGATCTTTGGTATATCCTGAGGAGGCTTCGTTGAGAGGCGAAACACGGTCGATTGGTAGTTTCTGGAGTGTAGCGGAAAATGACTAAAGATTTTATGAATTCATCACATGAAATGGATTTCCGCAAAGTAAAACCTGAGTCTATAAAATAGTAGGAACAATAATATAATTTAGTAAATCAGTACAATAAAATCTATTTTATATTTAAAAGTAATAGTTTTCACACATTGAATAGAATGGCAGCTCTGGTTTTGTTTTAATTACGGAGTGTGTGTAAGAGCATAAACATTTTATAAAGCACACACAATGGTTTATTTTCGATCGATTAGTTATTTTTTTAAAATAATGAAAAAGATTATGTTACATCTGCAGTAAATGAAGCAATATAAAAACTCAAAACCAATGCCAAAATACCCATATTGTTGGTGTCGAACAAAAAAGTTATTTCCTATTATAATGGGTGTTTTTTTAGAGGTATAGAACTTTAAGTTGACAACACTTTTTTAACTGGCGGCCATTTTGTCAGCTGTCAAGTGATTTATGTTCAGTTTGATTTGGCATTTCAACATGAATAAACTGACGCCTGAACAACGCTTCCAAATTGTGCAAATTTATTTAGAAAATCATGATTCTGTTCGAAATACGTATCGCACACTACGTCCATTTTACGGTCAAAATAATCGTCCATCAGAGCAATTAATTCGATTAACTATGGAAAGTTTTCGCACCACGATTACTCAAAATGATAATACGCATCCACAGAGACGTCGTACAGTGCGTACAGAAGAAGTCATTGCTGCTGTAGAGCGTAGCGTAGAGGATGACTCTAATCAGTCTATCCGCCATCGTGCACAGGAATTGGATATGTTGGACACATATCCAATTCCTTCTACTTTCCACTTTATGGAAGATTTTGCGGAAAGATCTTGATTTGTGTGCTTACAAAATCCAACTCATCCAAGAATTGAAGCCACACCTATCAAGGATTGCCCAAAACAAGATTGCCGTTGATCCCGATTTTCATAAGCGAATTTTGTTTAGCGATGAAGCTCACTTTTGGTTCAATAGATACGTTAATAAACAGAACTGCCGTATTTGGAGTGATGATAATCCTCAAGTGTATGTTAAATCACCGTTACATCCAAAAAAACTGACCGTTTGGTGTGCTTTATGGGCTAGTGGAATAATTGGTCCATACTTCTTTAAAAACGATGCTGGCCAGAACGTTACAGTCAATGGTGACCGCTATAGAGCCATGATTACTGACTTTATCTTTCATCAATTGAACAACTATGATGTGAAGGAGCTGTGGTTTCAACAAGACGGCGCAACATGTCACACAGCTCGTGCCACAATTGATTTATTGAAGGAAACGTTTGGTAACCGCATTGTTTCACGTTTCGGACCCGTGAATTGGCCTCCAAGGTCATGCGATTTGACGCCGCTAGACTATTTTCTGTGGAGATATGTGAAGTCGCTAGTCTACGCCGATAAGCCTGAAAGGATTGACCACTTGGAGGATAACATTGTCGCCACAAATGTTGGAAAAAGTCGTTGAAAATTGGATCTCCAGATTAGACTACGTCCGAGCCAGCCGTGGTGGTCATATGCCAGAAGTCATATTTAAATTATAATGTCAGAAGATTATCTTTCGAATAAAGTAAATTTCATGTCATTTTAAAAAAATCGTGTTTGTTTTATTCCATTTCAAAGTTCTATACCTCTAAAAAAACACCCTTTAGAACATCTGCCATATTGGATTTATGGTGACGTCATATGTCCAGAAACCTTCCCCTGCGTATTTCATTTCATTTGATATCCATATTGTTGGTATTGAACGAAAAAGTTATTTCCTATAATGGAACATCCGCCATATTGGATTTATGATGACGTCACATGTCCAGAAACCTTCCCCTGCGTATTCCATTTCATTTAATACCCATATTGTTGATGTTGAACAAAAAGTTATTTCCTGTTATGGAACATCCGCCATATTGGATTTATGATGACGTCATATTTACAGAAACCTTCCCCTGCGTATTCCATTTCATTTCATACCCATATTGTTAGTGTTGGATAATAAAGTTACTTCGTATTAAGGAACATCCGCCATATTGAATTTATGATGACGTCACGTATACAAAAACGTTCCCCTGCATATTCCATTTCATTTGATACCCATATTGTTGGTGTTGAACGAAAAAGTTATTTGCCATTATGGAACATCCGCTATATTGGATTTATGATGACGTCACATACATAGAAACCTTCCCCTGCGTATACTAATTCATTTGATACCCATATTGTTGGTGTTGAACGAAAAAGTTGTTTCCTATTATGGAACATCCGCCATATTGGATTTATGATGACGTCACGTATACAGAATCGTTCACCTGCGTATTCCATTTCATTTGATACGCATATTGTTAGGGTTTAGCATTATCAAGTTCCCCCATAAAGTTTCATCCCCTTTTTCACCCCTTTAGGGGTAGATTATTGATAAAAAAGAAAACTATATACAAAGTTTCATCCCCTTTTCACTCCTTTAGGGGTAGGTTTTAAAAAAAATAAAGTAAAACTATCTCCATGCCAAATTTTATCAAAATCTGTCCGGCGGTTTAGCCGTGAAAACCAAGCAGATAGACAGACAGACAGAGACATTTTCGCATTTATAATATTATATTAGTATGGAATATGGATATTAGTATGGATTTAGAACATTATCAACGGCTGGTAATAAAACTGTCTTGAAATCAAAGTTGAATAAAAAAGTTTGTGGAGGGACCAAGTCGAGATTTGAACTTACAACCTAAGAATGATTCTTGAAAATAAAAATGAATAACAATCAACCGAGCCAAAGACGCATTGTAGTTACCCTCCAAAATCTTGTATTTAAAGCGCTGTGAGCAACAATACGCAATGTCTACATAATATTATACATTAAATTTCAGTTACGATTTAATTTTATGAGTAAGGTTCCCTGTAATGGTTTGATACGGAGAACTCACGATATGTCGTGGGTTTAAAACTAGAATGGTTCTTACCAAGTCATGAATAGCAATTTTGTTACCAATAATATAATATTTATAATTGCATCCCTTTATAAACATGTTTTATTTTATTCGTATTTAACAATTTATTTTTTATATTTGACAACTAAATTTCACAAATCGTAATTTTATGAGACTTATAAAAATGTCAACAAATGTTAATCTTAAAAATTGCCGCTAGGCGGCTATTCATGCACGTGCTGTTTTATTGTGGTGTCGCGTCGCGGAGTTCGTTGCGAAAAGTATTTGGCCACGCCCGCTCAGCTCGATTCTGGCGCGATGCTCAAGGTCTTTGACGACTAAACGCGCCTTAACGGCCACTCGGGTGGATTTGTATATTATAAAATAATGTCTTAACATGACGTAATATATTTAACGATTGCAAGAATAAATGTAATTACGTTTTATTTTCTTCAAATTGTTTATTACTGAGCTATTCCCTAGGTTAATTGATTGCTCTTTTAAACGATACATTTTTTATATCTATTGTATTAAAAGACTTCAATTCAATTGGGAAAAATAACTCGAAATTCATTTAGTAAATAGCAGTTACTGGGTTTTCAGAAGTGGGGATAGGATAGAGGGAGATGACGATACAGAACTGTGACGTTACAAACTCACAGTTTCATAGCCGAGAGCTAGGAGCGCCAGAGACGGAACGTTACCCTTCTTTTCCCATTACTCAACTTTAAAAGCGAGTAACTTGCATTTTTTCATTGTATTTCGAAAATTTTTTCGAAGGTTTTTTCCTGTCTGTTAAGCCTGTTTCATTAGGTTGTTGAGAAATAATCAAGTAGCCTATTTAAAGACGATGATATTTAAAATTGTTTTTTCATACCTACATACTTAATAACATACCATTTCCCATTTGGGGTGGATAGTGTGCAGAAACGAATCACATGACGCGACTACCAGCGATAAGTATTTAGGTTTATAATAAGACATATTGGTTTTACAAGCCATAAGTTATAGGCTCGTAAAACTCAAGTAGTAGGAGCTCTTCTCTATTATAACATACGCGATAAATATATCTTCAGTATGTACCTGCAGTATCATCTGCCTATAGCCTATTCTCACCGCTGAAGTTGCAAAGATACCTTATATTTTTCAAAGAAATTCAAATACATATGTAGACTATTTTACAATTTATTAACTTATTCATAACATTCAATTATTTACGAAGAAAATCTACAGAACAAGAGTGAGTGGTAACAGAAGCTAAGGAAGACCAAGGCTGACTTACGAAGATCAAACAGCCAGTGTTAGTTGACGAAAATGTCAAAAACACTCGCATATCTAGGCGAAAATGTGTGAGGAGAATGGTGAGATTTGAGGAAGCGAAAGAAGTATGTAAGGAAGGTTATGCTTGATACTCCACCAATTCTAACCACCTCGTTAGGGATACAGCGAGAAGATATGTTATGTTTTATTTAAAAACTAAGACAGATATTATTACCCAAAATAATAGACTAGACTATTGATGTAATTGTAAATTCCATGTAGCAAGGAACATATCTTTGCAGGTTGTTCAGAAGCGGTTCACGCGTGTGATCAATGCGCACATCGGAGATGCGCATGCGATGGGACAAAGGCCGATCACATTCATCAGACAGGTGCTTATTAGAATTGAAGATCCGTTGAAATTAAGTGACATTAAATAAGTTTTTTTTTATGAAAAAAGAACAAGCATACTACCTGATGGAAAGTGATCACCGCCGCCCCTGGACACCCGTAACATCCAGGCAATCACGGGTGCGTTGGTGGCCTTTAAAGAAAGGGAGGAAAAGGGGGAGGGGGAATTTGGGCCACCGGCACTCTCACTCACCGAACGAAACACAGCAGTAGATGCTGTTATTTCACCCCGATATTCTGTGAGAGAGTGGTATTTCACCTGGCGAGCCGGCCCAATTATTGCTGCAATTGTGATGTAAATAATACTACATTATAAAAGGATTTAAAAATCCTTAAATATATTGCATCAAATGTTTTGAAATCCATGGTAATAATAATAATAACAAGAAAAGCCAATTGGCAAAGCCACATTGGAAGGGCACATTATTTTTTACAGTACTGTCAATAGCCAAACCTGATTTTTTTAAGTTTTTGCAGTATGGGCGCTGCCTTACACTGCCATTCGGTCACCATTTTGAAAATAATGGTGTAATCCACAGATCTATTACAGATACTTAAAATGCAGCACAAAAGGGAGTACGAGTAAATATTAAAGGTGAATTTTGTTTTCAGCAATAAACTTTGAAAGGATTTCAATAAATGGAGTGTCAATATATGTAAGAAGGGAGTTGAAATAAATGCTTGTAAATTTAAAAAATAATCAAAAAGTTAAGTTTGTTGCATTTGACGGATATAAGAATCAAACAAATATCTGTCAAATGAAACAGCTTATCAGTCTTGAAACATTGAGCCTACCGATAGAGACGAAAATAGGCTTACGACATATATTTCTTTCAATTTAACAATTCGTGACTTGTGAAAGGCTATCTATTAGTTTGTAAATCTGTGGTGTAATCGATTATTTCAATGTAGTTCAAAAAGCTATAAATCACGCGAAAATTTTGTGTAAGTAGAAGTAGGCAGAGCTGTTTTGTAGATAATAAAATTTAAGCTATTTTAATTTTTTATAACAACTTTCATAATAAAATAGTTATTTATAAGCAGTAATAAAAATTTCAAAAATATCCAACTTTATTGTACTGTTAGGTGCAGAGATGTGACTTATTTAAGATACAAGTACTTGAAATACAGATATAAGATACAAAATACGTAGTTTCATCTTGTATCTGAAATACTTTTCTGAATCTTTATTTTGTACCTCGTATTTAGATACTTCTTTTTGGTACCGTAGTATTTTGTAAATACGAAATACTATTTATTGACTGGCCCGTTAGCGCAGTGGCATATGCATCTGCTTTCCAAGCTAGGGTCCCGGGTTGGACCCCGGTCAAGTCAATATAGGAAACGAACTTTTCTAAATTGGCTTGGAGTCATTTGCAATTGCATTGGAGTGGAGTTGGGTGTGTATTACTGGGAACTCCCCCAGAGTTCGTTGTGTGGTACCCATAGTACAAGCTTACTGCTTAGTTTGGGGTCACACAATCTGTGTAATTGTCTGGAGTATCATTATTATTATTACGTTACGGTATCGTCGCAACGCATTAGTAAAATTCCTTTAACTGTATCAAAAATGTTTCATGTTAGTTAAAAAACAATGCGCGCGAATAAAATTTTTCGCGTTTGTTAAATTATAGATTTTATAATATTAATTATAGATATATAGATTTTAATAGTATATATATAGATTTTAATAGTTTATATATATAGATTTTAATAGTTTATATATAGATTTTAATAGTATATATATAGATTTTAATAGTTTATATATAGATTTTAATAGTTTATATATAGATTTTAATAGTATATATATATAGATTTTAATAGTTTATATATAGATTTTAATAGTTTATATATAGATTTTAATAGTATATATATAGATTTTAATAGTTTATATATAGATTTTAATAGAATATATATAGATTTTAATAGTTTATATATAGATTTTAATAGTTTATATATAGATTTTAATAGTATATATATAGATTTTAATAGTTTATATATAGATTTTAATAGAATATATATAGATTTTAATAGTTTATATATAGATTTTAATAGTTTATATATAGATTTTAATAGTATATATATAGATTTTAATAGTTTATATATAGATTTTAATAGTTTATATATAGATTTTAATAGTTTATATATAGATTTTAATAGTTTATATATAGATTTTAATAGTATAGATATAGATTTCAATAGTTTATATATAGATTTTAATAGTTTATAGATTTCAAATGTTAATCCAACAATAAACAAATATTTTTAAAATATAACGTCTGTTTGCCGACTTTTGCCCTTATGGAGCGACTTTTCTCTTTTGAGGGGATGATAATGAGACCCCATCGAAGAAAAATCAGTGGTCAGATGTTTGATGAACTGGTTTTATTTAAGTGTTTTATAATTAGATTGTAGAAAACACATGTCTCAAAATAAAAATTTAAATATTGTACAAGTACTATTTTATTTTAAAAAAGTAATTTGAAAATACGTATTTTGTACTTGTATCTTGTATTTCTTGTATCTGATATCTCAAATCTTACTTATTACTTACTTAAAGGTATCTTATCTCTGTAGTATTACATATTATAGTACATATATTCAGTATATTAGAATTAAGTAATCCAGGGACAAGTAGTATTCCAGAAACTTTTAATGAGGTATTTTGTACATTTCTGGTTAGGTGATAGCATGCCTCGCATTGCCGGAGCTAATAGAGAAGGGAGACTTTCCATCAGACGTGAAGCAACGCGCGAAAGATATCCTTGACGAATGCGGGTAAGTCTTTTAAATACTTGTACCTACAGTTTTTGTAACAGGTTCACATTTTATTTAAAGGTGTAACGATTCTTACTACTTACTTACATATTCGTCACGCTGTATCCCCAATCCAATGGGGTAGACAAAGACAGAGAATCTGTAGAAAATAAGGCTGACTCTCGGCCGCATACGTAGAGTTGTTGTGTTGGGCATTTCCCTTGGACGATGGACGATGAGCATCTCGTTTAGTTTTACATTTAGTACATAATAATAAAAAACAATGCACAGGGATAAAGATTTTCATGTTCGTTAATTTTAATTTTTTGTAGTTATGTTGAAGAATGATAACTTCGGATCCGAATAATTACAATTATTTGGACATCTAGGGACATTATCTATATCTATATAAGCGAAACTCCACTCACTGAGTGACTGACTGACTCCTCACGAGATCTCCGAAACTACGGGTCCGATTGACTTGAAATTTAGCATAGTTACTTCTTTTGTGGTATAGACGCTCACTAAGAACGGATTTTACGAAATGACTCTGCTACGCGCGCGAAGCCGGGGCGGGTCGCTAGTATACGTACGTTTATGCGATTTAAACATTTTTGTATTTGCGACGATGTGAAGAACGAATTAAAGACAATCGCAAGCGATCGTGTGTTTGCGTCGCGTGCGACCTCGACTGGCGCTACAATTTTCACCCATAATTACCCTAAATATTGCCGTTGTGTGCACGCCACAGCGCGTGCGTACTAGCGCGTACATATACAAATCGCATACGCTATCTTTCTATGAAGACATCCTACTATCACGTGTATACTGTGACAGAGAGGAGAGGTCGGAAAGCCAAGCATTGCTGTCCATATATTATACTTCTTTCGCCTCCTCAAATCATCATTCTCCTCACACTCTTTCGCTTAGGTATGCGAGTATTTTCGACATTTCCGTCAGTTTGCTATTCGACTTTCGCAAGCCAGCTTTGACCTTTCTTGTCATACGCTACTACTCACTTTCAATCATTCTTTCTATCCAACTTTGTATAAAGTAAACGATTTTATTGAAGATAAAACAGTAGTCTAGAAATGATCTTCTCTGCACACGCATTGACTGGCTTAATGAAAATATTGTATTTTAATAAACCTTTTGTAAAATGAAGTTGAAAAAATGATACCTGACTAAGTTTCTTCTCGGTTCTTCTCAGTGTCCAGGTTTTCTATTTGAACCGAACTAAAGTAGATTTGACGTTCAATAATACCTTGTAATTGGGTTTACTTGAATAAATTGATTTGACTTTGACTTTATGTACCTGAACTATCTAAATATTTCTTTCTTCATTTTTACGATAACATCCAACTTTGTATTACCTATACTGAATTCAAATATAACGAGTTTTTTTCAGTGGCGGGTCAGTGGGGGCGTATACATCATCACTTGGCGTTGATTCGATCCGGCGCCACGTGGCCGAGTACATCGAGCGGCGCGACGGCCACCCGGCCGACTGGCAGGACATCTTCCTCAGCGCCGGGGCCTCTAGCGCCATTCAGAACTGTCTAGAGTTGTTTCGCAACACTATCGACGGAAAACCATCTGGTGCGCTCCTTCTTATATAAATTATTTGGTTAATTGTAATGAAAATTTTGTTGTCAAACTTATCGAGGTGTTTTAATGAGATGTCTCTTTCTTTCGAAAGAAGACTTCGAATAGTTCTAACAGAAGCGAGGCTTCTTCGCACTGCGTATAAAATAAAGAATATTAAATAATCTATCCATTTCATTGACTACGTTGCCAAAAAAATAATTATTATGACTTTCATGTCTTCAAATGTCATCTCATCAAATGTCTTACGTCTTACTGCTATCTTTAAATTCCTCACAAAAAAATTGCTTTGTGGTTTATTGGTTGTGTGTGTGGTGATGGGCCACCTGCACTCTCACTCACCGAGGGAAACACAACAGCAATAGATGCTGTTATTTTACGCCGATATTCTGTGAGAGGGTGGTATTTCGCCGGGCGAGCCAACCTGGCTCTACCAGTCTTATACTAAATATGTTATGTTTTCATTTCATACATAATTATGTATTTATCATAAAGTTTAACAACATTTCGATATTTTTCCCTACTTCAGTTGTCCAGGAGACGAAGCGCTTTCAGTTGCCCAAGAGATACCAAACCGAACTGAACTAACCGAGCAGTACAGAAAATAGTTGATCACCCACTTACAGAGTCCTTACAACTGCGAAACATTTTTAAGATAGAATTCTCATATCGTGCATGTGTTTACTCGCAGGTGTGCTGGTTCCAATCCCGCGGCATCCACTGTACTCGACAGTACTAGCTCATTATGGTCTGGTACAGGTTGGTTACTACTTGGACGAGGATCGCAACTGGGCGCTGAGCACCCAAGAACTGCAACGCGCATTAGACGTTGGACGGAGCCGCTGTGCCGTACGCGCACTTGTCGTCATCAACCCCGGGAACCCCACGGGACAGGTAATGATTAATTAGGCTCTTAGCGTAGTAGTTGAACATTAGACTTCCAAGTCGAAAGCCCTAGGTTCGATTTCCGGTTCACTTTAAGACCTGAATTTCTAAATTAATAGAGTTAAGACATAATGAATTCCAGTTGAATTCATTATCACATTATGAATATTTCCAATGTTAACTAGGAATATTGCACACTGAGAATCAAAGTGACTCAATACAAAATTTGTGTTTTTTGGGAAATGAAAAAAATGTGTTTGCGTGTGAGGGAGTTTCTGTTTCATTACGCCCTAACTTTTTGTTTTAAAAAGCTATTTAAAAAATTAAACTTTCTTAAGGCGACGCATTCATAAACAATAATTTAATCTAAAATAGACCTTCTGTTCTATGCAAACGTGCGCGCGCTAGCTTACGAAAAATGCGGAAAAAAACTGTTATTTTCGTTTATTTCAAAAATATAATTGATTTTAAAAAATCAAACTGTAATTTTGAGGAATATATTTAAAGTAAACTATACAGAAAATTTAGAAATATAAATCGGTCCCATTGCTCCGAAAAATGTAAATCTCTGTTTTGTTTCTTTGATATTTTTTTTTGTGTTACAAAAGTTAACCAACCGTGTATCGCAACTGTCAAAATGAAGTCAATGAAATGAAAAATCGGGATACCAAATATCACTGTCATACGTTTTGTAGTCACTTAGAAAAATTGAGATTCCTGGCGTCAAAAATTCCAATGCGTCACCTTAATGTTCTTTAAACTAATATCAACTAATACAATTGAAATTAAATTAAAATATAATTAAATTAATACAGCAAATCACTTCCCAAAAATACCTTGCAGAAATATGTCTCTTTATTACTAAAAATGTTTAGATATCAGTTACTTATTTTGAAAGAAGTCACTTTAATTCTTAAAAAATAAGAAAATGTTACGCTTCAATTGAAATAAATTCACTGTTATGCTGTTCGTAAAAGAATGTAATATATTTGTATCGAAAAAAAATATTTTTATATTTGAAACGACTTAAATTAAGTAAATAAATATTAAAACAGAATAAATATTTAACATTGAATTCACATTCTCAACAAGTTTAAGTTTTCACAAAAAATCTCAAGAAATTTAACTGCTTACTTTCTCATGAAAAAAAACGTAATGAACTTCTGATACTGTTATTACGTCTTAACAATTCTGCGTACAACTTTGCAACCTATAAGGTGGCTTCTCCATACTAATTATAACATTATAATTATACAATTATCTTTACTACAAAAATAACATTTTTTTTATCTGTACTTCTACATTTATAATATACTCATTTACTTTATAAGTCCATACTCATGAAAATCGACTGTTACAGACTATACCATTCCCACCCGGATGCCACGAAAAGGGAATAGATAAAATAAATTTTGAAACTAATTTGGAAACTTTTTAAATAAAATTCTTTTTGAAAAGGAATATATGTATAATGCAATTTACCAACAAAAACAATACTAATTTTACAAATGAAAAACAGAAAAGTATAAAAAGTGGGTGTGAGGGTGGAGTGTGGAGTTTATCTAATCAAGTATAAATAACTTTTAAATTAACCTTTGAAATTATAATTTACATATTATGATATAATAAAAACACTTTGATCACTGGCTTATGCTATATACTATTGTTCCATATTCATGAATTCCACTCTCGAACGATATCTTCAAATTTTAGACAAGCTTTTCATAGTTCTTTACTTTTTCACATAAACCTCTGAACACTATTATTAGACATGTCACGGCGAGGTGGCAAAATAAATATATATAGTTTTAATAGTGAATATTATACCATTCTTGGTTATGGAATTTTGTGATGAATATTATCTTCACATCATGTTAATTTTTCTGACTTTTACTGAATGATATAAGTTCATTACATCGTCTTTGCTTTATAATAAAATAGAATATAATATCTAGAGGAAAAAATCTTGTCCTCACCCCATCACATCCTTCTTTTATCTCTCAGGCTTTTGTTTTTTTTCATATTTCAAAAATGTTCTTCTATTCTTCCAAAAACATATTTAAATTTTTAACTTGCGAGTTCTACAATTAATTTCTCTGACAACCTCTAAGTCCATAAAAAAGGTAGAATAGGAAAAAAAAATGTTACAAGACGTACAGACAGACGGACATTTATTTCAATGTCAACGAGGCTTGGTGACAGTAAGAGGTAATTTTTAATACAGGTGCTAACACGTGAGACAATCGGGGAGATCATAAAGTTCGCGCACAAAAACAATATCTTCGTGTTCGCGGACGAGGTGTACCAGGACAATGTGTACGCGAAGGAGAGCAAGTTTTACTCGTTCAAGAAGGTAATTGAATGGTGTTTGAGTATTATTAGGATTTCTTATTTATTGAAATAAAAATGCATTCATTTCAGTAAATCTCGTAAGTTTTTCGAACGCGACTTGGCTCGCGTAGATTAAAAATTTGTAGCAGTTTCTTCATTTGAAATCGCCCCGTACCACGTCTGTATGAGAAAGTCAACCCAATCAATACAAATTGTATCTTTATCGTGAACAATTATGTTTTCCTGTACACAAACTTTCGCACCCCTTTTCATTCCTCTAGGCCGCACTGGTTCCCAAACTTATTTTGTCTACTGAGTCGAGAGCTCATGCAGTCGTTGTCTAAGATGCCTCCTAGCTAAATGAAATTACAAATCACCCCCCAGGCCTCTACACAACGCCCCCATTTTTTTTCTGGGTCTCTTACCGCCTCCCTTTAGGCCTGCAGCGCCCACAAGGGGGCGTTATCGCCCACTTTGGGAATGGCTGCTCTAGGGTCTAGGAGTTGAAGAGTCATTGTCATTGAAGCCTCGAATGGTTTCAAAAAGCGTCACAATACGTATTTATTTCATTAATTGTGTGATGATGATAACCATGAATAGCGAATTTCAAATAAATGTGATCAAAAAAACGTTATTGCTCATACAAACTTTGTTACAACAAAGGGGGGCCCTTTGGAGAAAAATTCAAAAAAATGCTGATATACGTGTTTCATTGTATCGAAGAACATTAATACTACTTTTCAAGACATAAAATTAAGTAATTCCTGTATAATTTCGGTTAAAAATGTATAAAAACTAACTTATACAGAAACTTTTTGTAAACTATTGGTTATATTTTTTGTTTGATGTACATAATGACAATAGTTCGTTTACGTTTTCGTTACATGTTTTTCATTTATCTTTGACGTACTTTTTTTATTCAGGTAATTATTATTCCTAAACAATATCTATCCTCATTCATTACCTTTCACCCTCTTTGGGATTGATTTTTGAGACATCTCTACTTACAGTTCGGCCGCTGAGAGAATGCGTTCCTAATCGTAATCGAATGGGCGACGTAACTTTGAAATGGCGTTGAATTTACTCTAAAAATATTTTTATTGTTTATTTTCCCAACTAACGAAAAATTAACATTAAAAACTATATTATTATGTAAATGACAATAAATGTTATAATTTCGTGTAATGTTAAATAAATAGGAAAGCAATATTTTTTTAAATCTATACTGCGCTGTGACAAGTTATGTCAACTATTTATTTTTGTAGTGATGTGCCAAAATTAACAGGCAATTGTAACGTTGTCTGTCGTTATACTATATTATAAAATATATTTTTTTTGAGATATTTATATTGTTGATTTTTATATTAAGTAGTAAGAATATCACTCTCGCCTATTTATTTTAATTACGCTAGTTATATTCAGAAATTAGAAGCCAGACAAACAAGTATTGAAACTTATGTTACTCTTTTAGTATTATAGTCGGTTGAAGAAATAACAGTGTTACTTTTTACCCATCACTAGTCATGATCATCTGATAGACGACAGGAACGCATTCTCTCAGCGGCCGGACTACAAACAATGTCTACAATATAAATTCAATATCATTTTTAAATTTTAAATTTCCACACAGCGATTTTGATTGGGCTGGCAGGGCATATTAGTCAGTCTGGACTTTGCCTTTCATAAATATACTTCACGTTAATCGCGACTTCGTCCGCGTAGAATTTAATAAAGTAGGGTGTCCGATTGGACTTCCAAACTTAACAATAAAACGCAACAATTTTTTACGATTTTTTTTACAATAATTTGTTACACGTATATAAATGTATAATGTTAGACTACATAAAGCGAAGTTGGTACAGATAGAAAAGAGGACACTAGCGGCGTTCCGTTTCATTTATGCGACAGATCTATTGCCACGTTTCTCTAACATCTTTGACAGTCTTGAGAGCAGGGGGTGTCAACTTTGTATGGAGCTATTGCAGACTTTATATGGAAACAAAATGAAAGTGACAAGAGATGTAGAAAGAAAGAAGATAGGAAATACCAGGGAATTCATTACAAAATATAATTTATCGATATTATTTATCAATGTACTGATATCGATTATTGATACTGAAATTTTATTTATTTTGCTTATTTACTATAATTATTTGAGTACTACATATAAAAATGACAATAATCATTTGATTATTTGATTATAAGTAAAATATTCATTTTACTTCATTAAACAAAGATATTTATAAATAATTTGAACAAAATTAACACATTTTGCTATCGATATTGATAATTGAATAAACTACTAATTGAATTCAATAATATAGCAACCCTGTTTGATGAAATCTCAAAGACTTTACAAATCGAAAAAAGTTCTTCATGACCGTCGATTATTTTTTATATTTGTTTTTAGCTTTTCTGTGTTTCGCATGAGCTATTCTCCCCCTGATCACTGGAGGAAACTCGCATTGGTGTGGTTGAGAATTGTGGATCAAGACAGTGACTTTTGAAAGGATTGTTGTTATTATATCCACATTTAATTGTAATAAGAACTCGTGAAATTAAAAAAAAATATCACTAATTCTGTTTGTTTTATTAACTTTCCAAGTTCCATTAGCTTGCTATCCGTTGAACTAAATAAAAATAAGCGAAAACTTAATAGTTGAAACATTAACTTTATCAAGTAAAGTTTTCGCTAATTTTTATTTAGTTCAGTCATCTAAGAACATACGCTCAGAGTACAGTTGAAATCTCCGCCATTTAAGTTTATGGAAGCATTACCAGGTGGCGCATAGTCTACACTTTTTTTGTGTGGAGTTGTAATTCTTCTCCTTGGAGTATATGTGTTCTGTGCTTGAGAGCTTCAGTTCTCAATATAAAGCTTTGTGTTAAAAGTGTGTATAAAAAAGGATCTTTTTGTTGCTAATACCTTATTTAAGTACAAAAGGATTCATCAGTACACGTGGCAAAGGAAGGATGAAAGGAGTATAATTGATTTACGCCTGGTGAACAGTCTGCTCAAAAAACAGGTTATGGACACGAGAGCCCACTGAGGAGCCGATCTGGGAACGGACCACTTTCTAGTGGTAACTACAATAAGGGGTCTGTTTGCAGCATGGCGATGTCGCGTAGCGTCCAAACCTGCAGCAGTCTGTCGCATCAAGGGATGATAACTGCAAGATGCGACCACCAAGAATGAATATGGAAAGGTAGTATCCGGTAACCTTGAGGATAGATTGAAAGTGACGAGCGAGGATGTTGAAGAATGTCGGCAGAACCTTAGAGATAGTATGATCGAGGCTGCGAAAGAAGTATGTGGAATGCATATTATTGGGAATGGTAAAAAGCGTGATGTGTGGTGGGATGGTGAGGTACAAGAAGAAGAAAGCATGGTGTGACTTACCTTGCTGTGAAAAATAGCTGTAGTATGAAGGATTTGATGAAAGAGAGATATAAGCTGCAGAAAGCAGAAACGAAGGCACTAGTGAAAAAGAAACGTGAAAGGTGTAAGGTGTTAGACAAAAGCAAGACGTCGGAGGGAAATTCCAAATTATTTTGGAATGTAATACGTAAGTACCGAAGTGGTCCGACACCTTGCAGAATGTCAAACGCGGTCCTAGTTACAGACAAATAAATAAATAAATAAAAAATAAATGAATAAAGTGCGTTTGAAACAACATCATCTGCTAACAGACAAAAAGATTTTCTGCAGCGATGGAGTGATTTATTATAGAGAAATGTATGAGAGTGACAAATCTGTTTCTGACACAGAGCGATCCTAACGAATCGTCACACTCGGGTCAGGAACTAGAGGAAGTCATTCATATGAAAGAGATTGATGAAGATAAGAAGTCTGAAATTTGGAAAAGGTGCAGAAAATGATGAGGTGACTGCTGAGAAGATCAAGTATGGGTCTAAGATACATTCTGTAAACTGTGCAATCTTTGCTGGCAGAAGAGAGAGGTTCCGAAGGACTGGCGCACCGCAGTCGTAGTACCTCTCTATAAAGGGAAGAACTCCCATTTAGACTGCACGTGCTATAGGGCCATCAGTTTGGTCAGTTTAGCAAGTAAAGTCTATATCAAGGTATTGACTGAACGTATGAAAGGCATTTTTGAAAGATATTTGTGGGACAAATGGTTGTCTAAGATGCCTCCTAGCAAACACAAGGTGGTTTTAGGAACGGTAGAGGTTGTAAGGATCAGATTTTTTCGCTCCACGGAATCGTGAGGAAGTTTCTGGCCATAGGCTGGAAAGTTTTCTGCGCATTCGTGGATCTTGAAAAGGCATTCGATAGAGTAGTAAAAAAGAAATTATGGAGTCTTCAGCCTGAATATGACGTGGAGGGCCCTTTACTGCAGGCTGTGAGGTCATTATATCAAAGCCACTGAGCCTGTATAAGGATAGATGGTAACTTGTGGCCCTGGTTCGAAGTCTATTCAGGCGTCAGACAGGGCTGCGTGATGTCTGCCTGACCATTCGTGCTGTATTTGGACAGGTCTTCAGATATTGAAAAGTAGTGTATGAATGGTATGATATGTGATGGTACAGTGGTAAACTGCCTTTTGTACGTTGACTATGCTGTGTGTATATCATCATCAGAAGCAGGGTTGCAGATACTAGTTACGTGCATGAAACAAGAATATGAACGTGAACAAAACCATGATTCTGGTGTTAGAAAGGGAAGCGGTACAGACGAAATGTAAGATTTGGGTACATAGAAAATGTCTAGAACAAGTGAATGAAATTATGTATAGGGAGATGAGAGTTGGATGTGGAGAGACGCGTAATAAACTGAACGGTGCTCTGTTCGCATTACAGTAGGCTGTGTGAATATATTTAACTCAGCCGAAATGGCCATACACAATGCGGTGTTGGTTCCAACTTTATTATGCGGTAGTGAGGCCTGGATATGTCCGAAATCGAGTGAAAGTAAGTAAATAAATGAAGTAGAAATGAGAAATATGTGCGGTGTCACCCTTGCGGAAAAAACAAGCAATGAAGGGATACGCAGTATGACAGGGTTGCATGATGTGTCATTGTAAAAATAAAGAAAGTAACGCTTAGATGGTTCGGGCACATAGAAAGAATGAGTGATGAAAGACTGACAAAGAAAATCTATAAAGCGAAAGTAAAAGAAGCTAAGGAAGACGAAGGCCGACGGAAATGTCAAAAGCACTTGCATACCTAGCCGAAAGTGTGTGAGGAGAATGATGAGAGATTGAGGAAGCGAAAAAAGTATGTAAGGACCGCGACACTTGGCGCCCCGTCCTCTCTGACTACACGTTTTGGGATACAGCGTGAAGATATTTATGTATTGTCCAAATAATTTTTGTATTTTGCGTTCTTGGTAATTTTCCGCTGTTTCATGTATGATGATGCTGCTCTTTTCTTTGTCATGCGTTTATTATCCGGCTCGAAGGACCAGATCTTTGGATTTCTTTTAAATTAAAAAATAAGGTGCAACAATTTTTACGCTTTTTGTTTTTTACAATAATTTGCTACACGTATAAAATGTACAATGTACTATATAAAACGAAGTTGATACAGACAGAACAGAGGGCACGAGTGGCTCTCCGCTTCTTTTATACAGCAGAAACAGCGCCATCTGTTGCCATGTTTCTCTAATATTTTCGGCCGCCTTGAGAGCTCCAGCTCTCAGTATAAAGTTATTCTTGCGAAGCAGTAGCGGTCTCAGCTTCACGGTCAGCTGCGGTAACGGGGAGTGGACACAGTTTCGAAAATGCGCTGTCGATGATGCCCGTCGCAGTATAAATTTGTGCAACTCTGGAGACGCCGTCTTTTCCTGGGAAAACACCAAATTCTCCCCATCTTGCTTAATGACTGCCAGGTGTTATTTCTCCTTTGTTTTGTTTCCACTTGTTGGGCCACGTTTGCCACGTTTCTCTAACTGCCCTTTTCCGGGGCTACGAACGGAGATAGATTACTATCTCCGTTCTAAATTTCATCAAAGTCAGTGAAGCCGTTTAAGAGTAGAAGAAATAAGATGATACTCATACAGATTTTTAAAACACAATTGAAACTTGGTTTCGTAATATGCTTTTAAAACTGTATGATCGGAGATATGATGCTGATAATTCTTTATATTGTGTAGGTAGTCTGCGAGCTGGGCCCTCCCTACAGCGAGCAAGTGGGGGTGGTTTCGTTCATGTCGATGAGCGGCGGCTTCACGGGCGAGTGCGGGCTGCGTTGCGGCTGGGCCGAGCTTTTCAACGTCGAGCCGCTAGTGAAGGACCAACTCTACAAGTGTATCAATGCCACGATCTGCCCCGATACTCTGGGACAGGCCGTTGTAGACTGCGTCGTTAGTATCAGACAATCACACCGATATAATCACAAAAATATCTTGATCGATGTCCCAATTTCTTGAATAAAATATGAGAGTACCTGAGACAATTCTCAGAAATAATTCACTTTATTTGAGTTTATTTGTTTGAGTGTATTTGAATTTAAAGTTATTTTGTACTTTTCAGTGTTTTTTTGTGAAGTCGATTTAACTATTTTCTAAAAAAGTTTTTTTAAGTCAGTTAAGTAATGAGCGACAACCTTAAAGTAGTGATGGATATATTTGCACTTTAGGGTACATGTCCATTGACACGTTTCCACGCGGACTTGTCATCGCTCTCTTGTAGAATACAGTTGAGAAAGTGAAAAAGTGATAAAATGTATGCAGAATTAATTGAATAATACTTTACAGTATGAAGAAGTATGTAAGGAATGCGAAGCTTGGCGTTCCGTCCTGTCTGACTACCCCGTTAGGGATACAGCGTGAAGATATGCATGTATGTATACTTTACACTTAAATAGTAAATAAACAAAATGATCATGGCGCCACGCGCTGGCAGAGCGTGACGCGGGAAGTAGCTCTTATCTCCTCTAACGCGTGAAGCTTCGCCGTAAGTAAAAGCGAGACAGTGCTATTTCGTCGCTCTGAATGCGCAAGTCCAATTCAATGTGCAACAACGGTCTCGTCCCTGACGCTTTAATTTTGCGTGTAATCTAATATTAAATCGAGTATTAATTTTCTATATTACTTACTATAAAACACAAATATATTACAGAAGTGTAATATTACAGAAGTGTAGTCATTCAATTGTATATTGATTAGCGTTGTTAGTATGAAATTAAGTATAACATGCTACGTTGTTGACTGAATAAGGGTCAGTGTATGTGAGGTAGGCGTGGTTCTCGAACCTCAGTTGAGTGGAACATAGTGTTCTTTAAGATATTGTATAGACTCAGGTGTCACCCTGCGGAAATCCATTTCATGTGATTAATTGCTAAAATCTTTAGCTATATTTCCCACCCAAACTACACTCAACGCTCAAACCCGGACTCGGTCAGCTAACCAGCACCGACTCGGTGCTGTTAGCTGACCGAGTCCGATCTTTGGTATATACTGAGGATGCATCGTTAAAAGGCGAAACACGTGTCGATTGGTGGTTTTTGGAGTTTGAGCGGAAAATAGCTAAAGATTTTAGGAATTCATCACATCGTGATTCTTTTAATCTATATACATAGCTATCGTTGGTGGTATTGGCAGGTGAAACCGCCCGCGCAGGGCGAGCCCTCATATGACCTCTGGGCGAAGGAAAAGGCGGCTGTGCTGCAGTCACTCAAGGACTGCGCTGAGATGATTGTCGACAACTTCAACCAGATTAAGGGATTCAAGTGCAACTTGGTGCAGGTTATTCAATCCAAAATGTTTTGTTTAAGTTAGTTTTGAGCGTTAAATCTATTACCCTATTACCTACTAAATTACTAAAAGTCACTGAAAAAAGGATTAGGGTTTTATACCGAGGGGGGGATTTCGAGGTTCAAACAACCCTCCCTACCCAAAATAAAAACACAGTACGGCCTTTTAATTAGTTAGGTATTATGTAGTATTTAACATTCAAATTATTTCCTAAGGTGATTAATAAAATATGTGGGCGTCCAAGCAAAAAAGGTCCAGTAGTCAGCATTTAGATTTCGAGATATACGCAGTTTTGTAAAGTTTGGTGCAAAATGGCATTTCGTGATTTTAATTGATTATTAATTGATGCTCAATTAATTACAAGTTCTTATAGTAAATGACTTTATATGATGTTTCTAAGTAGAAATAAACAAGTAGAAGTGTGTTTTTTTTCAATCAAACTTTAAAAATGCCTTTTCTCAAAACAAGCTTTTTGAGAGTTTCAACTTTAAATGTCTGCTAAAAAAAATATTTGCCAGTTTATGAATATTTTTTTAATCCTTATTATCAATTGACTATTCTAAATTCCGAGTCTAGTCTTAACTCAATACCCTACTACTGGACCCTTTTTGCTTGGACGCCCACATATAATTACTAAGTATAATTCTTTTTTTTTATATCAGAGAGGGCCAACGAGCAAGCGTGTCACCTGATGGAAAGTGATCACATCTTTTTTCTGTCAAGTGGTTTTTACCCCCCTCGAAAGCAATCCTCGGTACGCCAATGATTTATAGTGCATAAAACTCCTGTAGGTTCGTCATCTGTTTATTTAAATATCATAGTCTATGTGCTTTACAGATGCATTTTAAAGCACTTCGTAATTGGTTAAAATAGCAACAAAATAGGTACTATTTACCCTTATAAAAAATATAATCCACTACAGTTGTAAGCTTTAAACATATATTCGACATAAAATAATAATAGTTCATACACTTACTATTAAAATATGACTCTCTTTCGGATATAATTTGTGCTCTCATCTTAACAATGACTTTGCTTCGTACTTGTAATAAATAACAATCAATGTTTGTTTGTTTGTTCGGATTTTATGCGCTGCCATACCATTCATTCCAACGAATTTGGAAATTCTGAATGCGATGAAATTTGGTATGGAGATAGGTTGAATCCTGAAGGCTAATTTAAAAATAAAACACGTGTAGTCGCGGGCATCTGGCCGTCAGCATAAAATGAAAAAATATTGTATAGATATTTAATTGTAAAGTTCACATCACTTAATGATTAAAAGTAGCAAAGTTGTGGAAGCTGTTAATTTTTAATTGCGTAATATGATGTATAATAAAAAGTCATAAATAATAAATTTATAAAGAAATCTATTAATTTTAAATAAGTATAATAAGTTGTGCCTTGAGTTACTCAAACTTACTAATTTCGTTACTCGTTTAAATACATATTACCCTTTTTTTATGTATCTCTAACGGGGTAGTCAGAGAGGACGGAGCGCCAAGCGTCGCGATCCTTACATACTTCTTTCGCTTCCTCAAATCTCATCATTCTCTTCACACGTTTTCGTCTAGGTATGCGAGTGCTTTTGACATTTCCGTCTGCTAACACTCTGGCTATTTGATCTTCATAAGTCAGCCTTGGTCTTCCTTGGCTTCTTTTACCGCTCACTTACGCTCTGTAGATTTTCTTCATCAGTCTTTCATCACTCATTCTTTCTATGTGCCTGAACCATCTACGCATACCTTTCTTCATTTTTACAATAATATTGTTGTGCAACCCCGTCATACTGCGTATCTCTTCATTGCTTATTTTGTTCGCAAGGGTGACACCGCATATATTTCTAAGAGATCGCATTTCTACTGCATTTATCTTACTTTCATTCGATTTCGGACATATCCAGGCCTTACTACCGTACAATAACGTTGGCACCAACGCCGCATTGTGGATGACCATTTTGACTGGTATAGACATATTCACACTGCCTACAAATGCGGACAGAGCACTGTTCACTTTATTGCTATCTGCTACCCGTCTCTACACACCCAAGTCACATCTTCCATCCCTCGAAAGCGCTCTCCCCAGTTATACAATTTCGTTCAATTGTTCTCGACATTTTCTATATACCCATATTTCAAACTTTGACTGTACATCTTCCCTTACAAACACTAGAACCTTAGTTTTGTTCACATTCATATTCAATCCTTTCACTTCAGTCTTCTTTCATACACGTAACTAGTGTCTGCAACTCAGTTTTTGATGGTGCTATAACCACGACATCGCTTTTTCAAGATCCACGAAAGCGCAGAAAACTTTCCGACCTATAGCCAGAAACATCCCCACGACACCGCAGAGCGAGAAAATCTGATCCATACAACCCTACCTTGTTATATAATCAACATATTTATCTTGTAGTTAGACATCTTTAGTTTTTAGGCTGTTAAATTTTCTGAATAAATAAAATAAAGTTAAGAAAATGTCATAAAAATCTTCCAGAAGGCTTATTCACAAATGTCGGAAACTTTCCGTGGCGGAAAGGCTGATCGTCGAAAAGCATAAATTCAATCCGACAGCTTGGATTTTTTAATACGACTACATATAATATGATGTATAATATAAATACAATACGATTTCAGATTTGTAAATCGCGTATAGACAAAATCATCGAAAAGTTTCCTGTCGGATACGGAAAGTTGAGTTTCCGACGTTTGTGAATAACCCCGTAGAATCCTTAGTTTCACGCCTATATCTACAGAAAGAAATTTTTATTAAGTTTAATATTGTAGGGCGCCACATATGCATTCCCTCGTATCGAGCTGCCGACTAAAGCGATTGAGGTGGCAAAAGCAATTGGCCAGTCTGCGGATGTCTTCTATGCGTTTAAGTTGCGACATGAAACAGGTAACATTAATTCGAGTATAGCCATCGATAGACATGGTAGACCCTCGGTCCAAGAAACTAATGGACGGAGTAACAATAAGTTGCCGCCTCTTACCACCGTGTGTCAAACGAATTCTTCTATCTCTTTCTATCTCATTCAGCA
Organism: Zeuzera pyrina; assembly: GCA_907165235.1. Taxonomy (NCBI): domain Eukaryota; kingdom Metazoa; phylum Arthropoda; class Insecta; order Lepidoptera; family Cossidae; genus Zeuzera; species Zeuzera pyrina. Next base: position 24,138,567 of record OU015629.1, read on the forward strand.
TAACCACGAGTAAAACAGTTAGCTATGGCAAGTATGGCAATCTCGCACTGTCAGTGTATTTCATGTCAGCCTATGAGTTGGTCATGAAATAATTATTAGCAAAATACTGGTAAATCTTAAGTGTTTTAGGGGCTAGTGTCCACAAAAATAAAAATAAGAACTCTTTGGAACGCTCGTTCAAGGTTCAAGCGTCACGTAAATTGATAATAATTGCATGATGATTCGCTAAATAGATGTTATTCGACCGTTGTTTTTTTTTGGTAATGCAGAAGGGACCTGAACACAGGTACCGAGCCCTTTGGGGGAGAGACTAGACTGCGTATGTGGAGCTTTTGCCCGCTAATGCTCCTGCGGTACTCGTCCTCGGTGCTACGGCCTATAAAACGCGCTGAAGGTCCTCTCACATTGTATCGATTCTAGGGAAAAGGGAGAGTTTTTTCCTCTTCTTTGATTCGAGCTAAAGAGAGGGAGGAGATTGCAGTGACAAAGCCTCTGCCCCTCATATACAATAAAGAAATATGTGCGATTTCGTTCTTTATTTTGTTTTACTGGAAAGACAATCGAGAAAACAATCCTCCTGATGTGATAAGTGATTAACGAATACGGACATTTACAATTTTACAATATCAAAGCTAAAAAGCACTGCGGATTGCAAACGCGTTAGCAACCCTGAAGACTAAGTTGTTGTGTGTTTTGTGCCAGAAGTTTCAACGGCTGTCTCGCCCTCCACACTGGAACATAACAGAGCAAGCTGCAAGCACTACTGTTTGGCAGCAGGAATAGTGAATACGATATGGTAGTGATCCGGACGAATCCCGCCAAGGTCCTATCACGGATCATGGACCATTATATAACATATATCATGGATCACACAGAGCATCTTTTTTTTACTGACCTATAAGCACAGATAAATTAGTTACTAGTATGAACTTTGGCATGATTACAGCAATGTATTTTGTTATTGAACGATAACATCTGTCAAATCACATACTCCTAACCTTCATGATACATTGTTTTAATCTACCGATGAAGCTATACAAGTTACAATACAATAATTTGACCAGTAGATGGTATTAACTCGTCAATTCCCATGCTTCTGTCTGTAAGAAAAAGATTGTTTTTTTGCACTAATTTACGTGTTGACGTATTCAAAACATCGAAAAAAAATTTTTTTTTAAATTATCATCCCTTATTTTTTCTATAAAGGGGGTGTCACCTACAGGTGCCACTGGGCATAATTTATAAATTTTGAACTTCATATGTCAACAAAAAGAAAACAACTGATTTTCTTCTCTGTAGTTTCATTATTATAAAAAGAACATGGTTTTGTTTAGGTATATATGTATAAGGAATGTACGCTTTACTGATCACTTGTGGAATTTGTACCAGCATTTGATATGTAAACCTACATTGCACTTAGAACACATTTTCCATGTACGTTTATGGCACAGCCCGCAGCGGCGTTGCTTACAATCCTTTTCTATATGATCTGCCGAACAGCCTCCTAGTCTGGTTTCATTTGAAACACTTGATTCTAGAGGCACTCCACAATTGGTGTCTTTAGTTGCGAGTTTCCCGTATTTTTGTAGATAGGATATCACGACAGCCCTCCGAAACTCGCAGTAAATACAGTTACTACCACACTCTTTTGATAAGCCAAGCATTTTGGCAAGACGCATCCAGCCCGAAGGCAAAAAGTGGAAACCACCATTTCTTTCCATGTAAACCTACCCGCATGGAATCAACGTTTTCATCGAAGCGATCCACACCACCCATGTACTTATTGTACATTTTTATAAGTGATGGGCAGTCGACTTGTATTTTTGACCGTTTTTTGTTTATTACACCAATCCGCGACTTTTGTGATTGGTGACAGTCCCTGACAATTGGAAGACACATTTACGACACTATTGCCATGCCATTTATTTGTTTTGAGGCTTTGTAAACCAGCTCACCCCTAGGTTTCTTTTTCATCCCTTTAGTATTCATAAGGTTACAATTTTCCATGCGGTTTTCTCTGATAGTTCCGGTTCCTCCAATATTGTTCTCGTGTAAATATTTCAGCAAAGGCTATCCAGTGAAAAAATTGTTGAAATACAGGTTGTAGAGTCCATTTTTCTCCGGTAACCTGGAGTGTAGCTCCAAAATAACAGCGGCACCTAAGCCATAATCGGATTGTTGCTTCTGAGTCGGACCAGTGGCCCCTTGATACAATTCACAATTGACAAGATATCCATGTCGTGTAGCCGCCGACCAAAGTTTGTACCCAAATCTGATTGGCTTACCGTGGATGTGTTGCTTTGTACCATATCTCGCAAAATATGGCACAATTGTTTCGTCAATAGAAATATGACATTTTCGAAATTCGAATTCGAAAGTCAATCTAAAAGAAAAAAAAACAACTGTTACGAACGCCCGCGCCGCCCAAACAGCAAAATAGTTACAATAATGCGCAGTGTCACCTGCAGATGATACTTGCTAATGTGACGGCTATTTTGAATACAAAAACAATTATATTTTCAATAAAATTATTTACATTGCAGTTTTGATTATGGAAGAACGATTTGCAATAAAAAATATTGTAGTACTTACTCTTTTGACATTTTCACAACAATATAAATACAATAAATCACTGCCGCGTGAGAAAATGAAGAAACCGTTGAAAACAAATGAATAAATTTGACAGATTACATGTGGTCAGTGTTTCCAAAATAAAATCATAAATACTAAGTATTGACTTTTTAGTAGCAATATGTTTATTATTTAAATATAATGTTTAATATGTTAAATAAATTCGCCAATCTCTGTTACTTTGAGGTGACACTGGGAATTTACGAGTTAAATTCAACTGAGAAAATGATGACAAACTAATTATATGTATAATACTCCACCGTGCTATCATAGCTGTAAAGAATTCTTTCGACTAACAAATGTGCGAATATGACCTCAACCGATCAAATAGTTTAAAAATTACACAATCACTAACAGATGTACGCATGATTTTTATGTAATGAAGAAGGAGAATACATAAGTACATGTATCTGTCATCGAAGTACATTCAGCAGGAAAATATGTAACTCAACTGTACACGACATTCGATTCTTTCTAGATTTGTTCTTCTGTTTTTGAAAAGTTCGCACATATATTTTACAAAGATAATAATAACATCGATATGAAATCGATTTATTTTGATTTTTTGAAGTTATATTTTTTCCTTTAAAAATTCTGATCGTATGAATGAATCTAAACGACAATGTGATATGTCCATGAATGATATCTTGCTTCTATATATTCTAGTCTATTGCCTCATTCTATACCTTTAGCCACAGCGATGTATTGTAAACTAATCACAACTCTCACATCAATACACATTGTATTGGTATACCAGTACGTACTGTTTTCGCGTTGCGATCCAGTGTATGCTTCGATCCTTTTTCCTTTTTATTTATGTCAATGGATTGCACATTTTTTTCTGCAGGTATCTTTATAGTTCCGGGCAGCGTATTCGGTCAAAAGTCGGACAAGTTCTACTTCCGCACCGCCATCTTACCTCAACCAGCCCTGCTTAAGGAGATGCTGCAGATCTTCAAACAGTTCTACGACAAATTCACCAAGGAGTATTCATGAACGCGATCCGTGGTTTTCCACTGTCGCCATAAATCGTCCACCACCAAAAATTGTAATTAATATGAATGTGAAATAGGATATCGAATTGCAGAGGTCGGTAGGGGCGGTAAAATTTGAATGCACTTTCCGCTACTGCTAAAAACTATTATGTTATTTAAATAATAAGTACCGATAATAGACACAATGTAAATTTTAATTTGAGGGCTATCTCCAATATTGGAAAATTTGTTTAAGGTCATTGGTCAAATTATTGTATTTAGAATAATGCTAGCATAGAAGCTGGGCTAAAACAAAAATGCAGTGATGCCCATAGGTGAAGACTTTCTTATTCAATCTATGTAATATGCTAATGTGGTTTCAATACTAGTACCTACCTGGGCGACCGCGCTTTACACACTGTCTTATTAAAACATAAAAAAAGGCTGACTACTTTGCATGATTCAAACACGCGCATTTCAGCTTGATAGACCTACTTAGCCACTGTATTATTGAGAATGTAAACTCTGTTCCGAATTCAGAAGAGTTTTGAGTTCAGAAGTTTGAAGTGTGTGAAAACATAGAGAAAACAAAGTTTCTCTGAATTGAGACCTAACTGAATCGATTTTTCACTATGTAAAGCTATATATTGTAAATTTCTTAAAAACGTTTCGTTACAGCTGTTGGATATTACTCGCTTATATTGCTATTGTCTAACCTGACAGATATAACGCCGAATACGACTATTTTAACAAGACTGACAACACTTTTGTTATCTACTGAATATTTCACTAGCTATTTCATAAGCTACGCAGAGAAAGGGAAAGTATGCCGGTAGCATTCTCTTGATCTGGAATATAAGGACAAACTTCATCTTACGATGTCATGCATCTTAAGATCATCCAAAAACCTGACAAATATTTGGAAGAAATTATTTAGTTTATTTAGAAGTTCATTCATTCAGAACCCCCAATGTTAGTAAACTATTTAATCTGTGCTTGTATTAATGCTGAAACAAACTTATAACTAAATAAAAAAAAATTTGAGAAATGAATAATATCGCCATCTCGCAGAATACTGAGGTACCAATATTAATTGCAATAGCGCAGTACAGTAGCAGTAGATTGTTATATTAATATTAGATACAGATGGCACTACAAAATAAAATATTTTATGTAACGATTACTCGCTTTTATCATCATTGTCCAACCTGACAGATATTTGGAATAAATTATTTAGTTTATTTACAATGGTTATTAACGCTGAAAAAAAAGTTGTAGTTAAAAAAATTTATTTGTTGTGAAATTAATTATACCGCCATCTCGTAGAACATTAAAGTACCATTGTTAATTGTAGTATTACAGTACAGTAGCAGTAGATGATAGTACTAATAGCTACAGATGGCACTATAAAATAACAAAATCGGTCGTCTAGTAATTAAATTAGAACTCGACAACGTATTTAACGAAAACTTGCAAACAACATGAAATATAATTATAATTCTATGCCTAATTTGGAGGTTTATTATATTTTCCCTCGCTTGCGGCCTTCCAACTGCGGCTATAAATTCAAGGAATTAGAGATACACTCATTGCGTACACTGCGTGCACCTGAGCGGTTTGACAAGTGACAAACGCGAGCGCTTTCTGGCGTTATCGCTCGTCAAAAGTGTAATTTGACTATGTTTTATACGACAGTTTTCACACGGCTACGTTACGTTTAAAATATAAGACGTTTGACTACCAATTTAAAATTCGTTATGCTAGATTACGTTGTATTTATTATTCTATTCTACTAGCGTTTACGACAACTGACAACTCGTCTAAGCCCCTGATCCGTTATGAGCCGAACTGTGCTCGCTCGGCCTCAATTCGGTCTATCGAACCAAACATATTATCACAATCTATAAATCCCATAAACTTAGTATATTATAATAATAAATCCAGTAGGCAATCGTGCGAATCAAGAGGGAGAGACGTGAGGAGGGCGAGCCCGAGTTGCCTACGGCGTCGTCTTAGATGGCTTGGGTCTTCAGCGTTAATGCTTGTTTGTTGTACAAGATTAAATTTTTTATAAAGATAAAATTGTACATATGTATAACGTGTGCTGTCAGAAATCGAGTTATCAATCATTTTGTTTAAATTGCCCATTAATTATAGATCAATTTGGCAAATCACGAATTATAATATCCGTATTTATAGTTTCATATGAAACATTGCAAAGTATTCTATGTTATAGGTATATAAAGCTTTGTAATAAAGAAATAAATAAATATGATTAAACATTAAAAACATAACTGTATTTTATTTAAACGATAAAAAATAAAAACTACCCTTGCAGCGTCTTGCGAGTTGCGATGTCGCTTTTTGCGCAAACGTTAAACGTGTTCGCTCACTGTTTATATAATTTTTTTTTAAACTGGTATTATTTAGAACCACGTGGGGTTCCATTTACTTTTATTGGTATTAGAACTTTAATTAAAATAAATAATTGCTTACATATTTATGCTACTTAAATTATAACTCCCTGTATCGCTTCGCCGTAGTTTGTAAAAGTATATAATGAACTGTTTTATTTAGTTTCTATTTTAGTTCGGCTTCTATATAATCATTACATTATGCTATTGTTATCGAAGATAGCGTCATATTGTTACCTAAATGACTTTTTTTTACGTCACACATTCTTGCAAACAGCTGCTGTTTGGGCCATATGTACGATTGACGTAGATACTGTGAAATAATCATATTCCGAATCAGAGTAAATCATAATAATTATGTTGTAATAAATCTCATTTAATTGATTTTATTGGCAAAAGTTTACGCCATTTCCCTTTTTCCATACTAATACGAGGAAGACAAACAAAAACACAGTACATTTGATAAGTGGTTTTAGCCCAGTACCGGACTGCCTGGGCCAACTAGGCCCAGGATTAGGGCAGCCAGAAATTAGGCGCGACTAATATATGGCGCGTTGTCCGCTCGTCAAAAATGCATAAGATCGTTCGGAGACTAAAGAACGGCCTAGAGCTGCCAAGAATGTTCCACTCCTGCTTGAGGCCCATGAACATTTACAGTATCAAGATTAGGAGTGTTTCCAATTTCAAATGCGTTAGCAAAACCTTGCGCCATTCCTTTTTTGCGTAAACCATCATAGGTCAATAAAACAGTATCTTGATTAACCATATTTCTTATTTGGGCAGAGGATCAAAGGTCAATAAAATTGCACCTTGATTTGACTATTTCTTATTTAGTCGGAGCATCAAAGGTCAACAAAATAGCACATTGATTGGTCTTGGATTTGATTTCTTATTCGGACGGAGCATTAAAAGCGGGGATGAACCGGTGTAAGTCGCTTTCGGGGGACGCCCTAGCATTCATATTTACACTGTCCCGCATGGTGTGCACAGGAGAGGAATTGCAGCCCTGAAAATAGCTGGCAGAGGTCGCGATGAGCAAGCTTTCTCAATTGACCTCGTTTTAGTACAACTGAATTTTTGAATAAAAGCTTGTTTTTAAAAAGTTTTTTTTTAAATTAATAACTGTTCATCTGTTAGTTACATGTTCCGCGTTAGAAAATCCTGTTTTATAGTATGATTTTCTAATCAGCACCATAGCAAGGATTGCGTTATGTTAAAAGCATTTATTTACATAAAAGAAGACTGCAAACGTTTTGTGATTGGTAGTGGTTAACAATGACAGTACGGGACATCGTCAGACTTTTTTTTTTTATTTATTTATTTGTACAACTTTTACACAATCTTTACAGGTTCTAGCCTAATACGATAGTGTAAGTATTACATTACAAAAATACATTAAAATTATGTATAACATATTACATACAGTACTTACAATTGGCCGATTTCTTTAACCTTATTGGCTTTTTTATTCAGAGCAGACTAGCAGTGGTTTTATTCAAATTCAACAAAATGGTGAAATAATACTCTTCTTATGTGCCTTGGCCAAAAATTGAATCTGGGCCCTTGTGATCTTTACGCCCGATTTCACCAAAGTTCCCTAATATTTAGCGAGCCCATAAAAATGGATAGGGGACCGCTGATGATGATTTTGCGTTAAACGAAACGTTAGGAGCCCCTGTGTAGTTAAAAGATCTAAAGGAACTTGATTTTCAAACCCATTACACTGTGTAACAGTTTTGTTAGTTTGACTAGTTAGTATTCGATAATGTGGCGATAATATTTTATTAAATTACATTGAAACTTAGAAGTAAAACAATAATATCTGTTTTATCGATAAACTTTTCGAACCGAGTAGTCACTACGAAAATAATAAAAGTCACATAACTATGTCTGACATTACTTGGGAACCGTTAGATTAGCGAAACCGAATATTATCTGAGAAACGGTTTAGGGGTCCTTTTAATCTAAGTGGTACGTACATAGTTATGACGTGACGATTTAAATAACGTTGGTGAAATTGGGTATACTGCGGACTTATTATAACCTTAGTGTCATCCTGTGTCATCGAAATACTTAGAAAATGTGACGTCACGAATTGTCAATATGGCGCTTACGTTTGCCAGTTGGGTTTTCGTTATAATAATCGTTATTTAATGAACCCAATACAAATCTATTCGTTAATGTAAAATAAAGTGTCTTTGAAAATTATTTCTAGCATTATTTATTATTGTTAATTACTTTATTACGTTTTCATTAAAGGGATTATGTTTAAATAAAATTGTTCAGTTTTATTAAAAACTTTGTATTTTTGCGCGAGTTTGCGCGAGTGAGAGCTTTAATGCATTATGTTGTAAACTGCACCTCGACTTGTTCAATACTAATCAAGCTGCTGCGAGGCGTATGCTAAGTGAGATGTTTTTCAATGTGTAATGATAGTTTAAGTTATGTCTCTACTCTTTATGAAGTGTCATGTACCACAAAATCTTTCATAACCCTAATCTGCTTCTATCTGTGAGGACTCTTAATTGGCTTTCTGTAAATTGAATGTTTCTGCTATCATGTTTTTGTTAAGCTGTAAGTCTTCCTAAAATGTTAAAATAAAAAAAATAAAAAAAATGTAATAAAAGTATCTCTGACTATCTACCTGTGTGAGGAAAATAAAATTTAAATATTTTAGAAGGCGAAAGGACCCCAGCATTACACACTCCTTTCCTCTGTGTCCTTTTTCTGACTAACCTGTTAGGGATACAGCGTGATCATATGAATACATATGTATGTAAATATTAGGCTCTAAAGTTCTGAGCTTACCAGAAAAGAACCACATTTTCCGTTTGACGATTGTGAAGCACACGTACAGTTTCATGAATACATACCTCCCTCACGTCGTAACCCTAACGGGGTAGTCAGGGAGTATGGAGAGTTAACGGCCGAATACTCAAACGCTTCTTAAATTATTAAGAGCTTCTCAAACACATAAGGCAACCTTAACTTATACTCAAAAGAAAAATTGAGAGTTGCTTAAGTTTTTATACATCCTTAATTTTAAGGCCGTCTTAATTGGAAAAAACATCAAAAACCGCATATTCAACGGCAATTAACTTTTGACAGAAACACATAAGAAAGATATATTATATACACTAATAATTAAATAGCAGCTTTTAGTAATTAATTAGATTTTGTAAAATATGCCAAAATATAAGTTGCTTGGAGAGAAACCTTGTTGTAGTACTATCGAAAAGGAAACGAAAACGGACTTGTTTGTACTGGTGTTGCCATACAGTAAGCGTTTAAGGTCTCCTTAGATAAGCGGATACTTACAATGTATGAGTTACGTTTGAAAATACCAATTAAATTTGAGACCGTCCTTAAACTAAGGATAACTTTACTAAAATTTTATTTAAGAAACGTTTGAGTGTTCGGCCGTAAGTTAAGTACTTGATTATAACTGCGGGTAGACGTTCATTAACGTGTGTATTCTTTTTAGATTAATAGGTTCCTAATTACTTTTTGTTATTTTAATCATTTATTTTATTTATTTAGCGGATGCGAGCTTCTACCATCGCATCGCTCGCCACCGGCAGGGATTTCATCCTCACACTTTGGAACCGAAATTCTCACGCACGGTTCGCTTTCAAAGAAGCTTTCTTCCTCGAATTTTGAGGTTGTGGAATGAGCTCCCTGTCGAGGTTCAGCATGAAGTTCTTCAAAAAGTGCTAAATAAGGTTTTTACCGGGTCGGCTGCGAGCCGAGCAAGCGATACTCTTAGTGTCGCAGGCGTCCATATGCTCCGGTAACCGTTTAACATCTGGCGGCCTGTATGTTAGTTTGTCACCTTCGTATAAAAATAATAATTTGAAGACACGCGAAGAACTTATCTATAAAAGTATAGCTTACAAAAATCTGTAAAATATTATGAACAATCAGAATAAGAAGTGCATGAACGAAAATTATCGGGACTGCATTGTATTAGACTAATTTTATTTTGCAGTTGGCGATGCGAAACACCGATTGCTTAAATACGATTGTACTTGTCCAGTTTCTAAATAAAAATTTTCGGTAAAGAACATATTCCAACTTAATAGCATTTATCATGAATAACGCAAAAAATGTAGACTGTTTTGATTCATATACATTTCGCATAGGATTCAAAATCAACTGCAGTTCGTTAACGCGTCATAGTTATTTTACCTCTGACCTGCCCAGTGATAACAATTTTGCAAACTGTTATCAGTTAGGGAAAATCTTACAAATAAACAGGATAGATAGTGCAGGGATTCACCAAACACACTTGATAACGTGCAAGGGTTTTCGAGAAGATCATTTTGTATGTCGCAGCAATTAGGGAAATCGGTCGTTTGACAATATTCCTTTGATTAGGATAAAGTGTCTCAAGTCATTTCGTTGATTGAACATTTTATTAAGTTTTATCGATTTCATGTTAAAATGTTTTGTATCGTCTCTGCACATGCATTCATTGGCTTTCTCAATTTATATTTTAATATCAATATATGATTGTAAAAGCATGTTGAAACATTAATATCTAGCTGAATTTCTTGTTTTTTTGAGTGCAGATTTTCCAAACGTTTGATAGATTCGATGTTCAGAAATACTTTAGGTTTACTAGATAGTGATGGTTGGTTTAGACTTTATGAGCTTAGTGATGAATCCTTTATATGAATTTGCATCTTCGAACAATTTACCAACGGATACTTCATTTTGTTACTCTTCTTTATTGTAATAAACGCGTACTAACTGCAATGTTATATTATGGTAGTACTTTAATCAATATTAATCAATAATAATTTCAAAGAACTCAATTTTTTACTGCTTTATATACTGTTTGCTCAATTTTTTGAACTTGTCATAATTTATTGATTTTAATAATCATTGCTACTGATTAATTTAAAATACATTGATAGTTTTATTTTCATATTTTAACATTTCACATTTGATATTTTGCAATAAAGACAACATGAAAAGAAAAGAAGGACCATTTTTATTAATTTGGTAAAAAGGCGTGATATTGTGTCGTTTCATTAATGCAGTTTTTTAGTACTTAGTACTGATGTAGTTTCTAATCTTGTTCTACATCGATCAAACATCTGTCTGTACGCTCTTAAGCGAGTGTTTTTATGTTGTTTTATATCTGTCTCTACATACAACCCACAATTGCAGACTAATAAAGTTGAATATGATTTTGCTTATTTCTTTAATTATAACTTTTATACTATTTCATAAGCGGTGATTTAAAAAACATTGTGGGTTAGAGATATTACGATTGATAAATTCAATTCAATCAATTGTAACATTGTAATTGTAATACCGGTTTACTTGATAAATTCTTGAAATAATATTTCTATTTTTTCCATAATAAGAATCACTAAATAATGTGAAACAAAATGGCGAATAAAATTTTTATTTAAATTATTATACATTACAAATTAAGATTGTTTTTAATTTTCACCATTAAAATTTACGTATAGATAAAATATGCGGCATTTGGCCGCGTGACAAAGTGACAAATGTGTCTTTTGAATTGGAAGCTTAAAAAAAACTAATTAATGACTTCGGCTGCAACATTTGTACATTATATACACGTCTAATAAGAACGTAATGTAGCACAAACAGATTGCATTTACTACCGACTGGTCGCGATCGTCTTATCGATACGCTCGTTCATACAAAATTGTAGTGGCGTGCATCGTGCGGCAAAATGAAATTAGAAAAATGTGTTACGGAAGAAAATATCAATCAGAACTTGCTGAACATACAATACGCAGTGCGGGGACCGATAGTGCAGCGAGCGATACAGATTGAACGGGAATTAGAAAAGGTATGGTATGCATTTGATTATGTATGGTTGGAATAACTGGGTTCCTATTTAACTTTTAAAAGTATTCCAGTTTTGATGCCTTGCAGTTTGCAACCATGATTATGGAGATTGATGGAATGGTAGCTATTGAGAGTGATATGCAAAATATTGTTTCTTGATTGTTACGCCTTGTAATAGATAATTATATTATTTTATTTCGTTTGCATAAAACATATAGCATCATGTTATAGAAGGTTTCAGATTTTTTAAATGGTATTTTTTATAAAATAATAAGATTTTAAGATGAGTGGAGTAGGGTAAATACGATCTATACTAATATGTTAGGAAAATGCAAATACGTGTGATCGAGATGTTTTCTTTTTAAATTAAATTTAATTAATTTGCAGCGTAGATGTCCATTACGAATATTTCCAAATATTTCTGTCTACCCTCTTTCTAAATTTTCTAGTATTATGTACGCCCTTTATTAACGGAACTGGCGTTTGTTTGTGCGAACGTCTGCTTGTTAGACCTGTCACAGATCTTGCACAGGACTTGGAGACTAGAGCTATTTAAAGTCTATGTACATTGTACACATACATATTATTATATTAATTTTAATAGATTTTCAGGCATATTGAATCCTTATTTTCTTTTGTACCTTCATCGCCTTGATTCGTGTTAGGTGAGGGTATGTTTAATGATTTGTTAATGGTATGTTTAACGACTCAAGCTATTTTTCATTGAGACGGTCTTTGTATAGATGGCTACGCAAGAGCAATACGAATATACAATCAAAGTCAATTGACATTTGTTCCTAGTGTGTTCGTACTGCAGACGGTTGAAGTACAGGCTAAGGTGTTCCCCCAGGCAAACAGGCAAAAGTACAGAGCCCCTCAGTCTAGAATTCGTACAATTTTTTATGTGATTCAGTAATTATTGATTTTAGTTATGAACAAAGTCTTTTGAAAAAATTTAATTTCAATTTCATATCATAAAAGTATCTATACATTGGTGTATGTCGCAATTTGCAGGTAAATATGACTTCTACTTGTGATGTTGATGCAAGTATTTTAAGATTTTATGTATAATTTTTATACATAAATGAAAAATATGAAACAAGTGTTGTTAAAATATTGAAAATTATTACTACATTTTTATAGTTTTTTTTATATTTTCAAATAACGAGAAGATAGCCTCTAAAACTGGCAAAAAGCGATGTGATTTTGGTGGTCAATGTTTATTCGTCTCCATATCGTTGCAGATTGAAAAGGGCTGGGGATGTTTCGAATATGGGCGTTACACAATTTTAAATTATGATTGAATTTTACAAAACATACAAAATATGTCAATTTTTTCTGAAAATACCTATTATTTAAAGATATCACTTTGTTACTGTTTCATTGTAATATAAATTCGGGGTAGCGTATGAATAGATTGTGGTATTTTTCACAGCCCTTCCCCTCTAACCCCGTCGAAAACTACAGTAATAAAAACATATTTTCGCGTGAAGGCCTAAGTTATGTTAGTAGCTCGCAATAAGGGAGATTTATCGCGCTGTTTGCGTTGGTCGGCTGACGGCCTCGCGCCTGTCGTCTGTGTTGCGATACTTGCGATGTCAGCCGCGCTAGTGTTGTCCAAGACAATGGTTTAAATCGACGTACTGACTGAAAATTGGGACATGACGAAAATTTTACAATTTATTTTAATCCGTTCCATATATGGAAAAAATGGCTGAGAACTACATCGACTCGTACATAAAAGGATACGTCACGATTTCGAAAATAATATAATTATAATAAAACAATAATGTGCCAGCAATACACACCAATTATGTAGTCTAAAACTAGGGCACTCCCTGTGCTATGAGAACCAGACGATGACTACTGGGGGCATCTCTCAGTGCACCCAGACCCTAGACAATGTAGAAAAGTTCATTTCTTAAATTGACCATGTCGGGAATCAAACCCGGAACCTTCTGCGCTTGGATGCAACGTCTAAATCATTGCGCCAACGAGCTCGTCAAAAATGCATAAAACTGCGTTACGTCGAGTTAATATTTTTTTGAATTACGCGTAAAATTGTTTGTCCCTCTCACTTAAAATAATAATAATACTATTTAACTTAACCGGTTTTTATTTAGGTGGATATTAATTACTGTTTTAACAGCTGTATTACATGAATGAAATACAGTACCTATAATATAATTCTTTGCACAATAAATACAGAATGACGATATGAAAGAAAAAATATATAGATAGGTGCATGATAATATATGTACACATGTCGCTGGTTTGCGAGAACACCGACGTAAGTCAAAATTAAAACTATGTACACAGTCCATCTAACAAAACATTATATTCTCTTTTTTGTGTTAGTTTGACTACCTTGTTCTGGTTTGTGTCAAAGAGAATATAATGACGTATGGTCTTGTCGTTTGCTTTGTGTCAAACCAAACGACAAGACATGATATTTTGTTCTGTTAGATGGTTTCTGTATATATTTTTAATTTTGACTTGCGTCGTTGTTCTCGCAAACCAGCGATGTATTCAATGATACATTATTGAGGTTTTTGGTAAAAATATCGTTCAAGAGCACGCGGGCCGGTGGGACGCGCATTATCTTAGTAATTTCTAACATGTTAGAAGTAAATTAAAATAAAGTTTAAAAAACTTGAGTCCAATTCCATTATTTAATTTTTAGAGTTCCGTAGCCAAATAGAAAAAAAGAAACCTTGTAATTTCATCCTAAAGTTAGGAGTAGCATTCCATACATGTAACTGAGAGGTGAAAATTAAAAAAAAATTCAGCGCATGGGGATATCTTTCTGTAGGTGTTTAAAAACAATAATCGAGGTCATACTCTTCTAAACTCGTAAAAATGCGATCCCGTATAAATATTTAACTTTGTGGTAGAAAATAGTGTAGTTTTATGTATGTTGTGTAGTTTTGAGATGTGGGATATTTTCGGTTACATCCTCATCGACCACGGAAATAACAGCCTGTTTTTTCAGCCTATAAAATGAATATTAGGCATCCACGACAACTATTCGTAGACACACACTTGGCAGGTATTTGATTTAATTTCCGGTTTTGAGTTATCAATTCACTTCCACGTGAAAAAGGGATTTGAAGATTTTGGCACACTCATTAGGCACCTTTTTAATTTTTTTCGAAAATGGCGCCGCACAATGTAACCTATATGTAAAAATTGGGAACACTTTTACAAACAAAAAATTACCGAGGTCGCTATGTCCTAAGTGTCACGTTACAGGGTTATCTGCAGGAAAAGATCGACTGCCGTTGAGTGTGCCAGGCTCAGTAGGTGTAAATATGACTGGATTGATTTATTTATACATTTTATTACTTTTATTTCGTACTAGCAAACCCGGCCCGTTTCACTGGGCGTTAGTTAGTAGTAGTAGTAGTAGTTAGTAGTTAAAATAAATTAAACAGTTTTTATAATTATTTTGATACTGCAAAAAAAAAAAATTCTACTTATCCGATCGCTACCAAACTTTACAGGAACACCCGCTAGGCCAATCTGAAGATTCCCTGAAAATTTCATCGAAATCGGTCCAGCCGTTTCGGAGTCCATAAGGAGCATACATACATACATCGTCTTTTGTATATATAGATCGATATATATTTCGTATTACGAAGTATTATTACTAATATTTCGTAGATAAATTGCGTTACACCTGAAATATGTCATCATTGATAAATATAAGTAATATTATGTAATACACAGACCTAATTTATATAAATCGAGGCATTTAAGAATGTCATCTATATGTTATTTATACAATTCAATTATTTGCTAATTATTATTGGTAGTAACACACAAACAGACCATAAAGAAACCATAAAGACTTCGATTTTGCAATATTTGCGTTTTTACGTCCTGTACAATCGTTATATTATTCGGGACACCTTAAAATGGGACGCCTCGCAAAAATTGGGGCATATGACATCACTAGTCCCGCGGGACCTCTGCAATACTTTTCAGATATTTGTTTCATAATAGCTTTTGTTGTGACCGATTGAATATTTCCGCTTTACTTTCATCCTTCAGAATGTTACTGACATTCGTCCATTTGCGTATTGTAAATAAAATTCTCTTCAGATATTAATATTTAAAGATATAAGAAATGTGAACTGAACGTTACTTCCAGGTAATTGATAATTTTGATCCTCTTCGAAATTGGAAATAAGACTCGTTTATACAATTACCTCAATGACAGTCTGTCTATCACTGTCGTTTATTAGATATTACAGAATGGTTATTTGAGTAATATTAAATAAATAAATATTGACGAAGAAAATCTACGCAGCAAAAGCAAATAGTAATAAAAACCAAGAAAGACCAAGGCCGACTTATGGAGATCAATTAACCGGAGTATCAGCTAACGCAAATGTCAAAAGCACTAGCGAAAGTGTGGGAGGATGATAAGATTTGAGGAGGCGAAAAAAGTATGTAAGGACAGCGACGCTTAGCGGTTCGTCCTCTCTGACTAGCCCGTTAGGGATACAGCGTGAAGATATGTTATACTAAATTTAGGGACTAATGAAAAGTTATAGCGGACCCTATTATGATGAGCAATAATGTGTTACAGGACAATATTTTGACATTAAAAATTGTTAATAAATTCAAAAGTTATTACAATAACATCCAAATACATATATATTTAACGACTACAACTACATAATTGTAATTTTTTTCATACATTTTACATATTACCGGAGTCTGAGCACTTGAGAACGAGAATAATAGACCTCAGACTGCGGCAATGAATTAAAGAAATTACTTACCTTAATTTTTTAATTCTATCATTTTATTTATAAGTTTATCTTTTTAGTTTCATGTTTGTTTATTTTTGTTTTTATCCGACATACCTACTAGCATCGCACGAGTAGTCACAATAGCAACTGCCGCATGTTCCAATTGTAATATTATGATGATAACCTCGTCAACCGTAAACTTTGTTTCCGATTTATTACTAGCACACCACTTGAGTCTATATCTATCTGTATAATTATCTTTATACATATAATTCTTCTGTACGTGTGTATGTTATTGAACTCCTCCTGAACGGCTGGACTTAGATGAAATTTTTTGTGTGTTTGAGTGAGATGGTTTAGATTCACAATTGTACCCGGTAGATGGCGATGCAATTGGGTTCTAGGATTTTTTTAATTTCAACGTTCGGGCAGGTCAACGTCTCTCAGGTTCGCTAGTTATCTATATAACAGAAGAAACTGACTAAGACATCGATACACATTAAATTTCCAACCATACAATTCAACCATCACAGAAGATGAATTACTGAATTCATTTGATCTGATTTGATTTTTGATTTGATTTTTGTTGTTAATACCACGAAAATTAGTATTTAGCTTTGTGGTTGAAGTAACGATAAATTTAATAAATATTGAGAGATTATAAACTTAGGAAAAGTCTTCATTTCTAAACCACAGACAGACACTTCAATCTTATTTAAATGTATAGATATAATAGACGTAAAGATGAACAGAATTATTTAAAAACATATTATTCATACACTGATTCTATAAATCAATTTCAATTCATTTTTTAAGTACCGTCGGTGAATAGCGAGTAAAAGATTGAAACTGTTGTCTGTCTGTCAATTGTGCGTTCGTACCATCGTAGCTCTCGATCACGTGAACCGAAATGCATGTGATAGAAATTAGATTAATTAAATTCTGTTGTAGGTACATATGTCATATAATACCAACCTGCTATACCGCGACTTTGACCGCGTGTAAAATATTTCTGTGGCTTTCTCGGGCGAGGGGTATTTTTTATTTAAAAGTAGCCTCCGTCTGTCTCCGGGCGTATAACATCTCTTTACCATTCACCGTAATCGGTTCGGCGGTTTCATTTCCCATACAAAGTTTCATTCCTCTTTTCACTCCGTAGGGGTAAATTTTTGATAAAAAAGTAGCCTATTTCCGGCCCCCGGTGTCAAAATATCTCTGTACCAAATTTCGTCAAAATCGGTCTGGCGGTTTAGCTGTAAATACGTAACGGACAGACAGACAGATATATATAGTATGGATGGATGTACATAATATTACGGTTGAGAAGGTAGATAAATAGCAATTTTGCCAGTAAATACGTTTCTGCTCTAGATTTATACGATTCTGCTATAGATTTAGTGTTTTAGAGCCATGCTGTATTGCAGCACAAATTGGACCGGCTCGCCCGGTGAAATACCACTCTCTCACAGAATATCGTCGTGAAATAGCAGCATCTATTGCTGTTGTGTTTCGTTCGGTGAGTGAGAGAACTGATGGCCCATCTCCCCCTCCCCCTTCTTGCACTCCTTTCCCTGTTTCTCTAAAGGCCGGCAACGCACCCGTGATTCCCCAGATGTTGCAGTTGTCCATGGGCGGCGGTAATCACTTTCCACCGGGTGACTGGCTTGCTTGTTTGACCCCTCTTTTATGAAAAAAAAAGATTACAATAATAACTGAGGGCAGATAAACAATTATGTTCAATATTGTGTGGTGCAATTTACCATTGTACTAGCAATGAATAGGGGCTATTTTATAAGTGACAAGTTGACTAAGATATTCGACTATCCAATTATTTTCAAAAAATAATCTTACACGCGATTTTGTTCAGCTTTAATTCTTCAGAATAATCTTATATTTACAACCAAAAATTTATTGAAGAGTATGAAAGTAAACAAAGATAATAAAACTAGTTTTATAATAAACTAGCGACTCCCTCCGGCTTTGCACCAGTAGAATTTTTTTAAGAAAATAAAATACAGCGCATGTTACTCGCTGATAATGTAGATTTCTATAGTTGAAAGAATTTTTGAAATCGGTTGAGTCGTTTTTGAGTTTATCCATTACATACAAACAAACGTTTACTTCTTTATAATATTAGTATAGACACTTCTTTAATGTCTTTTCCATGTCTACAGTCCAGTATATTACAAGTTTACATCAAATGAAGTCAGTTATATGAGGGGAATGCCTCCAGTTTGAACTCTACTAGTGTAAGAATTAAAGGCATCCGACTTGTCCTTTAAAAAGTTCGTAAATTGGGCCAGCGTCGGGCGCGGGCCGCATTCCTGTCATACTATTTGTGTCGAATTGCATTCCAATGCAACAAATACGAGGTGGAATTAAAGAAAATAAAAACCCTTTGATTTTATTGTCTGTCGACTCGTCTTTTTACCTTTATTTTTAAACGCAAATATATAGCAAACATTACAATTTTCAATTGAAAACATCGCTCTGAAAACGCGTTATACAAGTTTGTGAACTACTTTATTATAAACTAGCGACCCCCCCGGCTTCGCACGGGTAGCAGAGCCATTCTGGACAGACCCTTCGTAAAATCCATTCTTAGTGAGCGTTTACACCGCGAAAGGTACTCCTTTCGCGGTGTAGACGCGTAGCTAAATTTCAAGTCAATCGGACCTATAATTTCGGAGATCTCGTGATAAGTCAATCAGTCAGTATTTCGCTTATATAGATATTGAGGCAGATAAACAAAAGGTAAGCTTAGCGTTTGTAAACGTAGTCTTGCCTTTGTAGCTGTTAATTATTAACACGACATTGCGACGCGACTATAACGGCTCCGCAGTTGTGAATTACATCGAGAACTGAATGCATGCAATTTATTTATGCATTATGGATTTATGGACCAGCCGAAACTGTGATTATCTGATTATGTATAACATCCGGCCAAAGTGCTATTTTAATCATATTTGTCAAATCTCATGATATGACTGTACTTAATATCAAGAGACTATGAATATATCATTACTAATGTAACTAATTAATCTGTGCTAATATATTAAAAATTAATCGTGACACATGTACATGATAAGTTTTTTCCTAAGTCGATGTAATAAAATACAAGCAAATACACTACCAAAACTGCGACAAATACTATTAAGAATTATACTGCTTATTCTAAGCCTTTTAAATTAATTAAACATGTATTAAATAAAACGTAGCAACCCTAGCTTTTAAACGTGCCAAGAGTCCCAAGAGCGCGCGCGGTAAACAGTTTCGAGGTCGAGCGGTGTTTCCATTTTGTTTTTTTTCTTTACCTAATAGAATAGTAGTGTCACTGGGTCATTAGTGCAGGAGTTGATATGTCTTCGAAGTTCCAAATCGAGGGGACCAAATTCGATTCTTGTTGGTGAATTTAGGAAATGAACTTTGAAGCTGGCTTGTAGTTTGGGTGCATGGAGCACTCAACCTATAGAGTGGCAATGTCATTTATTTTGTATGAAAATAATTTACGTCTAAACATTACTGCGGTTACTGCGTTCTGTTTGATTTTTTGCTGTTTTTGCTACACCACGGAATAGAATAATAAACCATTACATAAATATTTAAATGTCTTTCGGAATATAGAGAAATGTACACATAGGTCCAGTATTGGTTATGTACTGCTTAATGCGAGCGAGAGTTGATATTAGTTAGTGTAAATAAACTGATCAGTGGTGAATAAGATGGTCGGATATTTCGTCTCTATAGATTAAGCGCTCCATGTTTGGGTGTAACGGGTCTGCGGTTCAATGTGTGATTCAATGTACAAGGTTTATTTTGTGGGTAGACAGTTGGTGTAATTTTCTAGAATATTTATTTACTTCATTTAAGTTATTCGGGGTACATAAAATACAATCAGCAACAAAAGCATAATATGTACCGCATTATATTTAGTTTCCGTTACAAAGGATTTATTGAAAGTAGAGTGGCTCAGTAGAATGAATTACATTCATATCCATTACGAGTACTGTAGTTCTCAGTGCGGTTCCTATAAAGGCTAGTTAAACCAGCGATCCAACGTTTCGACGAAGCGAACGGTAGCCGCAGGGCGCGCCGCATGCGACAGGTACAGGCACGGGTCTAGGGTGACAATTGTATTTATTATTTAACTATCTTTAATCTTCAAGTTATTTATAGACTTGTGTCATTCGCGATTATGCTTTTCAAATCATCGATGATTGCATTCACGATTGTATGAACGTAACATAGATTCAATCGTTTGAAAGATTGGATTTCGGTATTAATCGAAATCGAATTTGATTGTGATGCTACGTAATGTGAAAGAGTTTATAAGATAAACTTACATGTGTTATATATAAAACATACGTATATTAGTAATAAAACTATTAAATGTGCAGTAAAATTTGGTAAAAACTTTAAAAATATTGAAATTGTAAACGGACGAATGGTTAAATCATTTTATTGAATCCTTTTATTATATCAATAATAGAATGATCGAATCTTTGAAAATGAACGATTAATGCAGCTTTAAAAACTATCTTTGTAAACACTATTAGAATAAATTTCACGATTTCAATGGCCTGTCCTTCTTCATAACAAAAGCAGCGTAGTGATATATACCCCATTATGTAATTGTGACGTAGGAACAGTTCTTTCAAATAGCATCTTTGTAACGGAGTTCTTTCAGAGTTAGCTTAGTGGCTATTATGAATATTAGTCATTTTCATTACATCCATTTAGTAGTTTTTCAGTAAATAATAAACAAAAATCTAGAAATATTTCCTTTATATTCAAGATAGCTTAAATTGCTTAAAACAATTTTTTTTTAAAGATATCTTCAATGTCACATCTCTCTTGTAATTGAATAATAAATGTACATATGTTAGATTTATAGATTCTTTAATGCCGTCCTGTAAACTTTAGCACTTAAAATTTGTTATAATGAAGCATAGGGACTCTTCATACAAAAAAATGATACGAAGAGGACACTGAGCATAGTTGGATCATTGTCTACTGTCAACTCTATTAACACCGAATTTTTAGTGGAACAAACACAATGTACCTAGTTAGGTCAGTGGCTAGCCGACAAACAGTTCTTAGTAAAGAGGACTGCGGTTAGCGCGCCACACACAGAGATAGTTTTCAAGCCACTCACAAAATTAATAACTTTTAGCGACGATGGGTTGGACTATAAGTAATATAATCATTAAATTATACGTTGTATTAGATTAGTACAACAATGCAATGACCGGGGCGCCTCGCGCTGGCAGGTCATGTGGGAATTTGCGATTGGCCGTAAGTAAAAGCGAAACAGTGTTATTGTGTCGTCATTTCAAATGGGCAACTTCAATTTAAAATACAATAATAGACTTTGCCAGAGACGTTTTAATTTTGCTTTAAAAAAAAATTAAAAAAAAAATTAAACCGCCTTCAAAAAAAATCACTGAAAAGTACAAAATAATTATCCTTTACTCATCGAAACTCAAGTACAATTAAAATAGCATTATAAATACGATACACACACCTACATAATTAAATTTGACAGTTACTGAAGTCGGCCAAGCCAAGGCCAAGCCTACCAAACTAATAGACTTTCTGTTGTTGCACATTGATTTGGCGTCATTCGGCGGGACCTTGTCACCGCTGGCGCTCCTGCAGTCTGAGAGTCTGTAGGTATTGCGCGCAGCGACGGCAGGAGACCGGATGGTTTTACGCTCATACCTTGGAAACTTGGAAGATCGCTGGTGTGGGACGCCACTTATGTCGATACACTTACTGCTTCCCATGTACCGGCGACTTCCAGGTCAGCAGGTGCCGCGGCCAGCACTGCCGAGAACTTGAAGCGGCGTAACTATGCGACTCTCTCTGAGAGTTTCATATTTACGCCCTTTGCAGTCGAAACTTTGGGTCCCTGGGGTTCCCAACCCCATCTACTGGTTTCTGATATTTGTAAGAGACTGGTCGAGGCTTCGGGAGACCGCCGAGCTGACAGCTTCTTTCGCCAACAAATTAGTTTGGCTATTCAAAGAGGTAATGCTGCCAGTATGCTGGGCACCTTGAGCAATGACAGCTTTCTAAGCAGCAACTGTAAGGAAGTCTATTATTTAAGATAACGTGTAATTTTAAGTGTAAATAATAACGTATGTATGTACTTTTTTGTTATTAATAAAAATAAAATAAAAATCTATTAAATTTAATAAATCCATTTTATAGTTATGTATATTTCGCGGTCTAATAAAAGTAATCAAATCGGGCATAATTTTTTAGTTTTTGACAGGGAAGTACAATATAACACAAGTGTTTTAAGTATAAAGTGTAGTAAAATGCGGTTCATTGTTCACTCCACAAGTGTCGAATTGAAAGTGAGTTAGGTGTGGTTCTAGAACAGCACTTGAGTGGAACATGCTTGTTATTTTTAGTAGGCACTATATTTGAATATAATGTATGTATGTATGTGTATGTAATGAACTAAATAATATAATCCTGTAAAGCAAGTCCAGTCGTGATTTATGAGTTATAACACATAGGTATTCTGTGACCCTGAGTACGTCACACTGGAAGTTCGTTCGACGCAGTTTTTGCGGTGAAATGTATAATTTGGGCTCATTCTAAGCTAAAAGCCATTTCCTGGTAGAGGTGTGCTCGACGAGTTTCGGCACTTTGTTCCTTCTGTTGACTGTTGTGTGAATGACAATTTCAATTTAAACACAATTTCTCCCCAGGCAAAATCGATACAACCATTAATAGTATTTTCAGTTGAATAATGTTATCGAATTAATGGAGTAATGAGTCATTGTTATTGTTTTTCAAATGATTGCTATCATTGTTGGTCGTAAATAAAAGATGAAATAAAAGGCTAGATACGACAAGCGAAAACATTGCACACTTCACAGATGGATCATCTACATACATAGATACACTGTTCAGACCATAAACTAAGTACCTATGTACTGGCGTATAGACGAACATAGAGCTCATTGACCCGTGACGATTTTTAATTTGTCAATGTCACCTAGGAAATTAATGATTCCGTTGACTATTGTGACATGTAATATCACAATCACATACAAAACACGTAATCATTATTGAAAAATACAGTACTTCTTTGAAATAAAACAGGAATAACACAAAACAAATTCACAGCGTTCTCCACAGCGTGACAACTTGTGACGACCTGTCATTCAAAAAGGGTTACAATAGCGTCTCGTTTGCTGTCTCTTTCCTACTCTTGCCACCATAATAAAAGATTACATTCTCACTTGCACTCTTTAGACGTCTATACGCCAGTATATACTATGTTTATGATTTAGACAATGTTTATCAATGTAAGTAGGTAAATATTGTTTAAAGTCAGAACTAAAACTTTGCACCCCTCCACTAAATTGTTTTTTTTTCTCAATGTGTATGAAGTTCATTTATTTATATATAAATTTATATAGATTTTTTTATATAACTTGTTATTACATTGTTTAGTGACCAAGACTTTTAGAATCTTACATTACTAACAAATCTTTGAACCGGGAAAACATTATGACCCTGAGCTCTTCACGTACAAATTTTATCTCACTCTATTGTTGACTTATAGCTATGATAAATACCTGTTCTTTGATTGTAACCAAAATCATCAAAGAACAGTATCTACGTTACCATGTTTACCAATCAACAATAGAGTGAGATAAAGCCCAAAATGAGGGCGTACTGACATGTTGAAGTCAGTACGACCTCATTTCGAACTTTTTAATTATCGAATTAAAAAGTTATTGAAGTCGGTGCTAAATAAATAGACAAGTCTGCTAGTATCGTCGGCTTGGCACCGACTTCAGTAACTTTCGAATTTAATTACAAAAGTAATTGTATCGTTTATTTTTATAACTGAAGTTTTTATTTTGAAGTCCGCTCCATTTGTTTTTGAGCGAAACACTAGTTTGAAACTTGAATAACATTCAAGTAGCAACCTATTTCAAACGAACGAAATCACTTGCAGATTGAGCGTCGACGTTCGTTCAGTATTGGCTATTGAGTGATAAATAATTAATTAAATCATCGGCAGAATCTTCAGCAAAATGTCTGTAACCAATTTAACAGACTCACAGATTAACTCTGCCTTTCTCACCTCGAAGCGGAAATTGAATTTCGTCTTGATTGGATTGGAAGTGGACTTATTTATTGCATGGCGAAGTAATGAAAGTACACGTTTCCTTGACGTCAATCTGAGACGTTTGATAAGGGGCATGATGCAAGCGTTAAGGTATAAACACACTGATGTGATGTTGTAACACTACCTGTATTGAATATATCACGCGTGTTATGAAATTACAAAATATATTAGAATTAAAATCACATACAGTAACACACACTCGCCTCGCTTCGTATCGATTTATATGAGATTTTTTCCTTATTTTTATAATAACAAAATACACCCTAAATTATATACAAATAATGTAGCTTCGCAATTGTGAAAAAATTTTTGCAATCGGCTTATTAGTTTCAGACATTACCCCATACAAATAAACACGCAATTTTACCTATTCGAAACATTGGTAAAAATGTTTAATGAATCTAGGGTCACCTTTTACAAGTAAGCTGTAAGGCCGTCCATGCTGTACGACGCCGAAGGTTTGGCGGTATTAGATAGACAAAAATATTGACACGGACATGGCAATTTTCCGCTGGTGTATCTAAACTTGATAATATTAGAAATACATGTCTTCAAAGTGACTAAAATACAGCTACAATACATAAAATACAATAGAGCCGTTTGAGCTAGGTGATCACGTAATGCATGACAATGAGGATTATGTCACGAGATGGGTAATGTACAAAGAATATCATTAAGGAGGTAGAAAATTATTCACTTACCATCTGGACGAGATCAATCTACAGACATGTTGACGCTGAGCTTACCGTCGGAAGCGACGCCAAAACGTCAGAATTGGCGACAGAGTACCAGTAGAACTGAATATAAATAGGGAACAAGCCAAGATCCTTATATCTTATTTTCTTTCTTTTTTTTTGGGAACATCAACAGCGTACGGACAAAATAAAGATGATAAATAAAAATGCTAATGAAAGGTATTAGCTAACAACTTCAAAAAAGTGCCAAAACTTACCAAAACCAAAACAATAGATAATCAACATTGGTGCAACAAACTTACAATGGCTTTGCAACGCCTATAAATTTAAATAGAAATAGATAAATCTATCTCTGGATATTTAAAGGCCAATTCATTAAAATTTCTGCTTACTCTGATGAGGTACAAGTTTATACGTATATCTTATTCTTTTTACAAGGTTTTTACTTTTTATTTTTGCGACAAATAGACCATAGCATCACATTATCGTCAGTCCGATGTGCTCTCAGCTTTAAAACACTGAGCAATTGTTGTCGTAAGCAAATTATTACAAATGTGCAAAGTTCAACTCCATTAAATTGTACTTACAATATAGAATAGCTGATATCCAGCGTGATAAGCTTGTCCTTTGTTGTTAGTTTAATAATTATTTGTTTAAAATTTTTTTTTTGTCATGAAAGTGGTCCCATAATCCTCTAAAAACAAATAGTAACCCCCTAAGCTAAATACTTTTACGACATTATGATACATGGTACTCATTTAGACAAGATGTATGTATGTTAGTGTATGCAGGCTAAACGCCGCAACGGCTTTGAGTAGATGAATTATCGTTAGAATCGTATTAGCCCTGCAAGTAATACAGAATGAGTGACGTCATCATATACCCAAAATGGAGAAAATCACTCGCCATTTTGAACCATAGATAACTTACTGATTTAGATAATTCTTTATGTCCCTTCGCTATGACTAAAAAAAATTAGAACTAATACGTGACAAAGAAGTTGCGATGATATTTATTGTCGATGTTTTTCAAAAAACTTAAGTAAGTATTAATGGACACGAGAATTTGGATTTTGTTTATAACATACATGTATAGTGTTTTGTGTATATTCATAATTTTTAAAGTGAAAGTTGAAGCCGAAAATCAAGGTCGTATCTATCGTTGCTACATAATTATATTGAACTTACGCGGGTACGTTCTGCAGATGCATCAGTCGTGGCTTTGTGTGCAGAATGAGGTATAACCGCAGACGTCCTTTGTTTTTTCGAATACTGATTCGAATTTCGAATGGCGATGAGCGATGTCCATTTCGACATATGCATATAATATTGATATCTCTGTTCACAGGGTGTGATTAAGCCGTTCACGAGAGTGGTACGCGCGAACATCGGCGACTGTCATGCCCTCGGACAGAAACCCATCACGTTCATAAGACAGGTTAGTTTATACTTATACTACCTAAGTATATATTATTATTTATTAAGAAATGAGTGCTGTATCAGCTCTGGTCTGCAGGCATTTGATTGGACTTGCCCGTTGGCGCAGTGGCATATGCATCTGCTTTCCAAGCTAGGGTTCCGGGTTCGATCCCCGGTCAGGTCAATTTAGAAAACGAACTTTTCTATATTGGCTTGGAGTCTGGGTGTTACTGGGATCTCCCCCAGACTTCGTTGTGTGGTACCCATAGTACAAGCTTACTGCTTAGTTTGGGGTCACACAATCTGTGTAATTGTCTGGAGTATTATTATATTATTATTATTGATTTTCCTAAAAACGTTCGTCACGGCACCCTAGTTCTAATTCCGTAGCTAATACGGCCAAAACGAAATCCTTACGGTTCTCTGTCTGTCTTTCAGCCTTTTTATTGAATATATTAAAATTTTTTAAGCGATAAATAATATTCTAATAATTTTAACGTGATTTTAAAGGTATCGATATTGAAAATATATTTATAAAATATAATCTTTAAGTGGCGTAAAACAAAGTCGGTATCTGCGTATATTTGTGTATTCACGTATAATATTTGAACCATAAATGTATTATGTATAGAACTACGGCGAGACCAAAAGCAAATACATCGGTGTGCGTGTAAGTGCATATGAGTGTGTGAATTCATGGGATACATATCAACAAGTCCCTATCAAAGCGAGACTATGAATATCAGAATTCACGTATTTGCTATTATTTTAAACTGAACTCGTAAGTATTTAGAGCAGTAATGTCGTTAATTGCGATATTTTTTCTTAACCATTCAAGCCCAAAATGTTTGTGAAAGTTCTAAAACATTGTAGTTAGACAACAAAATGATTTAATAGTGCTTGCATGTGAAATGCACAATTCTGTGAGTTTTTTTCTGTGTTGTTACATCCGGACACTGCACACGTTGAAACATAATTAACTCCTTCTAATGAACACAAGATTACGCTGTAACACCTGAGATGCAAATATGAGTGGTATAATCATTCGTAACTGACGCTGGGGTCATTTTAGATTATGACGTGTACGTGAATGGTCTCGTCTATCTATCTCGCTATAACGTACGCAATACTATGCTCGATGTCTTTTGTATTGTCCAACTACAATAATATACTAAAGTATGGTTTCAACATCGCAGTAGATTTCATTTAACAAGGCAGGTTTATTATATGTGTAATGTACATATTAATATGTAGACTACATAAGTTATAGAAATAGAGAAATATTAATTAACATTTCGTTATCGAATATCCGTGCAAAGGCGGAGCTGGTCAAAATACCAAATCCTAAATAATATGTGGACATGTAATACCCAAATGTAATTTTAATGAATAAAACCATTTCATTGAGACTAAATAAAATCATTAGTAAATCATGTTTCGTATTTATAAAGAAATAGTTAATGTTGATAACTAGTGTAATAACAATTTAAAACCGATTTAACTCACAAAACGTGCCATTTAGTTGGAGCCATAAGTGACTCCAAATAGCAGACAGGCACGTGTCAACTGTATGTCGCTCAAATAAAATAAGAAATAGGTCAAGGTCAAAACGAAACAATGGTATAGGAAAAGTGGTCAAGTACGAGTCGGTGTAGCGCACTGAGGGTTCTTCTGCACGGCAACACAATGTACATATTTCTGTTATGTATTTACCAAAATATAGCATTTTCTTTCATTCAGATCGGAATCCTCAGCGCAATGCTGCGCATTATTTGCTGTTTTATTTTAGAATTTGAAATTTAGAAATTTCACACGACAGAACAAAAATTTAAAATTTAGGTTTGTACAAAATATTTTTTTACATACATACATATCTTCACGCCGTATCCCTAACGGGGTAGTCAGAGAGGACGGAGCACCAAACTTCCCTGTCCTTACATACTTCTTTCGCTTCTTCAAATCTCATCATTCTTCTCACACATTTTCGCCTAGGTATGCGAGTGCTTTTGACATTTCCGTCTGCTAACACTGTGGCTATTTGATCTTCATAAGTCAGCCTTGGTCTTACTTTTCTTCTTTTACCTCTCACTTTAGCTCTGTAGATTTTCTTCGACAGTCTTTCATTACTCATTCTCTCCATGTGCCCGAACCGTCTACCTTTCTTAATTTTTACAACATAAATATTGTTTTTAATGTGATATCTATGAACGAACGACTTTCGGTTTTTTCTCTTTACTTGAACTGTGTGATTTCACTTCTTGCCTTTAATAACTGATGTCAACGAGAAATACGCTATAGGTTTTGATAAGTGAGTTTGTGACATAAATGGCATTCAAGGAATCATTGACCTCAGTATTTGACAAAAGTTTCAAATTCATACGTCTATCCAATCCTGAGATAAAGGAGTTTTACAATCTGACAAACAGATAACAAAGCGATCCTATAAGGATTCCGTTTTTACCTGTTCAATTACAGAACCCTTAAAATGACGGTCTATGCAATTAAATGATGGCATAACTCATAACATATTGGAAAACCAACAATGTTTCTAGTATTGCGTTACACGGATCGGCATTTTAATCGAAACACTGCGTACGCACACATGCATATCTTTTTCGGTTCATTTATTCGATGTTCGACTTTTTAAGCGTTATTAATATAAGGTTGATAAATAAAAACAGTGTTATAATGTACTTAGATATTTCTTCATCTTTGATCTCGTCCGAGAATACAATCTCAAGAATTCATCCAATTACTGAAGAGACCTAAAATTTATTTTTAAATATACATTGATAAAAATGTCGTACTAAGAAAAATACGTTAATAATCTAACAATTTTTATGTCGATTAGAAAATAATAATTATGTTTATAAAATGATACCTAATTGAGTTTTGGCTTTAATTTATCTAAACTTCGAATATAATTATTTAGTTATTCACTTATTTATAAAAAGATTCGTAAGTGACTGGTATAATCTCAGGATTATTTACAGTGAGTACCTATAAAACTTTGCAGGCGATTACAAAATGTACGCATGTGTAGATGATTCTCTCGAGAACTAGGCCAATTTTAAATATTAATTCACTGGAGATACGCAGTAGGACAGGGTTGCGCGACAGTGTTATTGTAAAAATGAAGAAAGGAATGCTTAGATGGTTCGGGCACTTAAAATGAGTGATGAAAGACTGACGAAGAAAATCTACAGAGCGAAAGTGAGAGGTAAAAGAAGCCAAGGAAAACCAAGGCGACTTATGAAGATCAAATAGCCAGAGTGTTAGCAGACGGAAATGTCAAAAGCACTCACATACCTCGGCGAAAATGTGTGAGGAGAATTATGAGATTTGAGGAAGCGAAAGAGGTATGTAAGGACCGCGATTCCTGGCGCTCCGTCCACTACTACCCTACACTACCCCATTAGGGATACGGCATGGATATATGTACATACATACATATACATATTTGTAGATACCAGTGAATTACATACATATGTAATTCACTGGTATCTACAAATATTATGTGCAATTGTGTATGTATAAAAACGAAATATCACTCGCTCACTGATTGATTGATCACGAAATGTCAAAGACTCCTAAGGCTAGGATTACGAAATTGTATCTGACGATATTTCATGTAATGTAGGGACCTGCTTAGAAGAACTTTCATTTTAACTTTTAGGCAGCGAAATACAGCTGTGAAATTAAGTACAAAGAGGCAATGCTGCCAGTCTGCTAGGTACCTGGAGCAATGACAGCTTTCTAAGCGGCAACTTTGAGGAAGTTTATTATTTAAGTACAAATATTGCTCATGAAAAATAATAGGATATTATGCGTTCTACATTTTTGTAAAATTTTACTCTAAATGTGGGGCTGGAGAATTGAACTATGTACACGGCTAAACTACTGAACTGATTTTGATGAAATTTATTATGCGTTGGCAACCCTAAAACCTGTCTGAGGGTTGCCAGCGTATTTGCAACCTGAAGTGTTTCTTTAACCTTGATATCATAAGTATTCATGGGCCATTTAGCCCATTTGCCATCAAGTTTAGTTAAGTTAGTAGCATAAAAAAAAATGCAGTAGGTGTTTAGTTCTAAATAGGCGATGGACTTTTAAGCGGGAAAGGGAGATGCGAAGTTGTATTTTATTTAAATTTTCTATTTTTTGCGTTTTTGGGAGTTTTAAGGTACAAAAGTGATAGCATATTGTGCGTTAAAGTTCAGTGCAAGTGTTGGGAATCGGAAAATTATAAAATATGTTTCGCGTTTGTTCAAGAAGTCCTTTTTGACTCCAGTGAAGCCTACTCACTATCACTTTACTGGTGAGTGAGTGTTAGGGACTCAGTAATAAGATAATATATTTTGCATAAGAGATTACATCACACTTTATTACATGAAAATGGCAGAAATGTTTCAATCAAATTTGAAACGAGTTGCCAGTATATAAAAAAAAGAAGATAGGCGATGGATTTGGTTTTTAAAAACAATTTGTAACAAACTCTACTTAAAATAATTCTGATTTGAATTTGATAACTTTATCTGTAAACTGTGTCAGGTGCTGGCGTTAGCATCGTGTCCCCAATTGATGACGTCACCAGAAGTACCTGATGATGTCAAGGCGAGAGTACGAGAGATACTGGCCGATTGCACGTGAGTATACAATAATTATAATAATTTAAAATAGTATGATATAATTATGTATTATTCGGGATTTTTTGGCGGGAAGGGGAGAGGTGAGGTTGTCATTTTATTTAGATTTTCTATTTTTTTCATTTTTGGGAGTTCTAAAGTACAAAAGTGATAGTATATTGTGTTTTAAAGTTCTGTATAAG
The DNA here is from genome assembly GCA_907165235.1 of Zeuzera pyrina. Taxonomy (NCBI): domain Eukaryota; kingdom Metazoa; phylum Arthropoda; class Insecta; order Lepidoptera; family Cossidae; genus Zeuzera; species Zeuzera pyrina. The sequence goes on from OU015629.1 coordinate 24,170,277, forward strand.
TGAAAAGAATGGAGTAGGTCTAAATAAACAAGTGTAGCTGAAGTTCTCGCGCTCTTCCAAGAAGTCCTTTATAACTTCAGTAAAGCCTACTGTCACTTTACTGGAGGAGTTTCGAAGCTTGAATTTTGTATACTTCCGAAGGACCATAAATCTCAGTATTTGATATAAACTTCAACTTGATACCTTTACCAGGTTTTTGACTGGTCAGACAGACGGACACACTGGCAGACAACAAAGTGATAAGGCAAGGGTTCCGTTTCATCTTTTCAGGTACAGAATCATAAAAAGCACGCAGATATTCAGTATTAATGCTAAATAATCAATTGGCTGGACGCAACTTTCTATTAGTGACCGTATTCACTATTGAATGTCACCGAGTATTATAATATGCTTATCGTGCATATCAACATCGACATTAAGGGCCGCCAAAGTTAATGGAATTTTAATCACCGGTCGGCCCATTACTTGTTTGTCAAGTACATTCCCTCAACTGGATTTTGACACACATATGTTTTATAGACAATATATTATACTTGCGGCATCGCTCACTTGATATAGATAGATTGAGTCCTTTTTAATAGATTTTACTTACACAGTTTGAAAAGAAAGAGAACACTAGAGGTATAGAGGGCCACACTAGTGGTATAGAGGGCCGAGATGGTCGAAAACTGGCTATTCTTAGATTTAAATTACAAACATTCTGCATTCGTTTTTATAATAAGGCGCTTCAGGAAATAAAATAACAGAAAATAAATTTTAAACAAACAATGAAATCTTACTAAAAGATTTTACCAAAGATAGGAATATAGTTTGGACAGATCCTCTCTACACATGTGTTCACCAGCCTTTTGTAAATTGTAATTACAAATATTGATGTTGAAAAAGAGATACTTGACTGAGTTTCTTGTCAGTTCTTCTCAGTGTCCAGGGCGCCTAGACAAGTTGCTCAATTGTCGTAAACGTTAGTAGAATAGAAAGTTAAATGCCACATGATCTAGCGTAACGAATTGTAATTTGGTAGTCAAACGTTATTAACTATCTGTTAAATCCAAGGAAAAGTAAAGCAAAGCACTTTTGAAGAGCAAAAACGCCAACAAGCGTTTGTATGAACCGTTTACCACTTGTCTAGTCGCTCTGGTTTTCTTTTCGAACCGAACTAAAGTAGATTTGTCGTTCAAAAATACCTTGGGTTCAAGTAAAACCAAAAATTTGGGTTTACTTGAATAAATTGGTCTGACTTTGACAAAATGTAATGGTGAAATGGTGTAATGACGAAAACACATGACTGAGTTTCTTTACCGATTTTTCTCAGTTCAGGATTTTCTCCGAGTCAGTGGGTAGATTCGACGTTCAAAATTACCTCGTAATGTAATTTAATTATATAAAAAAAATTTCAATTGGACTTTCCATCCATCCATTTTATCGCAGTCAAGCTTTTTGCTTCAGCTAAAAGCGTGTAACTGCAAAATTAAATACGCGGACATGTATGAGCTTTGGCCTTCATGTCCATTTTACACAAAGTATAAGTAAAATTTAAAAAAAATGGTCCAAAATATCCATTTTTTAATTTTTGTTTCTTATTTAAGAGTTTGTGTTACCAGTTTACGTCTTTATATCAAACAAATCAGAATTTAAATGTACAGACGACGTAACAAATCAGCTTTGAAATACGAACAGACCGATGGATAGACATATGTATGTATGACGAAACGAATAAAGGTTCGACTTCAGCCATTTTGGTTGTGGACCGATAAAAATTGTATCTGAGATGTCTTTCATATTACGAAGAAGATAATCGACTTAGTGCAAGATCCGTCTCGATCGCTACCAACATCTGTAGTGCTGGCACCGTTGTGTTCTGGAACAGAATCACAACCGACTCTCTAGTCGGTCAAATTTCTGGCACACGAGGAGCAACATCGTCATAACGGTTGCCGACACATTCAAACGTGGTATGAAAGAGAAACAAGCCTGAATCCATTCATCAGATACCGGACTGAAGCCCATGGGCATCCATAGACAATTTCTAGGATAAGAAAGCACTTCAGATTGTAAACTTTGGCAACTCAGAGGACTAAGATATTTTCCCTTTGCCACAGAAATTTTACCGAAATCGATACGATGTATTTCATCGATGATATCTTTGATAGATTTTCTTAGAAAAAGTTGTTTTAAAGGATAGTAAATTTGAATTCCGAAAACACTTGTAATGTTAATTTGCATACCCATCTATTACGAGGCATCGTCGCTTAACATTAACTCGTTGATCGCATAAACCAACGGCGCGTTGCGAGGGTCTCGATTAAATAATTAAATTACATGTAAATGGATTGTCGAGCTCACGAAAATAATTCAAGAGGACGCGGCGCCGCTCCGCTCCCACTCCCGTGCTGGCTGCGTGATTGCATTAATATTTATATCGATATTGATTACGCCGTACTCTTCTACATAATTCACGAACTGTTTTATTGACCTAAATAATGACGGTAGGTGAAACCTAAATGCTACGGAAAATGTAATAACTAGTCTCCAACTGAAATATTGCTTTCGATTGCATCGCGACACGCAGGCAGCCAGGTCAGGGAGTGACCCTTTCGTGTCAATACGTAAACAGGTGAACGGAATCAGGTAAGCAAGCAGTACTCAAAGGTGATGGCATATCACCTACCGGGTACTGACCGGGCACGACTGCTTCGGTCAATATCTGCATCGGATCGGTCGAGAAAAGGTAGCACACTGCCACCATTGTGGCGGATACCAAATCAGTGCAAAACATATGCTGGAAGAGTGCCTTGCGTAGGTCTCCGAGCGCCAAGTCCTGGTCTGCCAGATCGGGCAAGATCTGTTCCTGCCAGCGGTAATAACGGCTATACTGGCATCTGAAGAGTCGTGAAGCGCTAAAAAAAAGAAAGCAGTGCCAATAGCATTGATATGCCATAACACTAAAGCGCAGAAATAATAGCCCGTAGGTAGGGGTAGGTAAAACGAAGAAGAATCCATTAGCGGGTTCCCTCTTTCTTTTAGAATATCACGCGCAACAATTCTGACATAAAAATAGGAAAGGGCCGTGTAGTAGTGTAGCCAGTGCGAGTGCAGCCAGCCTTAGGCTACACACTCCAACTCACATTACCACCCACGCTACTGCTAGAAATTGTCACGATATGACTCAAATAACTGCTTCTATGGATACAAATATATTATTCACAAATTACTAAATTGAACAGAAAATTTAAATGTCTTCGAAAGAAAACTTCGGTTTCGAGCAACATTAAAACAGAAAACGAAGTTCGGAGGCGGTTATAATTAATTTGGTCATTACCAAAGATTACATCTTGTGTGAGAAGACAAGCAATAGGCACTATATCCTTTTCCTCTTAGACATCCAGTAAAAAAGTTACATTTGACATAACGAAATAATTATTTTAACTTTAGGAATTTATAAAGCGATCGTTTTAATTACAGTCTTCAAATGCCCCTAATTTGACTTTGACCCTTTATTGCTATTAGACAGAGAATAATTGTAATTGCCGCCCCTTGCGGCACTCTGGAATGCGTCTTTGCGAACCCATAAAGTGTGAAATTATGCTTGACGGAGACGAATATTTCGCTCCGATTTACCTAAATTATTTAATTCAAATTATTTAATATTTATGAAGATCAAACAGCCAGAGTAATAGCTGACGCAATTGTCAACAGCACTCCTCGTTGGAAGTGTATGAAAAGAACCGAGACGATTGGTGTCCTGTTCCAGAGAACATTTAAATATTGGTAGCCACCAAATGCTTCATGTATATACTACTTTTCTATCCGCAACTTCATTCGCGCCAATCTCGATATGAAAAGAAGTACAAATTGAAACATAAAAATAATAAGTACAAATAAGCGACCTGGCAATCTCAGTCTAATAGCTCTCTCATACAAACTGTCGTCCCCTATTTTACCTCCTTAAAGTTAATTTTCCAACGACGCTGAAACACGTCATTCTTAGTAAAAGCTAATAACAATTTTTATTGCATATTGACTGCAAAAGCAACAGAATTTATTCACTATTTCAACAAAAATGCTGAAACATTCTTTTCATGAATCAACTTTTCACTATTGAATGTAATTTAATGTGCTTTACATCATGAGGTATTCATTAATAGGGAAATATATAAATGAGCAATAGAATAAGTAATTTGAACTACATTTTATTGTATTTAAATATTTAAAATAAGACTTCTCATTACAAATTAACAATTTATGACTAAATCATATCCAATTTAAAATTAATAAGTTCCACAAATTATTTGTTATCCATTATTTTTAATCATTAACTACTGCATAAACTAATATAATAATTAAAACATTTTTTTTTAAATATTTAAGTTTATGAATCCCGTGAACGACGGCAAAGTCAGTGTTAGAATAACAACAAAAACTTTATATATGTATGTATGTGGATTTAAAAATTTAAGAGTTAAAATTATTACTTTATATTGTTTTATATTCTTTTACAGCTTACGATACAATTCATTTACACCACTTTTCATTAATTTTTAGGCACTTATATTTTTCATGAAAATGATAACGTCTTATTGTAGTGTATATAGTCTTTATAGCGATAAATACAACGTTTATTGTTATTTCTACCATTTATAGAATTCTTTTAAATGCATCTCAAATTAATATCGCTCACTACACTTTGTAATAGAACCTTTTATAAGTGTAAAGATTCCATTAGCTTGATGTGATGTATATTACGAGTATACCCCAAACTATAAACATTATTTTGGGAAACCGAGCGATATTTTATAAAGATTATTATATTTTGTCACTCCGTCACCCTATTATGCCTACGCGTCGCTCTCACGTCGGCAGCGTTATGTAGATCGCTACTGAAGAGCGAAAGTAATATATCTCATTGTGTGGTGAACAATACGGAATGCTATTTATGTTTCGAGATTTAATATACAAAATTAAAACACTAATTTTCATACGGTTTTTCTTCAAAAATGGCGAATTTTCATATAAACTTACAATCCTATATTTTACCTCCTTATGGGTTGAATTTTCCAAAATCACTTGTTAAATTGACTCTAATACATAATGCAGAGTACACGCATTTATAATCAACATAACGCGTTATATTATATTATATTATATTATAATGCATACCTTTAAATAGGACCCCAGTCTTTCAAACAACGCACACAATCTTTATTTAAATCTATTGAGTAATTTTAAATGATGTTCAAAGACGTTTTAAAAATTGTTTTGGCTGTACAATGCATAAAAAATTCAATTAACTCCTTCACCTTTCCTAAAGCAATAATTTCTTTTCCTTACTGGGACTTTGAAATAGATATAAATATTTCATACGTGCTCACGAACATAATCCGCTCGCGCGTTGTTCCCTGAATATTGCTGGAATTAGTTTTTGTCGAGACGTTTCTTGCTTCTCGGCACTCGTGTAATGACTCCTATACACTCTCGCGTAGCCTATAACTAGTCTAAAAGGCGATCTTGAGTCGTCTCGTTTTTCTCGGCTGATCTTACCATACATCTACTCGTATGTCGTGTCGACTGTCGATATGCAATACACATCTTAACCAAAAAAACACGAAGATGCGTTCGAGTAGGATATTTGTTTTTTTTATACCGCGGCAAAGTCGAACGAGTACAGTCCAGTTGCAAATGGATTGACTAAAATATTGTGCTCCTTGTATTATAAATTTCACCGGCTGTCGCAAATACTACACAGGACTAAGCCAGCACTGGTATTTGGTAGCAAGATTAGCGAGTAAGATTGTGCTAGCGACCCGGATAAACTCCCCAAAAGGTCCTACAGCCCGCATAATAAATAAGTACAAAAAAGTATAATTTATGCAGTTTAAAACATGGATTGAAATTTACACAAAAGAATTTGAGAATTTAACTTAAACCGCCAAAAAAAAATAAAAACAATAAAAATAACTTTATAAATACTTTGAACATACCTATATATAATTAAATTTGTCAGTTACTGAAGTCGGTGCCAAGCCTACCATACTACGAGTAATAAACTTTCTGTTGTTGCACATTGATTTAGCATCGTCTTTAATAACTGTCAAATTTGATTATAAGAGTATTTATATTGTATTTATAAATTTATTTTCATACTTATGTTTTGATTAGTAAAAGATAGTTATTTCATACTTTTCAGCGTTTTTTTTGAAGTCGGTTTAATTTTTTTATTTTTTTTTATTTCTCCCTTTTGGCCTTTTGACCTTGGCCTAAATAAATATCTAGGGCAGGTCTGCAATTAACTTCTTTTCTAATTCTACTACTACATACTAGACAATCATCAATATAAATAAATAAAGGCTATAATCAGTTATCGCTAATTGATATTATTTCGTATATCTTCGAAATTCAAGCTCCAATATCAGTGTAATTTGAAGGAGACCAATCCGGAAGTGTATTCTTTCAAATAAAAAAGAATTTTCCAAATCGGTTCATAAATAACGAAGTTCTGAGGTAACAAACAAAAAAAAACAAAAAAATTGAACCGAATTAAGAATTTCCTTTTTTTGAAGTCGATTAAAAATATCGTCAAATTTAAAGTCAAATAGTATATTACTGATAGATAATAGACACAAAAATACACGCTCAATATTCACTTATTATTATACTTCACGATACAATAATATGGATACCAGAAACTCTGGAAATATTTTGTGAATCCAATTCCAATTTATTATTTATATAAATCCATCCATTTATTTCTCCCAAAGCTTACAAAGATTTTAAATAAAAAATGTTACAGTTCTTTAAGGCTAGTAATAAGCTAGTTAGGGAGACTGGTGCCTAAACTAGGATTATTTCCTGTATGATAGGACACCAGGCTCCACCCCTGTAATTACGTTCACAAAGTTGCCTTAGTCTTTAATCTTAATTTATTGGATTTAGTTTAAAGAGCACTATCTTTAAGCCAATTCAGACAATGAAGTAGTGATGTTCAACAATGATACTTGAAGTTTAAATCTAAACCAAATTAATGCAAGAAAATAATAACTACAGATAAACATTGATTTACTTGAAGTACATAAGAGTCTTGTCCAAGTTAGAGTGAGTGTGTGTGTGATTGAGTGAGTGAATGTTCAAGTGAGCGAGTGAGTGTTTGAGTGTGTGAGTGTGTGTGTGAGTGGTGAGTGAGTGATTATATGAATTAAAGGATAGGATAGGAAAGATTTATAGGAACTTCATTGTACTACTGAATTGTTCTACTGACGGGAAATTGACATAATAGTTCATTTATTTTAAAATTCCGACTGCGAAATTATCATGATTGACGTTCATCATATTAAGTCTGTAATGTGAAAGTGATATTTATTTTCAATCAATAGAAGATACGCAAATTTGCAATAGTAATCTCGAAATCGACCCCAGTACTTTCGATCACACTATGCCAACAAGCCAAATTTTGTAAACGACTTCAAGACTTACCGGTCATTGTTATTTTTTTTTATTAAGATCCCACTGAAAGCCTAGCAAAAACGTGGATGACTTTTTCAATTCGGTATGTTTATCGAACATCTCATTGCGAGCACTTCACACGAGACTGTAGAGGCTGCATAATCGTTTTTATTGAGCAGAGCAGGTGTAGTTTCTCGTATTGTGCAGATCGTATACAGATCTGTTGCTGTAATTATAGTCTTCTCTGCATCTCTATCAGCAGTGTAAACTGAGAATGTAAAGAAAAAGAAACAAGGGACAATAACATTTAGTATGTGAGGAAGATCAACATAGATTTTTGACGATCGGGTAATCAGAATGTCAGGGGTTGGTGTAGACAGACACCGTATACTAACGAGAGGATCATTTATATGCTCTTAGCTTTTAACTTAATATTAAATATTTGTTGTCAGAAAACTAAGCATCAAACCTAAGTGACATGGCTAACCACTCCATATATTTTGTTTAATTAGTTTGTCGAGGAGGGTGGCGCCGAAATCTGAAATACAAGTTTTAACCATATTCGGTAACGGATGCTGTTTTTCTCATATTAGATTTGTCACGTTTAGCTAATGTATTGTAATCGTATTGTAAAATAATTTTTGGCATTGAATATTATTATTATTATATTAAGACACTCGCAAGGGAATCAAAACCTATAAGATACTTCCCGTTGACCTAGAATCATGAAATCTGACAAAAAGCAATGTCTTATAGCACAAGTGAAGGGAAAAATCTGGAAACAGCAAATTTGTGGTTATTTGCCATTACGAACTTACATTTGCAGTTGGTGAGAGCGTTAGAACGTGTCTTTCAACTGCAAAGTTAAGTTTGTTTTCGAATTCAACTTATATTTTATATTGGTAAATACACAATACACATTAATACACTGTAAGGTGATACAGAACCCTCGGTGTGCAAGTACGACTCGTACTTGGCCGGGTTTTTTATTTATTTATAAGGAAAACTTGCGACTCAGTACAATAGTACCGAAATAAGAGGTGTGATAAAGAGGTGTGATAAAGAGGTGTGACAAAGACGTCTATATAAACTGAGGTAGATGCGCCTTATGCACCAAATTCTGAAGCATTAAATACGAGCTAATTAGCACCAGTGCGTTTGGATCCATAACCATGTTTTTTCTTTAAACGTGAGCTGAAATATTAAATTAAACGATTTATCGATTACATTTTTTAGTTTATGCTGTGGAGATGCGGTCTCTCAGAAATATGTGCGGTGTCACGCTTGCGGACAGGATAAGCAATGATGAGATACGCAGTATGACAGGGTTGCACAACAGTGTTATTGTAAAAATGAAGAAAGGAATGCTTAGATGGTTCGGGCACATGGAAAGAATGAGTGATGAAAGACTGACGAAGAAAATATACAGAGCAAAAGTGAGTGGTAAAAGAAGCCAAGGAAGACCAAGGCTGACTTATGAAGATCAAATAGCCAGAGTGTTAGCAGACGGAAATGTCAAAAGCACTCGCATACCTAGGCGAAAATGTGTGAGGAGAATGATGAGATTTGAGGAAGCGAAAGAGTCGTCGTCACAGCAGCAACAGAGCAACTGGACACAGCAACAAGGACCGCGACTCCTGGCGCTCCGTCCTCTCTGACTACCCCGTTGGGGATACAGCGTGAAGTTATGTTATGTTATGTTTTATTTTTTAGTTTATCATTTTCTCATGTTAACAAAAACATTTTAAAAACTTATTATTCGTGGCCAAAATGTTAAAGGTTCATATTTGGCTTTACAAATCTCGACCCTATGTGTATCTCTTCACCTCTGCCTCACACTCTGAACTCGATCATTACCTAGGAATATCTGGTCGTAATCGATTTTTCTTTTTCGAAAGAACAAATTTAAAAGTAAATGGTTCGGACTTCGGAACTTCTTCTTCTTTAGCGAATTTTAGTTCCTATCAATTTCCGTCTGTGTTTTCTCATTGAAATTGAATGTGTTATTAAAAGGTATTAAAATATCACACGTGTATTTTGATTTTGCAGACGTGGCTCAGTAGGGGCGTATTCTCCTTCAAATGGCCTCTGCCTGGTGCGGGCGCGAGTGGCGCAGTATATTTCGGCGAGAGACGGCGTGCCGGCGTCACCCGAAGATATATTCCTGGGCTCAGGTGCTTCCGACGTCATCAAATCCGTACTTACTATGTTTGTGAAAGATGTCGACGGTAAACCTCCCGGTGAGCATAAAAAGTTCAGCCCACTTTCAGTTTTCGCTGCAAAGTCCCACTAAATGTAACTTTTGCAGCGAAAACCGATATCTTAGCTAAATTTTAATTAGCTACTGTCTCGATTTCGTATGGTAGAGTAAAGATAAATAGGATTAGTCTTACTTAAATCTCTACTCTACCATAATCTTGGTATATTAGGATAAGGGCGTTTAACTGAAAATGTGTCCATACCAAGATTCTTAGAACCATACTGGATATTGCATTATTAACAAATTTTTAAAGCTAGAAAATACCTTGAGCTCCTTCACGTATCAGTTTTATCAGGTTTTATCTTATTGTATTGTTGACTGGTAACCATGGGAACGTACTGTTCTTTGATGGTAACTTCATCAAGCAGCAAGCAGGCATATACCAAGCGTATAATGACAGATACGCGTTTAGGAAGCGACGTCTCCGTGGACAATAGGCCCGAGAAATTTTGCACTTGCAAAACGCTTCGTGAACTAAGTCTAGTGTACAAGCTGCACAAGCTGCACGACGTACTTTGAAATGTCTGCTAGAGTAGCATATTCCTTGATAAACCTACGCCTCTGTGTTAAATTGTTACATTAAATTGTCTTTGTGTATTCTTCTTTCTTTAACAATTTTGACTTAAATTTGATCATCTGATCAGGACATTTACCTATGTTTGATCGCAGTCTTGCTCGATTGAAATCAACTGTCAAATCAGGCGTTAACAATGCTTGACCACATTACGTTGTATGTGTGGAAAGACCGATTCCTACCAAACAGTATCAAAATTTCAATAAATTGACTATCTCTGTCGTTTTGCAGCGGTCATGATCCCAATCCCGCAGTATCCTCTGTTTTCGGGCACGTTGTCTGAGCTAGGACTGCGCCAGGCCAACTATTACTTGGACGAGGCTAACGATTGGGCGTTAGACACTTGTGAATTAGAGCGCTGCTGGCGGGAGGCTTCCGTCGACAGCTGCGTACGAGCACTTGTCGTCATCAACCCTGGCAATCCCACTGGACAGGTAAAACAAAAATACCGCTTTAGTTTTTTGATTACTGATTAATCCATACTAATATTATTTAGTTGTACAACTTAATTGTTTGCTTAATAACAATTGTATTAGTATTATTTCATTACTACAATGTTTTAGGTGCTAACTCGCGAAAATATAAAAGAAGTGATCAAGTTTGTGTACAATCATAATCTGTTCCTGTTGGCCGATGAAGTGTACCAGGAGAACATCGTCAGTAAGACGTTCCATTCATTTAAGAAAGTAAGAACTGAAAATTTTATTGATATATATAAAAATCAGTTACATCGGGTATTATTATCAGCTAAGTCACATCGGATACTTAAATTTGACATTTTACCTCCCGCTCTGTCTCCAAAACTATTGGAACAAGAATTTTCCGAAGAGCGTTCAGAAGGAAAACACGGTCTTTCAAGACTCATCTCACCTACTAGCATTGCCGCTACTACCGTCACCGTTACGTTTGTTGATATTTTCTTCTTATTTCCATCGCTCATCGCCTATTATAACACTCAGTTGGTACTTTTCATTTAAACACTTTTTATTTTTTGAAAGAAATTCCTTTATTAAGTGCTCCAAAAATCGTATTTCGTTAAAAGCAAGTTCGCGAAGGGGTTTCGTGTTTTTATTTCTGCAGATCAAAAACACCTAGGTGTTTAATTATAAATTATGTTTTACTATGAGTTTCGAATTCTGTGAATAAATTCGAATTTCGAATATTTCTTTTTTAAACTTTTAGGTTTGTTGATGGACGACGGAGATGGAGTGGAGTAAGGGGAGAATATTCAAGTAGTTCAAGTAGTTATTTGCTTTCTCGTTAAATCTTAAATGAATGTCATGAGGTGTATAAATACACGGATTGATAACTTGTAATGCCTAAAGCTTCCATATAGCTTGGTTTCTTAGAAAATCAACTGAGACAGGTGAGATGGGCGGTCATTTGAATGAACCCTACGATTTAGTCATATCAGAGCATCCGCCATATTGGATTTATAATCACGTCATCTATCTTAAATACCTGCAGGATTATTAGAGTTCTAACCTAACTTATTTAAATCAGGTAATGCACGACATGGGTCCACCTTATAGCCAAATGGAGCTGGCCAGTTTCCTCACGTGTTCTAAGGGTTGGGCGGCCGAGTGTGGGCTACGAGCGGGCTACGTGGAACTGACTCGTTTAAAGCCCAGCGTCGCCGCGGCTTTCAACACTTGTAGAGCAGTTATGCAGTGTCCTACTGTGCTTGGACAATGTATTTTGGACTGTGTCGTGAGTATTGTACAGTATTAGAAAATCACCAAAAGTTATAAAACTTAAACCCAAGTATGTATTAAGAAAAAAATTTCTGGAATTCATTGTTGGAATCGGAGACCTATTACTATTTAGGAGGTCTATATTGTTCATAACCTTCGACTCCGGTAATGAATATTTAAGCAAAGGAGGCACAAAATCAGGATCTTCCATGTTTCACGTGGGTTAAAAGGGAACAGGTTTTTTAAAAAACAAAGACGGAGAGAAGTGGTCTACATTTCTACAAAGCACATTAAATAACAAATATTAATTAAATATGCTTTTTAACACTTTCTACCGAACACGTGTGATACGTGCGAGCCGTCCCAACCTCGACATAAGAATGATCACATACAGTGGTCTCAAATGTGAAAGAGCGAGATCGGTAGAGTTGCCAGCTGAAATCGGTATATTTGTACCCAAAATCGGTAGTTGACAAAAAAATACATTATACAATCAAATTCCTTTATTTATTGAAAATAAAACTTACAGACTAATTTATAACAATCGCACTCAAATATAATTATATTTTATACTAATATTCTTTGGGCATAGCCTCGGTCATCTTCGAAGTAATTTCACAATCAAAACAATTAGCTTAATAAAAAAGTATTTTTGAATGTAATAGGCCAGTGATTGATTGAGTAGACAGCCTATTTCGCTGTTTTGTTTTCAAAAGATTAATATGCGAAAATATGCGTTCAACATTAGCGGATGAATGGGGAAGTGATACAATATTAAAGATGAAATTAGACAACAAAGGAAACATCTGTTTCATCACCACGCTTTAGTAAACATACTTTTTCCCAAAATAATTCTACATCATCAGGAAATGTTTTTAATTGTTCACAATTTCTTAAAATGCGCCACTCTGTATCAAGGATTGCCACTTAAAGTGTAAAATCGGTAGAAAAATCGGAAGAATTTTCATGTATACTCTGAAATCGTGGAAAAATCGTTGCATTTCGGTATTTCGGTAGAACAAAGCCCATATCGGTAGAAATACCGAAAAATCGGTAGGTTCGGGACCACTGAGCACATACCACCAGTCACAGTGACAACTGACAACCGCGTCGCCATTACGGTGTTCGCTGTTACGTCACATAATAGATGCGTTCACAAATAATTAATTTGAATCAAAAAATGTCATTCAGAAATTAATAATCTGAGAGAATAGAAAACGGCGCGATTGAGTCCATTAGTTTATATGAAATTATAGTTCATTTATCTTACGAATTTTTTCTAAGCACGGATTTTTAATTTTATAACTTTTATATTCATTTCAAATTAATCTAAAACGCGAAATTTAACACGATTCCCTTTTATTTTGGCTTGACGTTTCAACCGAGTTGTATCGGACGTGGTTTTAAGTAAACTTTTCCCATTTTAGATACTTTATAATGCAAGGCGAAAGTTTAAAAGTTTACATTTCAAATTATTTTAATAGAAACAATATTCTTTTGTATCATATTTAAATATGACTTCTTAAGCTCTCGAATTTAGTATCGATCATGATGGGGGCGTAATGAAAATGTATAGGTCTTTGATTTTACGTTAGGCTATATTGAATTTTTAAATAAATCTAGTGGTACCTCATACGTAGAAATAGGTTTAGTGGTTTCGATTCTGTAAGGGAAGAAATGAACATAGATACAATATACGCTTGGAAAATCATAACATTCCGTTTTGTTTCGTAGTCGAGTAAATATACAATGTATTTGTTTTTCTTAATTATTTGCAACACCTTTTATTATAGTCATAACAAATTGCATGTTATTTGAGAAGAATTATAATTTTTATTTATCATAAATTAAGCTTAAAGGTCAGAAAGGTCCTACAAAAATTTAAGCCTTATTGTCGTAAAAAAATAGAACGAAAGATGTAATTATGACAGTCACCTGTTAGCCATAATTATGTCACCTTTTTTAAAATAGATAGGTATATTTTAATTTCATTTAATTCTGCCTATACAAAGGTTCTTTTGTTGTGTTAAAATGTAATAACAAATAGATTTCTGTACGCAACTTAGTCCGCAAAAATAAATAGAAATACAATTGTATGTATAAATAGAATTACAATTTTAATTGAAAACGTAAAAGAAATATGTAAGTTGGTAATCTTTGCCTTAGTAGTTCCTTCTAAGTTACGTTTAAGGCGTGAATTTGGAACTACCATACAAACTGGTATCCCCTATTTTATACCCGTTTTGTCTCCATCACTCAAAGTCACGACTTTATCTACTCCCCGCTAATCTATCGTCTAATAACCGTTGCACCAAACGACTGTAATAACAATTATTACAAGTGCCGGTAGGAAGAAGACGACGAAGCACTATAGGAGTGACTATAGCTGTATAGTTACATAAAGCTAAATAAACGTATTTGTGCGGAAATGTTTTAATGACGTACTCTACACCATAGAGGAAAAATTTCCAAAAATTCGCACTTATTTTCTAACCATAATAAAAAGTATGAGAGTAATTTTTATGGATTTAGCTTAAAAAAAGGCCAATTTTCATATGTAATTCTTAGGAGTTGATTTTTTTAAAATTCTCACTTAGCAGGTAGTACACTATTTATTGAATTATATTTCTCGTTTGTAAATCCAGCGGTTAGGAATGTGCATCGATATATCAGTTAGCTTTTTTCATTATATCTACATAACATCAATTAAATCAACTATATATAGGTATATAGAATAACCCCAAACTCTAGGTTTAACAGACTCCGAGATAACTTATATGATTTCGTTTTCTAATTCGACCTGACCAAAAATCGAATTCAGGAACGTTAGCGTGGAAGGTAGATCCATTTATTTATACTATTATATTACTGTTTGTAGATGAAGCCCCCGGAGCGTGGTGAGCCATCATACGACACGTTCGCCGCAGAGATCAACGCCGTACATCGCGTGTTGACGGAGAGGACCCGAGACGCGTACGAGACCTTCAACTCCATTCCGGGCTACTCTTGTAACCCTATCGACGTGAGTTACACAAGCCCGTATTTCTCTGTGATGAGTCCCTATCGTTCCAAGAAGTTGTCGTCAAGTTGTTTCATTAGTAGTCTAAAGAGAGACACCATTGCAGAAGAAAAGCAGCAAGATTATTTTATACTCTTGCAAAGAAATACAAGAGATCCTCAAAATATATGCATCAGTAGCTGTGGGGTCGAACTGTAACGAAGAATGTAAGAACTGCGAATCTTGGCGCTCCATCCTGTCTAGGGTTATAGCGTGTAGATATGTATGTACTATTTACATATGTCTGTATGTTAACTGCGCAATCATAACTTCGGACAGCCTGTCCGTAATATTACGCGAGGCAAATAAAAAAGAGCGAAACGTAAATGTGCAGGTGCTTCTTTTCTAACGAAATAGCGATCGATCAGCTTGTTGATAATAAGTGTGTGTATCAGACGATATGTGTCTGACGGCTTATATGATTTGTCTTACCGTTGCTGCTCGGACATGGCGTCTGAAATTATTTATAGTCTACGTAGGTATGTAACGTCTTCTATCGCCATTATTTCCCATATCGAAATTAAAAAGACCGATTGCTTGTGAATCCTTTTGGACATTGGAAGTTGAATGGCAAAACCTTTAGACCCAAATGAATTGACTGGATTCTTTTTTAATAAGTATTAATTTGTAGGGGTCGATGTTTGCATACCCCCGCATCGAGATTCCTCCTCTGGCTCAACAGGCGGCGGCAGACGCTAACATGAGTCCAGATGAGTTCTACTGCTTACAGTTACTTGAGGAAACCGGTGAGTTACTTAGGAATTACTTAACATTGTTTACGTACAATGAAGTCGCTTAAAAAACCCTGATCTCTTTTTATGGTAAAGAAACAGAAACCTTTAAAGGATAGCCAACAAACCTACTAGTTTATGTAAAGATTCTACCCATTAAAACTCTACCGGCGATCGTATTGGGTTCATATCGAAGGGTACTGGGCAAGGGTCTCAATTTTTCTAAATGACTACAAAACGTGTGAAAGTGATATTTGGTAACCTGTTACGTCATTTCATTGACTTTATTTTGCCAGTTGCGATATACGATTAGTTAACTTTTGTGACACAAAATAAAAATCAAGGAAACCTCTTTTAAAACAGAGATTAACATTTTTCCGAGTACCGGGACTGATATATTATGTTTCTAAATTTTCTGTATAGTTTAATCTAAATATATTCATGGCCTATAAATCTAAATATATGACTGGCCCGTTGGCGCAGTGGCATATGCATCTGCTTTCCAAGCTAGGGTCCCGGGTTCGGTCCCCGGTCAGGTCAATTTAGGAAACGAACTTTTCTAAATTCATATCCTCGACTTAACATGTTGTTAAGTCGACTTAACAACATGTTAAGTCGAGGACGATATAATGTAGCGAATCGTTATGGTGCTTCTCTTGATTAATCGGTGAACTGAAAACTATTGCTAGCGACCCTAGTTATACTACAAAAAACATTTTACCACATGACATAGTAATCACGCAACTATGTGGTGGTGATACCAATTTAAAACAATCGTCGCGCGAATGTGGTGCCGGTATCGCCAGTTCTTAACGTATCTAATAACATAACCGGAATATTTTGGCTTAATCTTAGTCAAAAAAACAGATTTTATTTTTCTCTCTCTTCATGGCATGGCGCATAGATTAACACGTTTGCCAATGTCACGTATTAATAAGTAAATTCGCTGATAAGATAAACAATTAAGCAATGCGTAATACACACGTCACAGTATTGTTATAATTCATGACTAACACACGAAGCACGTTCGAAGTAAATTCATTTTTCTGCTTATAGTAGAACCGCTCCAGTAAAGTGATAGTAGGCTTTACTAAAGTTATAAAGGATTTATTGGAAGAGCGCGAGAACTTCAGCTACACATGTTTATTTAGACCTACTCCATTCTTTTCACTTATACAGAATTTTAAAACTCAATATACTATTACTTTTGTACTTTAAAACTCTTAAAAATGTAAAAAATAGAAAATCTAAATAAAATGAATGACATCCTCACTTCTCCCGTTCCCGCCAAAACGTTCCAGATAATAATATAATAATATACTCAGACATTTCACACAGACCCATCTAGTCCCAAAGTAAGCAGCACAGCGCTTGTGTTATGGGTACTAGACAACTGATGTACTACTTATATACTTTTTCTTTTGTAAATAAATACATATTATACATAAACACCCAGACTCGGGGCGGGAATCGAACCCGCAACCCCCGTTTGCTTTCCGACGCGCTAAGCCGTTGCGCCACGGAGGTCGTCACAATAATTAGTAATAGATAATATTTAATATGTTTCCTATGATGACTAGGTGTGTGCGTGGTGCCGGGCACTGGGTTCGGTCAGTTGCCGGGCACGTTCCACTTCCGCACAACGATCCTGCACCCCGCGGACGAGTTCCGCTACATGTTGGACACCATCAGGAGCTTTCATTTGCAGTTCTTGAAACAATACTCGTAGGGACAAAGGAGTAGTGCTAGTAGTGTTTCTGATTTTTGTATAGATAATATATTTAATTATATTAGTATGTAGCAATTGTAGTGTGTTGTTTGTTCATTGTATCGGTGGAATGTTCAGGTTTTTATTAGATTAATGGATAGAGATTGCCTCAATTCTATTAAATTGTAGTATTGAAAATGATTGAATTTATGAAAATATATTTATTAACTTTAAAATTAACAGTTAAGTGTACTTAAATGTTTCAACGTTAAATTATAATCTCATTTGGTAATTGTATTAATTTAGGTATATTGTAAGTATTATCGCATTGTAATTATAGTTTAATAAAAAAATGCTGTTACTGAAATTTAATTCAAATCGTCTTTTGGCATCGTGAGTGATAACGGCGCCATCTATCGGTAAGCAGTAAAAACTACGACAGTTTTTGACGTTCTGAAAGAACAGAAAATAAGAAAATAAATGTAATTTATCGGACGATTTTTTATTGTAATGACTGTGATTTGAGAATTTTTCAAGGTCTTAAAGTTTTTAGTAATTCAATGTAAAATAGTAAGTAGGTTTTAGTAAAGCTCTATTTAGAAACTTTTTATAGACAAATAATATACAAATAAATAATAATAATATAAATATAATCTGTGAATTCGGCAAAAAGGCTTTTATTTAAATTTGTTATTTACCAAAATCCTAAAATTATTGAATTTTTGTCTGTCTCGTAGTTAACCCTTTAGTTTGACTAACCTCCGAAACGGCTGACCCGATTTCCACTGAACTTTTACTGGCAGGCAAAGAATTTTTTACAGAGTAATCTAGGCCACTTTTTGTCCCGAAAAAGTATCAAAGAAGAATAGCAGTTCCAGGGTCGTTTTAATTATGGAGTGTGTGTAAGAGATAATATGTACATTTTATGAAAAAGCACATAGTTACAATGGTTTATTTTCAATTGAATATTTTTTTTATAGAGGAGCACAAGCAGAAAAATAATAAAAAAGATTATGTTACATCTTCACTAAATGAAGCAATATCAAAACGCAACACCAATGCAAAACTAATGAAGTTGCCCTACTTTGTATTTTAGTACACAATTATAGTAGTGGTTTGTCTATTCAAATATTAACAATAATATTTTTATTACATTAAAAACAAAGCCAGACGATAGGGAAGTTATAGTCACGTTATTGATACTGATACATAGTTAAATTACTAAAAATAATGAGATATTACATTTAATATGGAAAAAAGTAAATAATCATATGTTTTTTCGAAAACAATCTGGCAATATTGTAACCCAATTGTCATGTTGTCATGTGTCATTTGGCTGTCAGTTGTCACCCGTGTGTTGTTGTTGTCTATTGTTATAGCAAATTGCAATCAAATGGAATGACATATTAGTCTGTGGTAATAAAAGTAGGAGAGTGTGTACTCAATGTGTAATTGTGATTCAATTGTAATTTCTTTCAAGTCTACTTCAAAAATATATCGCACTAACTTAAATATCATAATACGAGTATAATAATGAATATGAGACGTCATGGCAATCTATCAGTCTATGTTTATACATAGACTGACAGATTGCCATGACGTCTCATATTCATTCTTTTGTATTTTATTAAAATCGCTGGTTGTACGTTGCAAAACTATCACGGCGCACGATGTGGTCCAAAAGAGAACTTGGGGCAGTTAAACTATTGTCGTTAGTCAATGGAATTGCGTGTTTTCGAAACGCAATAAAAATAAATATGGATCACGAAATCTGTTGCGTATTATAATATTTATATATTATAACTAGCTGTTACACGATAGTGTTATCGTAAAAACGAAGAATGGAATGCTGAGATGGTTCGGGCACATGAAACGAGTGAGTGATAAAAGACTAACGAAAACCGAAAGTGATTGGTAGCATAAGCCAAGGAAGACCAAGGCTTACGAAGATCAAATAGCCAGTGTTAGCTGACGGAAATGTCAGAATCACCCGCATACTTAGGCGAAAATGCGTGAGGAGAATGATGAGATTCGAAGAGGAGAAATAAGTATGTAAGGGCCGCGACGCTTGGCGCTCCGTCCTCTCTGACTACCCCATTAGGGATACAGCGTGAAGATATGTACGTATGTACTAGCTATTGCTTGTGGTTTCGTTCACATAGTCTTTATGAATGAAAGTGTTTAAAAAAATAAAAATGATGAGTTTTTCTGCATACGCCTTCGAAGGTTTTTGTATTATTTTATTTAGTTCACTAAATTTTAATCACAATGGCTTAGGAACGCATAGAGGACAAATATACAAAGAATCAATCATTTTCATATATATAGATAAATTGTCTAAAAATTCGATAAATAATCTATTGAAACGGTTCAATTAATTTCTTCTCGTTTGCTCCAGTACAGTTTAAATAACATAATCGAACACTACAATAGCTCATTGTAACACAATTGAAAGCTCTCGCACAGTGTGTCTAGCTGGCGCGACCTGACCTTAGTGAGTTCCTTCACTAAAAACTGTTTTAATATATTCTTCGTTTTATTGTCGATAGTTTTGTTTCGACTGTGCAACGTTTCATCGACACATTTTAAAGCAGCTTTTCTTAATGCAGTTGCTGAGTTATTTAATAATTTCCGCCACATTTCCTTGATTTCATTTTGGTGTTGGCACGGGTCTTGTCCTGTGCGCTGAATCCCTATGGAAGTATTGTTGTAGGATTGCCTGTAGGAGAAAATAATTCCATGAAGAAAAGGGCAGAAAACCAATCTACGTCACAGCCGATTCATTCTATCTTTGTATATAATTACGTACAACAACCAAAAAAAAAATAAACCGATTCTTAAAAATAAAAGTACTAAAATGTGCAAAATAATTTACTTTACCTTTGCTAATCGAAACTCAAGTACAAACATTCATTAATACACGATAAAAATACCTAAATAACTAAACTTGACAGTTACTGAAGTCAGTGTCAGGCCTAACAAAGTAGTACATTTTCTATTGTTGTTCATTAATTTGGCACCAACTTCAATAACTGTTTAATTTAATTTAATTTAAAATTTAATTTAAATTTAATTGTGCCATATATTACTCTGACACAGCAAATCATGACCTTGTGCGCGATCTACAAATTAAATATCCGTGTCGCTGCAAAGGAACTTGTCACGTACATCTCCAATATAAATAGTTGTAAGAATTAGTATAAGACATGTGATGTAAACGACAGCTCTATGGCGTTACCACACTGCATAGTACCAATATGATATCTACTGCTAAATATGAAATGTAACAGAAGCACTGATTCTATGACCACGCTATCAATTCTTCATCATAACTATTATGTACTTGACTATTCGACGACTTCTCAACAACTAAACTCTTACAAGACTAAAATCAGGCTTTTATGCAGCCCCACTACATGCAGGAAATCCATTCTACCCTCGTTCTTGTTACTAAAATGTTACATAATATCACACGTGGGTAATTTATGTGATTAAAATTAATGTGGAACTAACACTACCAAATTTCGCTGTATTATTTACCATCATGATGAAGCACGAAAAGAAATACCGCAACATTAATCATATAGATATTTGTATCGTATTTATAAAATTGTTTTTGTACTTGAGCTTTAATTAGTAAAGGAAAAATTATTTGTATTTTTACTAAAAAATTTATTTTCAATTTTTATTTTAGTCGGTTTAATTTTTTTTTTAAAACAATTTTTTTTTGTGATCTTGGCCTAAATAAATATCTAGGATAGGACTATACGTATTAACCTCATTCCAATTCCAGAACAGAATATATATAAAACAACCGTTAAAATGAATAAACCGGAAAATTTATTTCGTGTATCTTCAAAGTCTGTTGTCAAATACAAATGAAATTAAAACGGAGCCACCTTAGGGCTATGCTGAACCCAACGAAAAATTAGTCATTGAAATTAGTTCAAACACAAAAAGTTATGCCCGAATATATGTAAAATATATATTGTGTCATAGTATACAGACGAATTGAGAACCTCCTCATTTTTTCGCGTTGGTTAAAATTCTTGATATCTAGTAAAAAAGTAGGATTATCTAAAACCTAATTTGCCAAGAAGGTGAATAAGTGGTTCATTGAAATTAACAAGACATGATTATATAACTACATAAAATGATTTTTAACAGAAATGAAGAACTACAAAGACATTTAGCAAACTTCATTTCGCATAATTATTAATGGTTTTATGTAAAAATACTCAGAAAGATCGTTTACCTTCTTGGCTAATTGGGTGGAAACGGCCCATAGTTACCTATATTCTTTGGTCATATTTTGGTATATGTCCTCAAACCAATTTGTTCTAACTTTGTCGACTATTTTAAAGCGTCTTATTTTCCTTTGCTCCTCTCTTCGACCACTACGCATGCTCATATACTCATTCGCCCTGACGAATATCTATAACGTAAAATACTAGTATTATCTGTGTATTCTTGCATTGCATGTGGAAATCTCAGGTCGCAATTGAATAAAACACGTACCTATATCAATTCAAAATTCAACCTGTATGAGGCGACAAAGGGGTGCATAAGTTCGCGTGCGAAAACACAATTTTTTCATGGTAAAGAATAAAGACGTACACTGTATGAATTGGGATGAATTTGTTCTTGTATTGTTGATTTAAAATAAAAGAATCGTACATATCATTTACCAAACGCGAACAAAACAGCGTGCGGGAAGCTAGTAACTTGAATATAATTTTCTTTGTCTCCTATGATCAAAAATTCGATATCATAATAATATACTCAATAATAATAATATACTCAGACATTTCACACAGCGCCACCTAGTCCCAAAGTAGCGCGTGTGTTATGGGTACTAGACAACTGATATACTACTTATATACTTTTCTTTTGTAAATAAATACATATTATACATAAACACCTAGACTCGGAGCGGGAATAGAACCCGCAACCCCCGTTTACTTTCCAACGCACTTAGCCGTTGCGCTACGAAGTTCGTCAAAATGATGATGATGTAACAATCAGAGAATTCCTTAATATTTATTTTTCAAACATATTTCAGTTCTTATCTCATTTGACAATCAAGCAAAAATAAGGGATTGCATGAAACTAAATCTAGTAGGTTGTAGTTTAAAAGTTTGATGAAATTAGGCATTCAATCAATGTTTAATTAAAGTTTCGCAATTAATATTCACGCCGGACAAATTTACGCTCGCTGAGCGCGAGAACATTACAGTTAGGAGATCAATACAACAGATTTTGTAGACGCGAGATTTATTTACATATGCCCGAGTAAATGTGACAAATGGATTTTGTCGTCTTAAAAAATAATACCCAAAAACTAAAATTCGGCTGCGACTTAGACAAAAAATTTCGAACAGTATTGTGTAATAAGTAATAGAGACATGCATCTTTACTTACGGCAAAGCGTAGCGGTCATTGTTTTGATTTACCTTTCTAGTGTAAATGTGTAACTTATAATTCAATGGTTGACAGACATTTCGGCTGAGGCTTAGACTAACTAGTACTGTCCATATTTATACTCGATCGTAGATATTTTTTAACTAATTCGAAGTAGCAATATTACCCATATAGCCGATATATTTGATATTCTGATTCCTAAAGCAATATTGCACTAAAGGAAATCATATCTACCCAAAAGCGATTCCGAGTGGTTATCCTAAAAGACTTCGGTTTCAGTTTTTTTAACTATGCGAAAGTATTCTATTGAAACATAAATAACTCATCAAAAGTGTCTAGGGATCAAGTACGTTTTAGAGTATCGCCGCAATTGAGGATGATTATTTTAACATTTTTGGATCGTTATTGATTCTCTTTAGTGATTTTCACTATTTGAATTAAGAATTTTCTTTAAATTTTGATTAAAAATAGAAAATGAACTGTCAATCAGGATTCCTATAAAAGTGTGTAATAGCGTTTTTACAAAACCAATAGAATTTCTGCATCGGAACTGAAAAAAATTGCATCGATATGAAGCGACGACATCATTTGACATGAGAAGAGATCATGAGAGCCGTCGGAATGTTGCAAGCTGGTGCCAGGCAACGTACTGTGGCTGTCGCTCTTGGCACTACACAGAGCGTCATAAGCCGTATCTGAACACGCTATCGTATCACGAGCAGCGTGGCTGAGCGACATAGGGGACGATCTTGCATCACCACTCGCAGGCTCGACCGGTACATCCAAAATATTGCTCTACGGAATCGTACTATGACCGCCATGATGTTGGTTACGAGGCTCCACAGCACTTTAGGCTTACTGATAAGCGACCAAACCATCCGAAATCGTTTACGTGAAGTGAGTCTGCGTTCCCGAAGGCCGCTGAGAGTTCTGCCTATAATAGCACCCTGCAATCGTAGCGCCCGTTTACAATGGGCTCGCGAACAAAGAAATTGGGAGGAAGAAGACTGACGTTGTGTTTGTTTTTCCGATGAATCTCGTTTCGGTATGAGACCGGATACAAGACGTACTCGAGTTTGGAGGACCTCTGGACGTTCTTGACCGTTTGAAATTTTGTCAGGAAATTCATTCATATGAAGGGGGAAAAATAATGGTTTGGGCCGGTATTTGGATCGGTGGAAGAACCGATCTCATTTGGATCAGGGGCAACCTCAATGCTCAGATTTATGCGGAGAGGATTGTTTCAGACGTGATCATCCCTCTGCGAAGCCGGTTGGATGGTTTGTTTCGAGTAATGCACGACAATGCACGTCCACACACTAGTCGTAACAAGCGCTCCTGCCGACGCTCGCCGTTCTGCCGTGGCCTGTTCAATCGCCAGACCTCAAACCAATTGAGCGCGCAAGGGGTATGCTTCAAAGAAGAGCTCTGCCGAGTATGGATGCCGTGCATACCCCACAACAACTTTTTGACTTGTTATAATGAATGTGGGCGGCTATTCCTCAAAGTGATTATGATGAACTGATTTTAAGCATTCCAAATCGCTGTGATTGTGTAATTCGTGTCAATGGTGGAAACACGGATTATTATTTTTTTATCTTTACAATAAAAACTTAAAAAATCCTCATTTTACCTTTTTTTTTGCCATTTAATTGAGGACATTAACTTGGGTTAATTTCCCACGATTTGCAAAAATTGTAATTTTTCTTAAATTTTACAAAATATAGGGATAAGTTGTTAACTTAAACATAGAAATTAAAGTAAGAAGCCAGTCTGGAAGACTAGATTTGATAAATATTAATTGGATAATTTTTTATAGTTAAAAATGTATTTGATCCCTAGACACTTTTGATGCGTGTATTTTTATTGACGCCTGAGTAAAACATGTTAGTTAATGTTAAAGAAACATAATTGATTTAAATCACTTCTGATATTTCGTATGATATGAAACTGGACCTTAGCCAGCTGGTTCATCATATTACTGAGCACGGCGTTGACTTGCTTCTCTTCTGGATACTGGTAGACGCACTCCACTGGCGGCGCCACAGTCGTATTCCTATTTCTGATTCTCGCTGGTGCTCTCTTCTCACTATCATTTCTCATCTGTTCATCTAAACTTCGTTGTATTTTACCACCAGAATCAAATACTTGCAAATCGAAAGTGATCTCGCCATTAACTCTCACGTAGCCTTCCGTTACATGCAACAGGAGCAGCAGATAGGATGAGTAACACAAGTAATATGAATAATGATAACACGAGTGATACAGACACATGTCTATGTCATTATTTATAAAACCGTTTCTTACATTTTCGTCGTCAATGTGAAATAAAACGAGAAATAGTACAGGGTAATAAAATCGCGTATTTTAAGCGCAAGCGTGATAACGTATATAAAGGCTTATAAATTTTATTGTTGTTCGCGAGTTATCGACGTCGTATTTGAAGTTTAGTGATTCCCACTCTGATGGGAACTGTTTCGTGATTTATTAGTGTTTTGACTACAATAATTTTACGCAAGTGACAGTAGAATTTAGCTAAAACTAACTTGTTATATTAAAATAAATATAAATACATTCAAGTGTTTGAAAAAATTATGGGAGGTATTTTATCTAGACACTTGAAGGAAAAAATATTCGCACAAACAAAAATTTTCTCACTATTTTCGCATTAATTAAATAAAATAGTTGAGTCATTTATAATTTTATTCAGTTATCACTTCTTGTTTAACAATTTTTTTAACTCAATAAATGAACCAATTACATATTTTTGAAAATTTTTTTGAGCCATTTAATTTATCTGATATGTAAAAATCAATGTACGTATGTTTGTTTGTTCGTATTTTATGGGCTGCCATATCGTTCATCCGATTGCGATGAAATTTGGTATGGAGATAGCTTGAATCCTGAGATTGGGACATAGGCTATTTTAAAAATAAAATACGCGAAAGAAGTCGCGGGCATCCGCTAGTTACCTACAAAATATTTTGATATCAAACATTTTTTTTACATTGATATTTTTACTATTTAAAAGCGTTTTGATTGTTTAAATAATAAATTAAAAAAGTATATCTTGTAGTTCATAAATTATGATTTTGATTGATTATTTATGATTGAAAAGATACTAAGAAATTTTATTCGTATTTCATTTGTTCATTGAATAAAATATTTGTTATAATCTTCAGAAAAAACTCTTTTCAGCAATTACTTTCTAAATATTTTAATGTACACTTTTAGTTCTTGCGATAGTTTATATGTAAGTTAGCGGCTTTCACACATTTTTCTTATTATAACGAATTTAATTCTTTTAATGAACCCGGATCGGAGCCCTTCAACATATTTTAATTCGCATAGTAACCTAACATGTTTTTAAACTTGTGAACTAGAGTAATGATTTAATTATTCTAAGGTTCACATTTACAATTTAAAAAGGAATCTGCCCCCATCTAAAGAAAATCACGGTCTATTATCGCTTTCGTTAGTACAAAACGCACAAAAATCTTTGGGATTCGACGTTAGATATCGAGTAATGTAACTAAACTTGAATTCTATCCTTTTTTACATTTCAAAATAAAGATATGATAATATACTTTGACACCTATAACTTTAAGTTAAATTTTATAAATGAACGTTGCTGACGAAATTTTCATTTCTAGGACTTTAAACCGAAGTCTCAGAAAAAGCTATTAACTAAACAACAGGAAGGCGAAAGTCGCTCTTTGTTTATAAACGAGTGGAATAAAAGAGATACAAATCCAATATAAGAGCAACGCTTTCACGCGTCACTTGATATCCTTGCCAGTAAATATAATAGACAGTCGTTCAGAAGACAAGCGCCCGATATTATATAGCGCCTGACTATATTTACACGCCGCTGCCATAGAAATACTCATATAATTTGTATAAGCAGCGATTCTGACATGTCCTTGAGATATACATATATCTCTTTGGGATTAAATTAGTTGTAACAATATATTATAACAATGTATGCTTTACAGTCAAGATGTGCCGAGGCGATACCTAGGCGAAAATGTGTCAGGAGAATGATGAGATTTGAGGAAGCAAAAGAGGTGTGTAAGGACCGCGACTCCTGGCGCTCCGTCCTCTCTGACTACCCCGTTGGGGATACAGCGTGAAGTTATGTTATGTTATGTTATGTGCCGAGGATATCCCTAACTGCTTTTTGCACGTTACAATTTACTCTTTGATTATAAGTCATTTGTGCTGTATATGTTAAAATGTGCAATAAAGAGTATACAACAACAACCCTGTTGCTTCAACTCTGCCTCACACTCTTAACTCATTTATTACATGGGATTACGTAGTTTAAAATGAAAAAAAATTGGTCCTAAACATTCAACATTCAAATTTTTGTATTCTATTTTTAATTTTGCGTTGCCAATTACGTCCCTGTACCTTGACAAGTAGACACGATGACGTAAACTTGTATCATAAAACTGGAAATAATGAAAAAAAATAATCAGATTTTGAACCAATTTTTTTTATTGATTTATTTCATTAGATTGTAAGTTCTCTGAAATTTGCTGCGGAACCACAAGTTAATACGTGTGTGGTACGCTTCGGGCTGGTTTTTATTTACAACACGTATGTATACCCAATTATACCACGGATGTAGTTTAGCTTTCACGTAGGGGAGAGTCTTACAATGCGTAATGGTACATAAATGTATGTGCAGAGAAGATTATCTCCAGACTATTGTTTTGTGTTATTTCTTTTGTCTTATTTCTTATTCTGTCTTATTTCGCATATCTATTCTCTTGTCTGCATTAACTGCAGTTACGGCGCGCAACATGTTGTACTCCTCGCGGCCTAATTTCTTTGTGTATATATGCAGATTTTTTTAGTTTTTATGTTAGTGTTCGATTAGACACGGATCGCATAAATTGCATTTTTATTTATCTTCGTTCATATCGTCCACTCATTCACATTTGCATATTTTTATATTCTGCAGGTTAATTTGCATTAATCTTGCATAAGACATTGCATCTCATGTATATTAATTACACTGTTTATTTTGTTTTTTATTATTAATTACACTGTTTATTTGTTGTATGAAATAACGCGTACATTAATTATCGTATGTTTTATAACAAACCTAAATTTATTGTCCGTTAATTGAGCAACTTCCTGAATTTTATTACAAAAACGAATGCAGCCCTTATATTTTACATAAGCCATATATATAAGTCGTTATATAAGCCAGATTTCAGTTCAGAAACATGCAAAGGTGAAGTAATAAATCGATGGTGAGATACGGGTGAAAAATCAATGCGAAACTATGAAGGCTCCGTTTTCGTCATTTTGACCACTGACCCCTAAAAATTTTTCATTCGTTTAATGAGTATATTTCAATTTCAAATAAGTTTCTTCTTTAACTAACAATAGATATTTTAGAAATACAAAGTTTTTTGTAAGGATATTCCCACAGTAAATTGTACGAAAATAATGTTATCTTTATTTTAATGCTGTGATAGCACTTTGTATTCAGGTTTTAGCTTCCAGATAACGTGAATATAAAATGATCTCGGAAGAATATTTTCAGATAATACGTACAACGATGTGGGAAATATAAACGAGCAAAATAATTAGTAATTCAGACTTACGTATATTTAAAATTAATAGTTTCTTAAAATAGAATAAGATTTAAAATTATTTTTACAAAAACACTACTTGATTTCAAAAGTCTTCGCCTCGGATCAAGTATCACAATGAACGGAGTATTTAATAATAATAATATTAATAATAATAATAATAAGTTTTTATTGACAGGCAGAACCCAAATATCAAATATAAACAAACAATAGGTAACAATAAATTGACAATAAAATTATATAAAAAACCAAATAAACATAGAACATAAAATCTTGTGATGTTACCTTTTACTTTTTATTAGGGCCGCGATGTACAGAAAGCCAGTGCTTAAAAATCGGATTGGACACATCCTCACAGACGGTCCGTAATATATTGTTTTCAGAGTTTCGTATTCTCATCCATAAGGATGCTATACGAGCCCTGATCACCGCAAAATAATCTGGTCTAAGATTATTTGCTCTAAGAGCGTATCTTTATGGTGTCCCTATTTTGGTGACCGACTTTCTAGATTGTTACTAATGTGCGTGACTAGGAAAGGTCACAGTACAACGATACACAGCTGTACATGACATATTTTTATTTTTGTGAATACTAGTAGTCAAAACATTTAAGATTTACGGGTATTTTGCAAAAGTTTTATGATCAACCCGTAAACTGACACGAATAACACCGACAGTGCGAGGTTGCCATACTTACGATAGCTATTTTACTCGTGGTTATGCTCAATGAGATAGAAAAAGACGAATAATCGTTTGTCACACGATGGTAAGAGCGGCGACTTATTATGGATTCGTCCATTATGTTTTTGGTCCGAAGTGTTACACACTTATTTTTTATGAATTTTTTAGCCACGGGCAGATATAACAGAAGAAACGACGAGACTGTAATTTTAATTATATTAATATTGTTTATTTATTTACATACCAAAACAGATTATTTATATATGTACATTATATTTCAGTGAATCCCACATTAAACTCGGTCTGTATCGTGAGGGTCCTTAAACGTGACTCAGTTTGGTTTGTGACTCAATGTTCAAAAACAAATATTTTTTAAAAATGTCACATTAAATTGAAAATAACAATAATAGTAAGTAATATTAATTATGCTATACAGTACTAATAAAAAAATTAAAAGATGTAGTTCAGCAGTTTAGACATAGCTTCAAGTATTGCTTCGGTTTCTATTACATGTGCATTTTATATTTATTGATATATAACTAAATGGGAAA